>CM028378.1:10300395-10334520 GCA_013146195.2 Codonopsis lanceolata | reverse complement strand
GCACAAGTAGATAATTACTCTCATGCTCAAACAAGAACCAAGACCGCCATAGCGGGCATACCAAATCAAGTAGGACATAAGCTCTACGCACCAATTTCAACAATGCACATATTTGCACATACTTAACAAATTCAACCAACTTATAAGTTTAGTCAAAGAACCACATAATGAGGTACTCATAATCCTCAAGTCATCCTGCCGTCGAAAAGTAGCATATAAGCTCAAGAAATCACAATGTGAGGTCTACTATAACCCTCTATTCGAGATCAAATCAAGACTATCACTTTAGTCTAAGAACAATCATAAATCAAGACTTAGCATTTTTGGCGTTGCTTAAAGGCACAGGACTCAACCATAGTCCCAATTGTCATACATACCCGACATTCACAAACCAATCTCAAGGTACTAAAATTAAGCCGTAGTCATATTCTTGCAAGTGCTTTCATGTACGCGACCAAATTCTCTAAGAGAGAACTCATTCAAATAATCATTTCTTAAGGTAATCGAGATCATAGGTTGACCTCTAATACTCCGTGCTCTACGAGCATGCTCTAATTAAATCACCAATAAGCTTCTATGTCATGGGTGTCACAAAGGGGACACAATTCAAGATGCTCGGGTACTCACAATCAAAACCAACCAAACCGAACATCGGTAGGCTTAAACCTAAGGCTCACCAACATAATATTGAACCTATAACAATTCTAGTCTTAATATCGCATTTCATTAAATACACATTTCATACAACCCAAACTTAGCGCATCATTCAAGTTTATAGAAATTATCCCAAAATTTATCCGGGCTTGTTTCCCAAGCCTAAAAGCCCAAATTCATCATAATCATAATCAATCAAAACCCAAATATAGAGTAGGAATTCAACCCGAGTTCATTAACACTCTAGTGAACTTATTTCGACTTCGTTGAGTCTAAATACTAAGTTTCATTCTTAGACCTTTCATCCATGTCAACACTAATACCCACTTTATTTAACGACAATATATAGATAATTCGGGCTTAAGTTCTCAAGCCCTAAAATTCACAACAAAATCCCAACATGAATCAAAACCCAATTCATAAATCTCATATTCCCACTTAAATGTTCCTACTCATGATATCATGTGAGTTCATACATCCAAAGCCCCAATCATAGGCATAATTCCACAATACACCCAAATAGCATATAGGCATGATTTCTAGCATGCTCAAGCCTAGAAACACAAAATGAAGAGTAATAGCATATTTAACAATCATAGAAATCACTCTACAAATGCTCTTAACAAATTCATACTTCCAAAAATCCCCAAATTGGGCAAACATAGCATACATGTGACGGCCGGGCAGATGGGACAGGTGGGGCAACAAGGAGGGAAACAAGTAGGCAATTAAGCAAGCAAGGACTTAATTTATAAAACGGCGTGGCGCAACATTGGAGTCGTAGCACGCCTCGGCACCAACGGCGGATATTTTTAAAACTTTTAAACCGATAAACTATTAAACAAAATAACCAAGTCTTGGCGACACTACATCCGGAACCCAAGCTACAGTTCAAAGACAAGAATTAATAAGGAGCTAATAGCATGCTCGGCGAAGACTATCGTGGAGGAATACCAACAAGTTAATCAAAGCTCGCTTACACAATGCCGGCACAACACGGTTACAAGTACTACAAGTATTAAACTACTAGCAGTTAAGATTTACAAACAAGTTCTACACAAATACCCAAGCATAGTCTAGTTGACTTGCTTAACGTCGTCCTTACAAAAATATAAAACAAGGGAAAGAGGGCATCTAAACCACCTCTTCAAATACCATCGGCACCAAGAAAGAGGCACAAACACTTGAGAGTCATCGGCGAGGACACGTCTTGCTAGGATCTAAAAGCGGTAAGGGAAAGGGTAAGTCATAAAGACTTGTAGCTATCAATCATGCATGTCATGGCAATATGCATACTCAAAGCCAATATCATTTCCGGGCAAGATTTCATATTCGGGACAAGATATCATTTTTCGAACAAGATTTCATATTCGGGACAAGATATCATAGAGGTCATGTATTCAAGATGCACATTGTTTCACATAGGTGCTCATAATTAAATCATAGGATCGGGATATATCGAGGCAGGGCCGCTAAGTTCACTGCCTGGCGTTATACGGAATGTGATCGGTGTGGGATCATCGATCTTAGAGGAGATGCAGGGATAGTCAATGATGCTCTTAAATGATTGACAAGGGAGCTACTTCCCAGCTGTGGCCCCAGTGGGGCGTGTGTAACAAAAGGCAGGTATGCCGTACGGACTCATGCAAATGCCAAATAATGTTTACTTAACAAAATTCTCAAGTATAGAGCGAGGTTAGACAAGAGCGATCTCGTTCAAGACAAATAAATTATTCATCAATAACCAAGTAGGATTGAGTTAGGCAAGAGCGAACTCACATGTCAATTAGTCATGCTATAATATGACATGAGATCAAGCAAGGTAATCAATCCAAGTTCAAGAGTCAAGAATTATTATCAATAATCAAGCAAAGAATAGGTTGACAAGGTGAACTCACATGTCAAATAGTCACACTAATATATGACATTAGATCAAGCAAGGTAATGAGTTCGGGGTTGAGAGTCTGAATTATTATTCTTAAGGCGGCGTTTAGAGCGTCGTAGGGATGGTCGGTGGCGGTATTGTTCAATGGCTGCGCTAAGACTCAGTTGAGTCATCTATAACAATTCATCTAAGATAGATAGGCGCTAAATCATCATGAACCTTTTCTAAGTTAAATATAGGATTGGCTAAGTCATTAATCTATTAAATAACCGTAGTTAAGAATGTTCATCACTAATCAAGCAGGAATGAGTTCGACAAGGGCGAACTCAATATGTCAAATAGATGTTCTATTATATGACATCAAGAATCAAGCCAGGAAATCAATTCAAGTTCAACAGTCTAGAATAATCATTCTTAGAGGAACGTGTTTAAGACGTCGTAGGGATTGATCATTGAGCCGGTATTGTTCAATAGCTCGCTTAAGTTCGACTCCGCTGAGTCGTCTCTACCAATTCATTCTAAGGGGTTAAGATGCTAGATGTATCCAAAATCCTTTTCTAAGTTCTCGTAGATGACCGGCTGGGTCATTAATCCATTAATCAACCGTAGTTAAGAATTATCGCTAATTCGGATTCAAGGGCCTTAGAATCATTCTTTCAAGGTTATTAAGGTGCAAGGGTCCGAGAACATTATTTTCTCGCAAGGGAACATAGATCACAATTTATACTAGGCCTAGGACACAATCCAATAGGATGATCAATACAAGGCATAGGAAACCCTAGAATCATAATTCCCAAGAGTTATCAAGAGTCGTAAGTCCAAGGACATTTGTTATTCTTAAGAAGGCATAGAACGTATTCAATTCGAGGCGTAGAACTCACTCAATAGGATGGACAGTTTGTAGCATGTGGAACCCTAGAAGTCATCATCTCCAAGAGTTATCCAAAGTTATTGGTCCAAGAACAATAGTTGTTCCTAAGGGGACATAGAACTCTTTTAATTCTAGGCATAGCTCTCAATCAACAAGATAGACAATTCATGGTATATGGAACCCTAGAAATCCTAGTTTCCAAGAGTTATCAAAATATATTAATCCAAGGACATTAATTGCTCCTAAAGAAGCATAGAACATAATTAATTCTAGGCATAGACCTCAAGCAACAAGATAGACATATTAATTAAAATCTCAAGAGACCGAATCAATCTAGATCATGGCATGGGCATGGAGAAGCATGGGGATCAATAGACAAGGGGGATCATGGCAAGTCTAACCATACAATCCTAAGGGGGAAATTAATAGCTTACCTCCACCAAGGAAAAAGAAAGTTGGAGAACAAGGTAATCGGATAGAAACGATCTCCTCTTCGGTAGCTTCACACCGGTGGTCTCGGCTCGGCAAACGGAAGTCGGGAGCTCAAACTAGGGAAACACACACACCAATCTCACCTATTCTCTACACACACTATCCATGGCAAGAGAGAGAGAGAAGAAATCTGATTATGAGAGATTAAGGCAAAGTCAACAAGGGTGGCCTTTTATATCATGCATGGATTTGGTGGAAATCCAAGTGTCAAGGGGAGAGGAGAGGTGGAATCCATGTGTCCAAAGGTTGTGGCTTGAGATTAGGACTAATCTAGCTTAGTTAGGGTTTATTAGATTGTATTAGGGACAATTAGGAAGGGGGTTTAAGTGGCTAATTAGATCACAAAGGATTAAAGGAGGAAAATCCCGTAGAGCTTAACAGGAAGTGAGGCGGGCGCCTCATGGAGGGCCATGCGGCCGCCTCAACAACTGGGACAGGTTCCATTTTTCAATTGCTCTCAGTACTTGATGCGCGCGCCTCGTTCGAGCCATGCGAACTACGGAGCACCAAAACTAGACCTAAACAAGTCCTAAATGGTCCCAAGCTCATGGGTAACCATTCTAGGGTCTAACACAACTCAAAACATGACCGAAACACACCCGAACGTCACCCGGAACAAGGTAGAACAAGGCTCGAGTCAAGCGACGATTGGTTGACGTATCAAACCCGGATCAAAGGCCAATAAATTTAGGGTAACTTGGGCATGGTATAAGCTTGTTTAATCATGGTTATGACTTGAATACAAGTCCGGGAACTCAAGGAACAATTCACACGTCGAAATACGAGCAAAACGGGAGACAGGTGAAATCGCTAAGGCCAAAACAAGGCAAGAAGGTTTCTAAACTTCCCAACAAGCTTACTATGATCAAGGCGAGTGTTCTAAGTCACCTATGGACAACGATAGAACCCTAACGAGTCTCGGTTGAGTGTAAATCGGGCTAAGGCAACACGCGAGGCGTAACGGGAAGGTATGCTAAGCATAGAAGGAGATCACGCGACTAGGCACACAATATTCCAGTGTGAACATGACAGGAACAATTAGAAGCGTCTAATATGTTAAGGTATAATACTAGCATGTTATTAAGGCAATAAACAAGTAATGGGTTTGGGTTCTCACATCCTCCCCCACTTAAAGGAATTTAGTCCCTAAATTCTTTCCGGAATCGGTGAGTAGGAAAGGGGGGTATTTCTCTCGCATATCAAGCTCGGTCTCCCACGTGGCTTCCTCAATATCATGATTCTTTCACAAGACTTACTAACGGAATTCGCTTTGTTCTCAATGTTTGCTCCTTAGTAACAAGAATCCTCACTGGTCTTTCATCATAAGATGGATCGGGTTCGAATGAAATCTCATCGTAAACAAGGACATGCGATTCCTCTATCAAATACTCGCGTAGCATCGAGACATGGAATACATCGTGAACATTCGATAACGAAGGCGGTAATGATAACCGATACGACAAAGCTCCAATCCTTTCTAGGATCTCGAATGGTCCAATGAATCTAGGTGGAATTTTACATTTCTTCCCAAATCGCTTAGTACCGCTGCGAGGCGATACCTTCGAGAATACCGAGTCACCAACCTGAAATTCTAAGTCGCGTCTCCGGTTGTCCGCGTAGCTCTTCTGTCTACTCTGGACTGTAAGCAATCTATCTCTAATAAGCCTCGTATGGCGTCATTTCAATACTAGACTGGTAACTGTTATAATAAGCAAATTCAGTTAATGGCAATTGAGAATCCATGGCACAAGCACGTAACCCAAGCCTTCTAACGAGGCATCAATAAAATCACAAGGTTCTTCGAAACACTAGGCAATGCTAGGATAGGAGCCGTAGTCAACCTCCTCTCGTGACTTGGAGTACACGAGAATATCATCAATAAACACAACCACAAAGCTATCAAGATATTCATGAAAACCCTATTCATCAGGTCCATCAAAACTGCAGGTGCGTTGGACAACCCAAACGGCATCACAACAACTCATTGTGGCCGTAACGCGTACGAAAGGCTGTCTTAGGGACATACTCCGCTCTAACCCTCAACCGGTGATAGCCGCTCCTCATGTCAAGCTTGGAATAGACAACTGAACCCCGAAGTTGGATCAAAGAGGTCAATGCGTGGCAAGGGATACATATTCTTGATAGTATTCTGGTTCAACCTGTTGATAGTCTATGCAAAGTCGTAACCTACACCAATCCTCCCCAACAATACCGGTGCACCCCATGGGACACCCTCGGTTAAATGAACTCTCTATCTTGAGGTTCTTGCAACTACTCTTTCAATTCTCACAACTCATTTGGAGTTATTCTCAGAAGGTGTTCTAGATATAAGCGAGGTCCCCGGCAATAGTTCAACGCAAAACTCTAATTCTCGGTCAGGAAGCAATGTGTAGTCCCAAAGTCGTGCTACAAGGACAAGGCAAGAAGAGGACAAGCATTTGCAAAACAGTGGTGTGAGTCGAATAGTTACTAACGAACTCAATAAAGGTAGAGAAGTTGTATACAAAAATACGGGTCATGGAGAAACGAATCTGCAGAGGCGACAGGGAAAGAAATGCTTAAATATCATCTCCCATCGATTTCAAGGTCGAGTCATCTTGACTCTTGACAGGGTTCAAGGACATTATCGAGGTTTACTAGGTTCCAACAAACGTGGACAATGAGGTGAAAATTCTTCTTTATCAACTAAACAGGTGACTCGAATGCACGTGCAATAGTTGCACCAAGCTAACAACTTTCCAACAAAGGGTTTTCCAGACTAACTAAATTATTCCGTCACAACACGCATCTATAGGATCTAGCGCCTAACAATAAAAAAATCAAGTTAGTCAATCATCATGGACCACATATTCGCCTTTCAAAGAAGGCATTCAATACCAGGCAATTCATTCGATCATGAAACAGGTTCAATTTATTCATAGCATGACTTCAATATACACTTTGCACATATTTGCACAAGTAAAACAAGATGACACTTTCAATTCCATTCCAGTTGGTCATGGGTTCAGTCAATTCCTATATCATATTATACCATTCTAGTTCTCGACGAATACCTCTTGATAATCAAGTCGTGGGGCCCTCCGAAGTGACTTCAAAAGCTTCCGTTTTAGGATGCGGGAGGAGTTACAAATCACATAAGAGCATCCTTTATGAAGGTCTCATGCACATATAATATAATTACACTTAGGTATGGAAATCAATATCATGTACATAGTATTTTAGTCTACCATGCAAGTATACCATGTATGGAACATTCATACCCTTAACGATTCACTAATGATGGATAAATCCTTTTACAATATGTGAGAACCCAAACCCATTACTTGTCTTATGCCTTAATAACATGCTTGTTTCATGCCTTAACATGTTAGATATTCCTAATTGTTCATGTCTTGCTCACATGAGAGTGTTACGTGCCTAGTTGCTTGAATACCTTCTATGCCTTGCTTGCCTTACCGTTGTACTTTGAGTGTTTGCCTTAGCATGTTTAGCACTCAACCAAGACTTGTTAGAGTTCTATTTTCCTTCATAGACGACTTAGAACGTTCACCTTGATCATAGTAAGCTTGGTTGAAGGTTTAGAAACTTTCTCGCTTTGTTTTGGCCTTAGCGATTCCCCTCGTCTCCCGTATTGCTTGTATTTCGTCGTGCGATGTGTTCATTGAGTTCCCGGCCTTGTATTCAAGTCATAACCATGTTTAAACAAGTCTTGATCATGTCCATGTTATCCTAGTTTGATTGGTGCTTGATTGACGTTTGATTCGTTAGCCATTAAATTAACGATTCGAGCCTTGTTTTACCTTGTCCCGGTGTTGTTCGGGAACATTCTGGTACTGATCCACTGAATAGAATTTTATAAAAATTTAGTATGTTTTACCTACATATGTTAGGATACTCTCTGTAAAATTTGGTAATTTTCCAAGGTGTCTAAGTACCTCAATTAGGTCTTGACTTACGGCTGTGCCAGAATTCAGTTTTCAGGAAAACAACTTCTGTACTTGAACTTGTAGTAACCATATCTTGAGCAATATAAGTCCAAATGGAGTACTTTAAAATTCTAAAATATAGTTTAATGAGTCTAGTTTCAGAAAAATCAAAAATCACCTCATTTGGAGTTGTGAGCGATTTATGGTCGATTTTACAAAATTGACTGTCCAGTAACTTTTCAGAAGAATGGTCATGAACTTAGCCCCAGCATCTGAGGCGCCCGCCTGGGCTTTGGTGAGGCGCCCGCCTCAACAACAGAGGCCATCTACGGGATTTTTTCCCCCTGTTCTGTTATGTCCGACCTTTGGCACTTTTAACCCCTTCCTAATTGACCCTAAACCATCCTATTAGACCCTAATTGAGTAGGATTAAGCCTAACCTCAATCTTTCTCCTCTTGACACTTGGAATTCCACCAAATCCATGCAAGGTATAAAGCCTCTCTCTTGTTGACTTTGCCATTAATCTTCCATTATCAGATTTCTCTCCTCCCTCTCTTGCCATGGTTAGTGTGTGTAGAGAATAGGTGAGATTGGTGTGTGTGATTTCCCTAGATTGAGCTCCCGACTTCCGTTTGCCGAGCCGAGACCACCGGTGTGAAGCTACCGACGAGGAGATCGTTTCTATCCGATTACTTTGTGCTTCAACTTTCCTTTTCCATGGTGAAGGTAAGCTATTGATCCCCCCCTTAGGTTGTATGCTTAGACTTGCCATGATCCCCCTTGTCTATTGATCCCCATGCTTCTCCATGCCCATGCCATGATCTAGGTTGATTCGATCTCTTGAGATTTTGATTAATATGTCTATCTTGTTGCTTGAGACCTATGCCTAGAATTAAAAGAGTTCTATGTCCCCTTAGGAACAACTATTGTTCTTGGACCAATAACTTTTGATAACTCTTGGAGATGATGACTTCTAGGGTTTCACATGCTACAAACTGTCCATCCTATTGAGCGAGTCCTACGCCTCAAATTGAATACGTTCTATGCCTACTTAAGAATAACAAATGTTCTCGGACTTGCGACTCTTGATAACTCTTGGGAATTATGATTCTAGGGTTTCCTATGCCTTGTATTGATCATCCTATTGGATTGGGTCCTAGGCCTAGTATAAATTGTGATCTATGTTCCCTTGCGAGAAAATAATGTTCTTGGACCCTTGCACTTTAATAACCTTGAAAGAATGATTCTAAGGCCCTTGAATTCGAATTATCGATAATTCTTAATTACGGCTGTTAAATGGATTAATGACCTAGCCGATCATCTACGAGAACTTAGAAAAGGATTTTGGATGCATCTAGCATCTTAACCCCTTTGAATGAATTGGTAGAGACGACTCAGCGGAGTCAAACTTAAGCGAGCTATTGAACAATACCGGCTCAATGATCAATCCCTACGACGTCTTAAACACGTTCCTCTAAGAATGATGATTCTAGACTGTTGAAACTTGAATTGGTTACCTGGCTTGATTCTTGATGTCATAAAATAGAATGTCTATTTGACATATTGAGTTCGCCCTTGTCGAACTCCTTCTGCTGATTATTGATGAAAAATCTTAATTACGGTTGTTTAATAGATTAATGACCTAGCCGATCATGTACGAGAACTTAGAAAAGGTTCATGATGCATTTAGCGTCTTATCCATCTTGGATGAATTGTTATAGATGACTCAACGAGTCAAGCTTAGAGAGCCATTGAACAATACCGGCTCACCGGCCCATCCCTACGACGTTCTAAGCGTTTCCTAAGAATAATAATTCTAGACTCTTGAACTTGACCTGATTACCTTGCTTGATCTTGAATGTCATATTATAGCATGACTAATTGACATGTGAGTTACTCTTGACGAACTCAATCCTGTTTGGTTATTGATGAGAATAATTTACTTGTCTTGAACGAGATCGCTCTTGTCGACCTCGTTCTATACTTGAGAATTTTGTTAAGTAAACATTACTTGGCATTTGCATGAGTCGGTGGCATACTGTCTTTGTTCACACACGCCTCCACTTGTGGCCACGGTGGAAGTAACTCCCTTGTTGTAATCATTAAGAGCACCATTGGACTATCCGGGCATCTCCTCGGAAGATCGATGTACTACACACATTCGATACCCGCACTTTCCGGATAACGCTTGTATGCGGGAACTACGTAGCGGCCGGCTCTCGATATATCGATCCTATGTGATTTAATTACGAGCACCTATGTGAATCAATGTGCATCTTGAATACATGACCTCTATGATATCTTGTCCTGAATATGAAATCTTGCCTGAAAATGATATCTTGCCTTGAATGATGCATATTGCTATGACATGCATGATTGATAGCTTACAAGTCTTTATGACTTACCCTTTCCCCTTTTACTGCTTTAGATCTTAGCAAGACAGGTCCTGCTCGATGACTCGCGGTGTTCGTGCTTTGTGCCCTTTTTGGTGCGCCGATGTTATTTGAAGAGGTGGTTTAGATGCCCTCTTTCCCTTGTTTTATATTTTTGTAAGGACGACGGGTTAAGCAAGTCAACTAGACTATGCTTGGGTATTTGTGTAGAACTTGCTTGTAAATCTTAACTGCTAGTAGTTTAATACTTGTAGTACTTGTAACCCTGTTGTGCCGGCATTGTGTAAGCCGAGCTTTGATTAACTTGTTAGTATTCCTCCACGTATTAGTCTTCCGCTGAGCATGCTTAGCTCCTTATTAATTCTTGTCTTTGAACTGTTAGCATGGGTTCCGGCATGTAGTGTCGCCGAAGACTTGGTTATTTTGTTTACCTGTTTATCAGGTTTAAAAGTTTTAAAAATATCCGGCCGTTTGGTGCCGAGGCGTGCTACGACTCCAATGTTGCGTCACGTCGTTTTTATAAATTAAGTCCTTGCTTGTTTAATTGTCTACTTGTTTCCCTCCTTATTTGGGCGATCCGACCCTCGGTCCCACCTCGGGCCGGGCCGTCCGCAGGTATATCGAGCTCTCGTTAGCTATAAGCCAGGATAGGTTCCATGGCCTAGTTGGGTTAATTCTTGTGTGAATCATGACGTTGAGTGTTCTCTTTCGTGCCTTATTGGCAAATTCTTGTTAATGAATAGGACTTAGAATCCTAAGTTCATTGTAATCTAGATTCTCGTGAGTACAGTGTTCGTGCCGAGGAATATTACCTTTCACCCGTTTTACTTTCAAGGCGGTTATACCAAGAGTGTGTGTTCTTTGCTTTGTAGAGCTATTGTCTCTTGTCCGTTGTGAGTGATCTTATAAGCTCGGGTTGTTGATTCGGCGTAATCATCGTGGTGTCGAGAGCCTTTGATTATGTTGCATCTTCTTGAGCGGCGTGGCTAAGCCTCCCGTAGTACCTAGTGTATTCCTTGATTCCTACATAAGTATATATATATCTTCTGTAGTGCCTAATCGTGAGTACTTGGACTGTATAGTGTCAGGAATTAGAGGACTCTTTCCTGTTTCAGATTATTGAGATTGAAGGGATACCCTTATGCTCAAGGTATCGTTGTGGTTTCAAGTTGAGGCGGGTGAGTACCCGATAGGTGATCGCACGACCGATGATTGGTTAATCGTTAGCTCGTTCGTCTTGACCCAAAGTGATTTGAGGTTTTCTAGCCAATAACTATTTGCTAGCCAAGGACTATTAAGTTATTGTCTTGTACCGTTATTCGACTAATGCATTAGTAGAGTATTAGCATATTGTAAAAGGATTTATCCATCATTAGTGAATCGTTAAGGGTATGAATGTTCCATACATGGTATACTTGCATGGTAGACTAAAATACTATGTACATGATATTGATTTCCATGCCTAAGTGTAATTATATTATATGTGCATGAGACCTTCATAAAGGATGCTCTTATGTGATTTGTAACTCCTCCGCATCCTAAACGACGGAAGCTTTTGAAGTCACTTGAGGGCCCACGACTTGATTATCAAGAGGTATTCGTCGTAGAACTAGAATGGTATAATATGATATAGGAATTGGTGAACCCATGACCAAGCTGGAATGAAATTGAAAGTGTCATCTTGTTTTACTTGTGCAAATATGTGCAACGTGTATATTGAAATCATGCTACGAATAAATTGAACTTTGTGTCATGATCGAATGAATTGCAGGTATTGAATGCCTTCTTTGAAAGGCGAATATGTGGTCCATGATGATTGACTACTTGATTTTATTGTTAGGACGTTAGATCCTATAGATGCGTGTTGAGACCGGAATAATTTAGTTAGTCTGGAAAAACTTTTTGTTGGAAAGTTGTTAGCTTGGTGCAACTATTGCACGTGCATTCGAGTCACCTGTTTAGTTGATAAAGAAGAATTTTCACCTCATTGTCCACGTTTGTTGGAACTTTGTAAACCTCGATAGTGTCCTTGAACCCTGTCAAGAGTCAAGATGACTCGACTTTGGAATCGATGGGAGATGATATTTAAGCATTTCTTTCCCTGTCGCCTTCGCAGATTCGTTTCTCCATGACCCGTATTTTTGTATACAACTTCTCTACCTTTTTTTGAACTCGTTAACTCAACTGTCCGACTCGCACTACTGTTTTGCAAGTGCTTGTCCTCTTCTTGCCTTGTCCTTGTAGCACGACTTTGGGACTACACATTGCTTCCCGACCGAGAATTAGAGTTTTGCGTTGAACTATTGCCAGGGACCTCGCTTATATCTAGAACACCTTACAGAATAACTCCAGCGGAGTTGTGAGAATTGAAAGAGTAGTTGCAAGAACCTCAAGATAGAGAGTTCATTTAACCGAGGGTGTCCCATGGGGTGCACCGGTATTGTTTGTGAAAGGAATGTGGTAGTTTACGACTTTGCATAGACTATCGACAGTTGGACCAGAATACTATCAAGAATATGTATCCCTTGCCACGCATTGATGACTCTTTGATCCACTTCGGGGTTCAGTTGTTTATTCCAAGATTGACATGAGGAGCGGCTATCACCGGTTGAGGGTTAGAGCGGAGGATGTCCCTAAGACAGCCTTTCGTACGCGTTACGGCCACTATGAGTTGTTGTGATGCCGTTTGGGTTGTCCAACGCACCTGCAGTTTTGATGGACCTGATGAATAGGGTTTTTCATGAATATCTCGATTGCTGGTGGTTGTGTTTATTATTGATATTCTCGGGTACTCCAAGTCACGAGAGGAGGTTGACTACGGCTCCTATCCTAGCATTGCCTAGTGTTTCGAAGAACCTTGTGATTTTATCGATGCCTCGTTAGAAGGCTTGGGTTACGTGCTTGTGCCATGGATTCTCATTTGCCATTAGCTGAATTTGCTTTTATAACAGTTACCAGTCTAGTATTGAAATGACGCCATATGAGGCTTATTAGAGATAGATTGCTTGCAGTCCAGAGTAGACAGAAGAGCTACGCGGACAACCGGAGACGCGACTCAGAATTTCAGGTTGGTGACTCGGTATTCTCGAAGGTATCGCCTCGCAGCGGTACTAAGCGATTTGGGAAGAAATGTAAATTTCCACCTAGATTCATTGGCCCATTCGAGATCCTAGAAAGGATTGGAGCTTTGTCGTATCGGTTAGCATTGCCGCCTTCGTTATTGAATGTTCACGATGTATTCCATGTCTCGATGCTACGCAAGTATTTGATAGAGGAATCGCATGTCCTTGTTTACGATGAGATTTCATTCGAACCCGATCTTTCTTATGATGAAAGACCAGTGAGGATTCTTGTTACTAAGGAGCAAATATTGAGGAAGCCACGTGGGAGACCGAGCTTGATATGCGAGAGAAATACCCCTTTCCTATTCGACGACTCGGTAAGAATTTAGGGACTAAATTCCTTTAAGTGGGGGAGGATGTGAGAACCCAAACCCATTACTTGTCTTATGCCTTAATAACATGCTTGTTTCATGCCTTAACATGTTAGATATTCCTAATTGTTCATGTCTTGCTCACATGAGAGTGTTACGTGCCTAGTTGCTTGAATACCTTCTATGCCTTGCTTGCCTTACCGTTGTACTTTGAGTGTTTGCCTTAGCATGTTTAGCACTCAACCAAGACTTGTTAGAGTTCTATTTTCCTTCATAGACGACTTAGAACGTTCACCTTGATCATAGTAAGCTTGGTTGAAGGTTTAGAAACTTTCTCGCTTTGTTTTGGCCTTAGCGATTCCCCTCGTCTCCCGTATTGCTTGTATTTCGTCAGATGCGATGTGTTCATTGAGTTCCCGGCCTTGTATTCAAGTCATAACCATGTTTAAACAAGTCTTGATCATGTCCATGTTATCCTAGTTTGATTGGTGCTTGATTGACGTTTGATTCGTTAGCCATTCGTCGCTTGATTCGAGCCTTGTTTTACCTTGTCCCGGGTGTTGTTCGGGAACATTCTGGTACTGATCCACTGAATAGAATTTTATAAAAATTTAGTATGTTTTACCTACATATGTTAGGATACTCTCTGTAAAATTTGGTAATTTTCCAAGGTGTCTAAGTACCTCAATTAGGTCTTGACTTACGGCTGTGCCAGAATTCAGTTTTCAGGAAAACAACTTCTGTACTTGAACTTGTAGTAACCATATCTTGAGCAATATAAGTCCAAATGGAGTACTTTAAAATTCTAAAATATAGTTTAATGAGTCTAGTTTCAGAAAAATAAAAAATCACCTCATTTGGAGTTGTGAGCGATTTATGGTCGATTTTACAAAATTGACTGTCCAGTAACTTTTCAGAAGAATGGTCATGAACTTAGCCCCAGCATCTGAGGCGCCCGCCTGGGCTTTGGTGAGGCGCCCGCCTCAACAACAGAGGCCATCTACGGGATTTTTTCCCCCTGTTCTGTTATGTCCGACCTTTGGCACTTTTAACCCCTTCCTAATTGACCCTAAACCATCCTATTAGACCCTAATTGAGTAGGATTAAGCCTAACCTCAATCTTTCTCCTCTTGACACTTGGAATTCCACCAAATCCATGCAAGGTATAAAGCCTCTCTCTTGTTGACTTTGCCATTAATCTTCCATTATCAGATTTCTCTCCTCCCTCTCTTGCCATGGTTGGTGTGTGTGTAGAGAATAGGTGAGATTGGTGTGTGTGATTTCCTAGATTGAGCTCCCGACTTCCGTTTGCCGAGCCGAGACCACCGGTGTGAAGCTACCGACGAGGAGATCGTTTCTATCCGATTACTTTGTGCTTCAACTTTCCTTTTCCATGGTGAAGGTAAGCTATTGATCCCCCCCCCTTAGGTTGTATGCTTAGACTTGCCATGATCCCCCTTGTCTATTGATCCCCATGCTTCTCCATGCCCATGCCATGATCTAGGTTGATTCGATCTCTTGAGATTTTGATTAATATGTCTATCTTGTTGCTTGAGACCTATGCCTAGAATTAAAAGAGTTCTATGTCCCCTTAGGAACAACTATTGTCTTGGACCAATAACTTTTGATAACTCTTGGAGATGATGACTTCTAGGGTTTCACATGCTACAAACTGTCCATCCTATTGAGCGAGTCCTACGCCTCAAATTGAATACGTTCTATGCCTACTTAAGAATAACAAATGTTCTCGGACTTGCGACTCTTGATAACTCTTGGGAATTATGATTCTAGGGTTTCCTATGCCTTGTATTGATCATCCTATTGGATTGGGTCCTAGGCCTAGTATAAATTGTGATCTATGTTCCCTTGCGAGAAAATAATGTTCTTGGACCCTTGCACTTTAATAACCTTGAAAGAATGATTCTAAGGCCCTTGAATTCGAATTATCGATAATTCTTAATTACGGCTGTTAAATGGATTAATGACCTAGCCGATCATCTACGAGAACTTAGAAAAGGATTTTGGATGCATCTAGCATCTTAACCCCTTTGAATGAATTGGTAGAGACGACTCAGCGGAGTCAAACTTAAGCGAGCTATTGAACAATACCGGCTCAATGATCAATCCCTACGACGTCTTAAACACGTTCCTCTAAGAATGATGATTCTAGACTGTTGAAACTTGAATTGGTTACCTGGCTTGATTCTTGATGTCATAAAATAGAATGTCTATTTGACATATTGAGTTCGCCCTTGTCGAACTCCTTCCTGCTTGATTATTGATGAAAAATCTTAACTACGGTTGTTTAATAGATTAATGACCTAGCCGATCATGTACGAGAACTTAGAAAAGGTTCATGATGCATTTAGCGTCTTATCCATCTTGGATGAATTGTTATAGATGACTCAACGGAGTCAAGCTTAGAGAGCCATTGAACAATACCGGCTCACCGACCCATCCCTACGACGTTCTAAACGCGTTTCCTAAGAATAATAATTCTAGACTCTTGAACTTGACCGATTACCTTGCTTGATCTTGAATGTCATATTATAGCATGACTAATTGACATGTGAGTTACTCTTGACGAACTCAATCCTGTTTGGTTATTGATGAGAATAATTTACTTGTCTTGAACGAGATCGCTCTTGTCGACCTCGTTCTATACTTGAGAATTTTGTTAAGTAAACATTACTTGGCATTTGCATGAGTCCGTGGCATACTGTCTTTGTTCACACACGCCTCCACTGTGGCCACAGTGGGGAAGTAGCTCCCTTGTTGTAATCATTAAGAGCACCATTGGACTATCCCGGGCATCTCCTCGGAAGATCGATGTACTACACACATTCGATACCCGCACTTTCCAGATAACGCTTGTATGCCAGGAACTACGTAGCGGCCCGGCTCTCGATATATCCTGATCCTATGTGATTTAATTACGAGCACCTATGTGAATCAATGTGCATCTTGAATACATGACCTCTATGATATCTTGTCCTGAATATGAAATCTTGCCTGAAAATGATATCTTGCCTTGAATGATGCATATTGCTATGACATGCATGATTGATAGCTTACAAGTCTTTATGACTTACCCTTTCCCCTTTTACTGCTTTAGATCTTAGCAAGACAGGTCCTGCTCGATGACTCGCGGTGTTCGTGCTTTGTGCCCTTTTTGGTGCGCCGATGTTATTTGAAGAGGTGGTTTAGATGCCCTCTTTCCCTTGTTTTATATTTTTGTAAGGACGACGGGTTAAGGTTAAGCAAGTCAACTAGACTATGCTTGGGTATTTGTGTAGAACTTGCTTGTAAATCTTAAGCTGCTAGTAGTTTAATACTTGTAGTACTTGTAACCTGTTGTCTTAGGCATTGTAAGCCGAGCTTTGATTAACTTGTTAGTATTCCTCCACGTATTAGTCTTCCGCTGAGCATGCTTAGCTCCTTATTAATTCTTGTCTTTGAACTGTTAGCATGGGTTCCGGCATGTAGTGTCGCCGAAGACTTGGTTATTTTGTTTAACTGTTTATCAGGTTTAAAAGTTTTAAAAATATCCGGCCGTTTGGTGCCGAGGCGTGCTACGACTCCAATGTTGCGTCACGTCGTTTTTATAAATTAAGTCCTTGCTTGTTTAATTGTCTACTTGTTTCCCTCCTTATTTGGGCGATCCGACCCTCGGTCCCACCTCGGGCCGGGTCGTCCACACAATATGCTAATACTCTTACTAATGCATTAGTCGAATAACCAGACAAGACAATAACTTAATAGTCCTTGCTAGCAAATAGTTATTAGCTAGAAAACCAAATCACTTGGGTCAAGACGTAAAACGGCTAACGACAACCAATCATCTGTCAGGCGATCACCCATCTGCACTCACCCAGCCTCAACTTGAAAACCACAACGATACCTCGGCATTGGGCGGGGTATCCCTTAAATCTCAATAATCAAACAGAAAGAGTCCTCTAATTCCCGACACTATACGCCCAAGTACCATTAGGCACTCCGCTGAAGATATATATACTTATTGTAGAATCAAGGAATACACTAGGTACTACTTCGAGGCTTAGCCACGCCGCCAAGAAGATGTAACATAATCAAAGGCTCTAATCGACACCACGATAATTACGCCTAATCAACAACCTGGAGCTTATAAGATCACTCACAACGACAAGAAACAATAGCTTCAAAGCAAAGAACTCCACACTCTTGGTATAACTGCCTTTGAAAGTAAAACTGTGGAAGGTAATATTCTCAAGACGAACACTCGATTCACGAGAATCTAGATTACAATGAACTTAGATTCTAAGTCCTATTCATTAACAAGAATTTGCCAATAAGGCACGAAAGAGAACACTCAACGTCATGATTCACACAAGAATTAACCCAACTAGGCCATGGAACCTATCCCGCTTATAGCTAACCCGGCTCGATACCAACCGTGGACGACTCCCAGCCCGAGATGGGACCGAGGGTCGGACCGCCCAACAAGGAGGGAAACAAGTAGGCAATTAAGCAAGCAAGGACTTAATTTATAAAAACGACGTGACGCAACATTGAGTCGTAGCACGCCTCTAAGACCAAACTACGATATTTTTAAAACTTTTAAACCTGATAAACTATTAAACAAAATAACCAAGTTCGGCGACACTACATGCCGAACCCAAGCTAACAGCTCAAAGACAAGAATTAATAAGGAGCTAATAGCATGCTCACGAAGACTACGTGGAGGAATACCAACAAGTTAATAAAGCTCTGCTTACACAATGCCGGCACAACACTTACAAGTACTACAAGTATTAAACTACTAGCGCTAAGATTTACAAACAAGTTCTACACAAATACCCAGCATAGTCTAGTTGACTTGCTTAACCCGTCTGCCCTTACAAAAATGTAAAACAAGGGAAAGAGGGCATCTAAACCACCCTTCAAATAACATACAAGCACCAAGAAGGGCACAAAGCACTAACATCATGAAGTCATCGAAAGGTGACCTCGTCTTGCTAAGATCTAAAGCAAAGAAGGGAAAGGGTAAGTCATAAAGACTTGTAAGCTATCAATCATGCATGTCATGGCATCATTCAAGGCAAGATATCATTTTCAGCAAGATTTATCAGTGCAAGATATCATAGAGGTCATGTATTCAAGATGCACATTGTTTCACATAGGTGCTTGTAATTAAATCACATAGGATCGAGGATATATCGAGGCCGGGCAGCTTCGTAGTTCCCGCATACAAGCGTTATGCGAAATGCGCGGTATCGAATGTGTGTAGTACATCGATCTTCCGAGGAGATGCCCGGATAGTCCAATGGTGCTCTTAATGATTACAACAAGGGAGTTACTTCCCACTGCGGCCCTGCAAAGTGGGGCGTGTGTGAACAAAGACAGTATGCCAACCGGACTCATGCAAATGCCAAGTAATGTTTACTTAACAAAAATTCAGTATAGAACGAGGTCGACAAGAGCGATCTCGCTCAAGACAAGTAAATTATTCTCATCAATAACCAAGCAGGATAGAGTTCGTCAAGAGTAACTCACATGTCAATTAGTCATGCTATAATATGACATTCAAGATCAAGCAAGGTAATCAGTTCAAGTCAAGAGTCTAGAATTATTATTCTTAGGAAAGCTGCGCGTTTAGAACGCGTCGGAGGGATTGGTCGGTGAGCAGTATTGTTCAATGGCTCGGCTAAGCTTGACTCCGTTGAGTCATCTATAACAATTCATCCAAGTTGGATAAGACGCGAAATGCATCATGAACCTTTTCTAAGTTCTCGTATATGATGGCTAGGTCATTAATCTATTAAACAACCGTAGTTAAGAATTTTCGTCAATAATCAAGCAGGAATGAGTTCGACAAGGGCGAACTCAATATGTCGAATAGACATTCTATTATATGACATCAAGAATCAAGTCAGGTAATCAGTTCGAGTTTCAACAGTCTAGAATCATCATTCTTAGAGGAACGTGTTTAGGACGTCGTAGGGATCGATCATTGAGCCGGTATTGTTCAATGGCTCACTTAAGTTTGACTCCGCTGAGTCGTCTCTACCAATTCATCCAAGGGAGTTAAGATGCTAGATGCATCCAAAATCCTTTTCTAAGTTCTCGTAGATGATCGGCTAGGTCATTAATCTATTAAACAACCGTAGTTAAGAATTATCGATAATTCGAATTCAAGGGCCTTAGAATCATTCTTTCAAGGTTATTAAAGTGCAAGGGTCCAAGAACATTATTTTCTCGTAAGGGAACATAGATCACAACTTATACTAGGCCTAGGACACAATCCAATAGGATGATCAATACAAGGCATAGGAAACCCTAGAATCATAATTCCCAAGAGTTATCAAGAGTCGTAAGTCCAAGGACATTTGTTATTCTTAAGAAGGCATAGAACGTATTCAATTCGAGGCGTAGGACTCACTCAATAGGATGGACAGTTTGTAGCATGTGGAACCCTAGAAGTCATCATCTCCAAGAGTTATCCAAAGTTATTGGTCCAAGAACAATAGTTGTTCCTAAGGGGACATAGAACTCTTTTAATTCTAGGCATAGCTCTCAATCAACAAGATAGACAATTCATGGTATATGGAACCCTAGAAATCCTAGTTTCCAAGAGTTATCAAAATATATTAATCCAAGGACATTAATTGCTCCTAAAGAAGCATAGAACATAATTAATTCTAGGCATAGACCTCAAGCAACAAGATAGACATATTAATTAAAATCTCAAGAGACCGAATCAATCTAGATCATGGCATGGGCATGGAGAAGCATGGGGATCAATAGACAAGGGGGATCATGGCAAGTCTAACCATACAATCCTAAGGGGGAAATTAATAGCTTACCTCCACCAAGGAAAAAGAAAGTTGGAGAACAAGGTAATCGGATAGAAACGATCTCCTCTTCGGTAGCTTCACACCGGTGGTCTCGGCTCGGCAAACGGAAGTCGGGAGCTCAAACTAGGGAAACACACACACCAATCTCACCTATTCTCTACACACACTATCCATGGCAAGAGAGAGAGAGAAGAAATCTGATTATGAGAGATTAAGGCAAAGTCAACAAGGGTGGCCTTTTATATCATGCATGGATTTGGTGGAAATCCAAGTGTCAAGGGGAGAGGAGAGGTGGAATCCATGTGTCCAAAGGTTGTGGCTTGAGATTAGACTAATCTAGCTTAGTTAGGGTTTAATAGATTGTATTAGGGACAATTAGGAAGGGGGTTTAAGTGGCTAATTAGATCACAAAGGATTAAAGAAGGAAAAATCCCGTAGAGCTTAACAGGAAGTGAGGCGGGCGCCTCATGGAGGGCCATGCGGCCGCCTCAACAACTGGGACAGGTTCCATTTTTCAATTGCTCTCAGTACTTGATGCGCGCGCCTCGTTCGAGCCATGCGGCCGCCTGAACTTCTGGAGCACCAAAACTAGACCTAAACAAGTCCTAAATGGTCCCAAGCTCATGGGTAACCATTCTAGGGTCTAACACAACTCAAAACATGTCCGAAACACACCCGAACGTCACCCGGAACAAGGTAGAACAAGGCTCGAGTCAAGCGACGATTGGTTGACGAATCAAACCCGGATCAAAGGCCAATAAAATTAGGGTAACTTGGGCATGGTATAGGCTTGTTTAATCATGGCTATGACTTGAATACAAGTCCGGGAACTCAAGGAACAATTCGCACGTCGAAATACGAGCAAAACGGGAGACGGGTGAAATCGCTAAGGCCAAAACAAGGCAAGAAGGTTTCTAAACTTCCCAACAAGCTTACTATGATCAAGGTGAGCGTTCTAGGTCATCTATGAAAGACAATCGAACCCTAACAAGTCTCGGTTGAGTGCAAATCAAGCTAAGGCAACGCTCAAGGCATAACGGGAAGGTATGCTAAGCATAGGAAGGAATCAAGCGATAAGGAATGCAATAATGATAATACGAGTCAGGCATGGACTAAAAGAGATATATAATCATGTTAAGACATGATATACACAAGTTATCAAGGCATAAAACAAGTAACGCAAGTAATGGGTTTGGGTTCTCACAGAAACCATGTCAAGTATCATTACTCGAAGGATGATTGCGGGAATCTCCTTCGTTATCGGAACACTCACGTGTCTAATCTTCCAAATCCCACTGTAAGTTTTTTTTAAACCCATTTGGATTATTTTTCAGATCTGCTAGATTTCTCTGTTGCTTTGGGCTTTTGGAGCATTCATGATCCTGCTTATAATGCTTATGCATGCAATTTATATGCTAGAATGATACAATTTGGCAATTTATCCATGAAATTCATGCGATTTATTTTTGCGATGCATATTTTGAATAGTTGGCACTATTTGACTTTGTGATGCATATTTTATATTACTAGTAAAAGGCTCGTGCGTTGCACGTGTTGTCTTGTTAAAAACACAAGTGTATTACATTGGTTGTGTAATGTTTATTTCATTAGGTTAAGGGCAAAAGAGGTTAATTACAGATATTCAAATTCAGATAAAGTAAACATATTAAATTAAAGAAAAATGTCCAATGATGAAATGTATATGAATGCAAGCTATGAATAGTTATTCAAATCCTGAAAAAGTAAACATTTTAAATAAAAAAAATTGTCTAATGATCAAATGCATATGAATGTAAGGTACGAATATAATTTCATGTTCATATTAGTTCTTTTCTTTTTTGATTTTAATGCCTAACGAAAAGTTTGTTTTTTTGTTGTTTAGTTGGATTTTTGATTGTGTTTTCTTCGACATTGTGAGGGTTTCTTCATGATCGCTTGAAATCTCCACCTCGCAAACTTTTTTGCTCTTTTCCTGCTTCGTTGTATTTTTTCTCTCTCCCTTTTCTGTTGAGTTAATTTTTGTCTTTTTTTCATTCCCTTCATTAGGTGTTGATGCTTTTCCGGCATGCATTGAATTTTTTGGTAGTCCATACTTGGTTGATTTTGGTTTTGCATTGTTGGTACTCCTCTCTTATAGGGCGATCTTTTCTCTTGTACGTGTCACTTGAAATCTCTATCTATAAACTTGTTTGGTGTCCTTCTTCTTTGTTGTATTTTTTCGCTTTGTGTTAAATTCTTTGGTAGTCGCGCTTGGTTGACTTTGGTTTTGCATTATTGGTGTTCCTCTCTTCTATAGGGTTCATCTTTTCAATTGCTTCCGCTACGGCTATGAGTTTTCCGTCATCAACTCTTGTCTTATGGTTTAGAGTGATAAGGAATCAGACTTCCGTTGAAACCTGTGTGTTCAATCTTCGGTAGATAATTTAGTCTATGAATTAAATTTAGATTATCTATTAAATTATACATTTTTACCAACTCTAACGATGATATATATTCTTGGATTGAGCAATCAACAAATATAGTTGCGGCCTCTTCAAACAGTATTATCATTGCACTTTGGTCACCTTCCACTACATTTAATGTGACTCTATATCTGGCAATAATGGAACATTTTTTGTTAATAACATTGTAACTAATGTTAATTACCCATGCCATCATCCCAATGAGGGTGATCTTGAATGGCTTTGATGTCCTTGAAATTATAACTAATGTTGTCAGCGATAGCTTGGTATGCAACTTGGACATTTGAATATTTTTTAAGCACGTTCCTTCTCGGGATGTACATTTGGAAACATTGGATTGATTTTTTTTGACATCACCGTTGGAGATTTGATATGTTTTGTTGGCTTCAAAAGTTTTGGCGAAGTGAGTGATGTCTTCGTTGAAAATTATGATACCAATTTGAACACCTTGCAATGTATTATCTCACATTTTGTACAATGAAGATATTTAATATTGGGTGGGTGAAATGTGTATACATAATCTAGCATTTTTTAGATATTATTATTAAAAGTAAATAAAAATAAATCATACTTTTGATTAATTTAACACTTACTTCGTCGTCAATCATTATGAGCTTTCGGATTTTGAAAGAGATGGTTGGTCCACATGTTGTTTCTAATCCAACTTGCAAAGCTCTTAATCGTGTAGTGAATGACTTTTGATTTATTTGGAGATGCCTTACTTGAATAGTTGTGTCTGTCAACATATTGTCATGTTGTTTGTTCTGCATTATGAATGCCAATAAATCATTGTAAAGAAACATAGCGGACATAGTAATAGTAATTGAAAGAAATATGACGAAACCATATGAAAGAATTGTGAGCATTGTCATATGATAGCTTTAAATAACTAAGGAAGTTGTATTAGCAAAATGTAGGAATACAAATCATATTTAAAATCCAATTCCCAAGTCAGTGCCCCTTTCCCTTCAATTGATAAACTCGCTAATTGTAAGGCACTCGTATGATGGAAATAGTATTTGCCCATGTGGTGCATCAAATAAGCTAAATATGATGGATGGGGACTTTTTATTATACTGAAAATATTGAAAACAAGCTATACATTGGCATCGATGCACGGTGCAATTAAAAAAAACAAAGAGAGAAAGAGAGAGGGACAGAGGGAGAGAGAGAGATACTCCCCGATCATGTTAGTTATGACCTATGAAATTATTCATGTTTAAAAATTCAGTAATGAGCTGTGTATGTGGTGAGAAGGGAGACATTGCATACAAATCGAAATGAAGAGTGAAGGTAAATAAAAGTGAGACTAAAAATAAGGATGTAATCTTCATTACTTATTTAAACCTACTTAATCCAGAATCTAGGTTCAGCTCAAAGTAACCATTTTGATGTTGTTGGGAGTCACTACTCACCACTAACCACATATGAAATATCTGAATGATTTTGAAAAATTATGAATATGCTAAGAGAAATGTGCAATTTATAACCTTTATATCAAACAGAGGGTTGCGACTTGGTCAGTTTCCAAGTATCTGAGCAGATCTGTTTTTCTGCAAATTGAGAGATCTTTACATAGGATCAACGGTGTAGGGGTAGTCAGCTACTGTCTGTAGAAGATCAGAATCATTTTCACGCATGAAAAGTATCATGTAAGATGATAGAGTAGAAGTGAACACAGTTTGTAT
Organism: Codonopsis lanceolata; assembly: GCA_013146195.2. Lineage (NCBI taxonomy): Eukaryota > Viridiplantae > Streptophyta > Magnoliopsida > Asterales > Campanulaceae > Codonopsis > Codonopsis lanceolata. Next base: position 10,309,882 of record CM028378.1, on the reverse strand, counting down.
AAGATGAATAAAGGCTATACATAGTTATGTTAGCTCAAGCATCCAATCAAACTAATTGTTGTGCTTGATTATGCAGATGAAAGCAAGAGTATGTTGCTTGATTGGAAAAAGCATATTCACATTATTTATGGGATAGCACGAGGTCTTCTTTGTCTTTATCAAGATTCTCGACTTAGGATTATCCATCGAGACCTCAAGGCCGAAATATTTTGGTAGACTTTGAAATGAACCCGAAGATATCAGACTTTGGCTTGGCAAGAAAGAAGCTTTTAAGGAAATGAGAACAAGGAAAATACAAAGAGAGTGGTCGGGACATAGTAAGAATCATTATACGATGTTCCATTCAGTTCATTTGATTTCTATCGCTTGTAATTAAATTCGATTGATATTACATTTGTATGCAATTGCTACATGTCTCCTGAGTATGCAGAGATGCGATTTTCTCTGTAAAATTGGATGATGCATCGATATCTATAGACGACTTGGACTCATTTGAGGTGCTAAGATCAATCATCCAAGTGGGTTTATTATGTGTTCAATAGGGTCCAGGTGATAGGCCAACAATGTCTTCTGTGGTTCTGATGCTGGGTAGTGATGGGGTACTGCCTAGTGCATTTTACTACTTACCTATGAAATCGTAATTAAAGGCTTGAACTGCTTCCTAGCTCTGATTTGAGTGAAAGCAATACAGAAATTGTTCTAATGACATTTTGGATTCTGATGCATTTTTATTTATTTGTTTTGTCTGCCTGGGTCCTTCTACCCTCAAGCGAACAATAAATCAGCCTAATCAACTTCATTGTACTCTTATTGCTTTTAAGTCAGATGTGTGACACCCCGCTCCTTCGTTATCTCGGTTTGCGTGCTATACTTGCACTTCTTCCTTTGTCGACTGTATGTTTGGTTTGCGAGAGAGTCTAGATGTGTTTGAGAGACCATATTAAGACCAAAACATTATTAAGAGACTCCATATAGTTGTTGACTTGCTAAAGTCACAAGTCATGACTCGACGATAGTTGGAATGCGACGCGATTGAGGGTTTGCTTGCGTTTTGTGTTCGTGACCTCGGTTTGGGTCCTAGACCTCTATAAAATGGTTTATTAACATGTTTAGATGCATTAGACTTCAAGTTGGAGGTGTTCCTTAAGTCTATCGTTGATTTTGGAAGCTTTGGAGATAGCGTTCGTCTCTATCGCGTAGTTCGGGAATCGAGTCGTGTAATCGTCTCTCCTTTGGGATTCTTATTTCCTTAGTTGTTATTCAACTTTCTAGAAGTATTTAAGCTTCTTCATTAGCCCTTAGACTTGCCTTAAAAGTCTCCTTTCATTGCTCGTTCGATTGCGAGTTCATTCTGCTCCTGCACGTTGTCGCACCCCTTCGGTTTCGCCCGAGTTGTCTCGGGAGTTCTTCGGTGTGTTTCTGACTTGTTTTGAGTTGGGTTAGACCTTAGAATGGTTGCCCATGAGTTTGGGACCATTTAGGACATGTTTAGACCAAGTTTTGAAGGTTCAGAAGCCCAGGCGCCCGCCTGGCATTGAGTGAGGCGCCCGCCTCAAGTACTGAGAGCTTTGCAAATGAAATTGTGCTGGCAGGAGTCCCAGGCGCCCGCCTCAACATAAAAATGTCACTTACGGATTTTTTTGCCCTGTTTTGGGTTTTGACGAATTATACCTATCCTACCCTCATTAAACCCCCTCTAAACCCTTCCTAACCTCTCATACTTAACCCAAATCATGTCCTAACATTAGTTGGAAGTTAATTAAGGTTAGATTAGTGATTGATTAGTCCTAATCCCTACTAATTGTGCAAGGGAAATGTCTAATGTGCCCTCCTTAATTTGGGGGTATAAATACCCACACCCCCTTTGTTATTTGCTGAAATCATTTCATTTCTTCTCTTCCACAATACGTATTAGAGAGAGAGAGAGAGAGAGGAGGCTTGGAGATTCAAGCCCTAGATTCATTCTTCCTTCGATCCAAGACGATCCAACCAACCGATTGCCTTCAAACTTTGGAATCTTGAAGCCCTCGTCGAGTAGAACAACTTCACCGATCGGATTTGCGTTCTCTTGAGTTTTCACTCAAGCTAGGTAAGTTACTCCCTTTTGATTTTGGTTCATTGGCCCTAAGGAAAACAACTTGTATGCTATTTGTGGGCAATGAACACTTGATATGCTTTGTATGCCCAATTTGGGGATTTTTGGAAGTATAAACTCGTTAGGAGCATTTGTAGAATGACTTCTATGATTGTTGATTATGTGATTACTCTTCATTTTGTGTTTCTAGGCCTATGAGCATGTTAGAAACCATGACTATATGTTACTTGGATTTATTATGGAAGAATGCCTATGATTGGGGCTTTGGATATATGAACTCCCTAGAAATTATGAGTAGGAACATTTAATTGAAATAATGTGATTTAAGAAATGGGTTTTGATTTATGTTGGGTTTTGTTGTGAATTTTAGGGCTTGAGAATTAAGCCCGAATTGTTGGATATATTGTCGATTAAGTAAAGTGGGTATTAATGTTGAAATTGATGAAGTGCGTAAATGATGAAACTAAGTATTTGGACTCAACGGAGTCTTAATAAGTTCAATAATGTGTTAATGAACTTGAATTGATGTCCTACGACATTTGGGTTTTGATTGACTATGATTATGTTGAGTTCTTGGGTTTTTAGGCTTGGGAAACAAGCCCGGATTATTTTGGGAGAATTATTATAAACTTGAATGATGTGTTAGTTTGGGATTTATGAAATGTGATATTAAGACTCAATGGAGTCATTTTAGGTTCAATAAGATGTTAGTGAGCCTTAGGTTGAAATCCTACAATGTTCGGGTTTGGTTCGTTTTGATTGTGAGTACCCGAGCATCTCGAATTGTGTCCCATTTGTGACACTCATGATATAGAAGCTTATTGGTGATGACTTGAGGATTATGAATACCTCAATATGTGGTTTTTGAACTAAACTTACAAGTTAGTTGAACATGTTAAGTGTGTACAATTATGTGCATTGAATGTTGGGTTTTGTAGAGCATTATGACCTACTTGAATTGATAAGTTCTTTTATGATGGACTTGGTCCTTATTGGTTTATCCAAGTAAATATCTACTTGTGCATTGCATAAAAGCCCAGCTGGCATTATTTGGATTGGTTTTTCTGTCGGGGTAGGACGATACATCGCCTATACGAATCATAAGGTCTGTTCGATTCGCTATGGATGATCGCCGCACTGACCTCACACACCTCTCCACCTGGCCCCGGTGAAGTTAGCCCATCTCGTGAACAATAGAGCGAATGGATTATGCTATTGAGTCCGAGAAAGGGCTCCTCTTGAAGGCGTAGCCGGCTGGTAGCGTCGATGTATCAATCACGTGCATCGTGTCCGCGAACTTGTATAACATTGTGTATTGCGGAGCAACACAACGACACTATTTGGGTAACTTCTCTATCCCTTATGTGGCTTACTATAAGCACTTATATGAAAAGATAATGTGCTAAGTGGTTTATGAAGTTTATGTTACTTGGTGACTTAATACAAGTTTAATATTGGTATGCTATAAAGATGCCATGATTTTATATATGCTTGTGCATTATACCATGCCACGCCATGATATGCCATACATTGCATTTAGTAACTTACTGGGTCATTATGACTCATTTCGTGTGTTTGTTTTCCTTAGCTTTTGCAGTAAGCTCGTTAGTACGCGTTGAAGCTTCGGGCGCTTGATCGATAACAGGTGGTCTTCCGGGCGATAGCTTGGGGTTATTAGTATTGTTGTATTTATTATCTCGTGAGACACGGATGTGAAGTTATGTAAACTTTACTTGGGTGGTTATGTCAGTATTTTATTGTCGTTATTTTGGGAGCCGACTTGTTGGGTCGAGCTGTTGTATTTAATTAGAGTTTATTCTGTTGTCTTCCCGAGCAAGGTTTAGCTCGCATATTCTAGTATTGTTGGTATTGTCATCTCCGACGACTTTAGTCGAGAGACGTTGGTAGTTGTTAGTATTTAACATCTTATTCGTTTAGTTGATTTATTCCTCCGGCATGTTATAGCCGTAAAGTTGTTGTTTATCAGGTTGGGTTCTTGTCGCTTCGCCGGCCTTAGGTTGCCGATGGTTTGTTGTCAGTGCTTAATGTTGCGTCACGCGAGTAAATAGATTTGTCGAGAGATAGTCGTCTCTCGGCCTTGTAATTCCTTAGTTTATAATTATAGGCTTTGGTCCCACTTATGATTTGCCCATAAATTTTAAATTTTGGTTATGGTTTTTTGCCGTTATGGCTTTTCATTCCTGTTTAGAGTTTGCTGGTTCAACTCTGGACTCGCACTTCTACGCTTAGCGGGTGCTTGTCCGTCTTTTAGCTTGTCTTGACGGCACGACAGTGGGATTCCGCATTGGAGTTTGGGTCGGGTTGTCACAAGATGTTAAGAGGTTAAGAGACAGAATTGAAAAGAATGAAATGAATAAGGAGTTTGCGTGGAGCTGGATGCAAATCAAAGATAGAATTCACACTTTTCTAGTAGTTAGGGACTTCAAATTTCGCAACTTAGATGAATATAAGAAAGTTTGGAATGAATTGATGTAAGCTATGGAAAAAATCAGTAATTCCCCTATTCCAAATTAAATAGACCATTCAAGTAAAAGGATCGCAGGTCAATCGATTTTGTTGAGAGAAAATTAGGTTAAGCTTACCTTGAAATTCCAATGCTTTGCCTCTGCTCCGGCGTTGTTTTGTCTTCTGCTCCGGCGTGTCTTTTGCAGTAGTCGAAATTTTAGTGAGTTTTGTGAGTAAAAGAGTTTTGTGAGCCATATATACTTTCTCCCCTTTATAGCCAAGTTATTTTTCCCAAAGCGTCTCTCCTTGCCGAAGCTCTCTTTCGTTAATGGTATGAAACGGTTGCCACCACTACTTCTATTTTTATTTTGTTAATTAATTAATAATCAATAATTAATTAATGAGCCATAAACAATCATAAAAGAGTAAGTTATATTGTAGTTGAGGAACCAAATAGAACTTTAACTTTGATGTTGGTGAACATGGACACCTTTAATTTGATATTCAAATTTAAAACCATCTTTTGGGTGGTTAATGTGTTGATTCTTACAAAATATTTGTACGTAGCTATAGTCGGGATTAACGGAAATGAGTTAGAATTTTTCATAGCTCTTAGTTTTTAATTTAGATGCCGCTGAGAAAAATTTATTGCTTCATGAGTATTTGATTTGGATGGAATCAGGTCATTGGTTTGTCAAACAGTGTGCATATTTTTTGTATTGGTTGAATTATATATCTACATAATTATATATATTGTCATTTTATTAGTTTATACGATCTTTGTAATTATTTGTGGCTATTTGTAGTACAAAATTTACGTATTTACTACATTTTTTTCTGTATTTAAGCTTGTCAAGATAAAAGTACAATTGATTTGATAAATAAATGTGATTAATGCAATTCTAACATATACTAAGGGATCTCTGGGATGCAAGAATGAGCTACTACTACTACTACCACTACCACTACTACTACTAATACTACTAGTACTACTACTACTACTACTACTACTACTACCACTACTACTATTAGTATTGTTATTATTATTATTGTTGTTGTTATTGTTGTTATTCTTATTGTTGTTGTTATTATTGTTGTTGTTGTTGTTGTTATTATTGTTGTTGTTGTTGTTGTTGTTGTTATTATTATTATTATTATTATTATTATTATTATTATTATTATTATTATTATTATTATTGTTATTATTATTAATTTTGGAGATTTAATTTAGTAATTAATTTTGTTTTGCCTATTAAAAAAAATTAATAAGAAAAGTTATAAAAAGGTGTCAATGTGATGCTTTGTATTTTTAATAAGTAAGGTTTGCCGCACGTGGTTAACGCACGTATGTTATTTTTTAAAGTGGATTTGCCGCTTTCTTATTTTTGTTCACTTTTAATTATTGGATTTTTTGTGTTTTAATCTTTATAGTTTTGAGATTATAAATTGTATTGTTGTGTGTTTAGGTTTTTCGATTTTTGTTTTTCGGTAATTTATTGTAAGTTTTTAGTCATTATATTGCAACTTATCCTACACACTTGTCTTTTTTATTGGTTATTTTTAAATCTTTTAATACCAAACATGAATTCATTCACTTTTATCGGTGTTGGAATTGAAAACAATTCAAACTTACTTTCTTAGATAAGCACATTGTTATTGGAGACTTAGCTTATGTCGTTTATGAAATTTATGACTCTTTTTGAAAAATAATAAATTATTTTATATAAATCAAACTGGCAATCCCAAAGTATATACTTACACTCTAAAATACAAAATTCACCCAGTATCTATAAAGTCTCATTTTACCACCCAACCTAACTTTTGTGTCATTTTCATATGTCATTGTATAAGTTTTTTTAGTTTGTCCCCTAGACACTACTAAGGTTACCAATATGACGTTAAGGCACATGGTATTTCACGTGAATGACATTTTGGTCATTTTTAACAATGTTTTATTATTACCCAAAAAAACTTCATTTTCTTATTCTCCGCAACGTCTAGCTTCTTCTCCAACAATGACATCTTATTTAAATTTTAAGTGAGATAAAACTCAAGAGTGTATAAATCTTTTATTCAAATTTTATATAGAAAAATAAATAAAAATAGTGCAATCATAGCGAGAGAGATAAAACACAAGAAGAGGATCACATTCGGTGTCAAGGCCGCCATGAATAAGAACCCATAAAAAAATTAAAGTTGTCGAGGCTGCCGATGTTAAATGACCAAGCCACAAACACAATGCATAAGCATACATGATGAATTTCAAAATCATATTTGAATTCATCATGATGCATGACAATGATGCATGGATTCAATCCGCCTTCATCGTCCCCTAGCTTAAACTCCAACAAATTTCTCCTTGGCACCATTGATATGGTTTATGGTTTGAATTGAGAAAATTCTCGATCTTAAACATTATTGCTACCATTTTTATCACTACAATTACCACACGTTATATCACAATCACCAAATTTGATATGGAATATGGAAATGCTATAAAATTACATTGAGGGCCAAAGTGGATTTGGTGGATATCTTAGGGACAATGTGTATTTTGACTAATTTTGATGGGGCAAACATATGATTAGCCCCCAAAATTACACACTAAATCTCACATTTGACCTCAACCTACGAAGTGTCCCACTTTCATACCTTATTTTTCTATTTGTCTCACTTTACTCCCTCCGCTCATGGGTGTTAAAAATAGTAACATACGAAAATGATATGTGCATGTCACATGAATATTATTTTGATCATTTTCTTTGGGGTGGAAAATAAGATTTAGTTATAACTTTATTATATAATTAACCATTTAGTATTTAAAAAATGTTTTTATATCAAAATAATAATAAATAATTGTTTCAATAATTCAAAAATAATTATATGACCAAATTACAATTTCCCCCAAGGTATCCACCAAATCGTATAATGTACTCCAACCTAAGGTTTGTTCCATAATGATATCCGTTACATTTTTTTTTTCCATTTTCCAACCTATATATGATGGATGCTAGAATATTCACGTTAAATAGCACATGGTCTTCCACGTGCGGGATAAAATGACATTTTCATTATCTCGCTTTAGGAATAAATGTATTAAAAAAAACTCTAATCTCTCACACACTCTCCTTCTTCCCTCTTTCTCCCGATGCAAGTGCCATCTCTCGCTCCACAAAAATAGCCGCCATCGCCAACCTAAACCCTTTCCACTTCGGTCACGCCTATCACAACTTTGGCGCCGTCCTTCTTCGATTCTAGCCAAACTCCATCTCTGATATTCCCCATTCTATCTCATGCAAAACTCCCGCCTAAAGTAGAAATCAGAGGGTATATACTATACTTACTAAAAACCCTAGTAAAAACATGCGATTAACAAAAAACACATAACCCTTATCGACGAATTCATCGGAAAGAGAGACGGGCTTGAATGCAGATAAATGGTAAGGAAAATGCTAACCTTAAAATTAATTATACTACATTCCTTACAAATATGCTTTGAAGAAGTACAAAGTTGTTTTGAACAATGACATTTTTTGCGCTTGAAGGATTAGTAGTAAGGAAAATTATAAAATTAGTTGTAAGGCTAGCAATTTTGTTATTTTAATTTGTCTCATAATTAAATTTATAATTTATTTAATTTATACACCCATCATTCATACACCCATCACCATTACCACCACTACCACCTCAAATAACACTATTAGCCTATAAATCAAATTTTTTTTTATCTTATTTCTTTGTTTAATTTCTTACTCATTTATTTAATGTTGTATTCTACATAAATCACCACTTTCATGCTTAAAATCGCCCCCACCACTACCATCATCCCTGCAAATGCCACCACAGCTATCACCACCACCAAGAAACGTGTCCACCTTGCCTTGCTAAAATGGAAAAATAGCATATCTTTAGCTTCCGTTAAGTGGAACTACTTTCTTCAAACGACTTTCCTATCGATTCTAACTTAATTTCTTCTCTAACAAAACGCACATATTTGTCAACTACGTTCTCTATTTTTCTTTCTCTTCTTGACATTATATCACCTTTCCTTAAGACGTTTCTCTTAGCTTATTCATACGCAATTACTAAGCACGCTATAGATTTGCTTAATATCTCGATTCTCACCAACCAATGTATTATTATAGTTACAATTTTTTATATACCTCTAATAATGTCATTCTCAACATATGATGTCTCACTTCCTACATGTTTTTCTATTTGTCCTCTGCTCTATGGGCATTAAAAATAGTGATGGAAAATCGTGTACATAAGGATAATTTTGGTCATTTTGCTTGTGACGCAAAGTGGGATTTGTTATAATTTCATCATTTAGTTTGTCATTTAATATTTAAAATATTTTTTAATTAAAAAATAATTATTTAAATAATCTAAAATTAGTTATACTTTGTCCGATATTTAAATTCAACGTTAAAAATGCATTACTCCAAAAATGAAATTTAAAATTTATTTTTTAGCCCTCACTTTCTTTCGCCAACCCCATCATTTATAGACTCACCACCACCACCACTAACACCTCAAATTTTACCATTAGTCCAAAATTTATTTTTTGATTTGATTTTATTTCATTTTCTAATTTCTTACTCTTTCCTCTCAAGTAACCAATTTGGAAAACTCATCAATGATAGACACACCACCACCACAACCTTAAATTTCACTTTTTACAAACTCAAATTCAATTTTTTTGAATTTTCAAACTTTCAAATTGAATCGAAACCCATATGGATATTTGAAAATTTGATGATTAGGAAATCTCACAACGATGTATTTCATCTAATCCTTCTTGTCATCCACTAAAATTACTATCACCACAACCTCAACACCATCATCCATGCGGTCGTAAGCTTAGCGCCATCATGACCATCACCAAGAAACACATTCACCTCGCCTTATTAAAATAGAAACATA
>CM028378.1:10263149-10300295 GCA_013146195.2 Codonopsis lanceolata | reverse complement strand
GTGGTTCGTTGTTGAACTAGGATTGAGTATGAATTATGGTAGAAATTGACTACACGGTTACCAAATGGAATTGACTTGAATGGAAAGAATTTTCAAAACATGGCATTGTGTGCTCTTATGTGTTCTCACCCGCGATGGGAAATCGCGAGTGTGATTTACATGGTTTGAAATGTCAATTTGGTTATCTTTGATTGTTTGTAAATTGCTCCATAGGCAATTATTATTTTGTAACTTAGAGATCTTTTGTGGTTGAATTTCATGTTGTGCCCGAGACAAATAGTTTCGGTAGTTGGATGTTGAAATATTCTCGATTATGTGTTCCATGTTATAGTTTGGGGATTTTGCCCACTTAGTTGTATATTGTCGTTCTGTGTGTATTTGCGACTCGAGTATGAGTCATGTTATTTCGATCGTAAGTGTTGATGTTGTTGTGTCTCGAGAGTTCTTAGACTTTCGAATTTGGATTATTAGAGTTTAACTCTCGTATATATTGTGGCGGTAGACTCAGAGATTCGAGTCTAGGTTGATGGTTTTGAACTCGATGTATTGTGGTTTGTATCATGATTTAGAATTCGGGACGAATTCTTTTTAAGGTGGAGAGAGTGTGACACCCGCTCCTCGTTATCTCGGTTTGCGTGCTATACTTGCACTTCTTCTTCCTTGTCGCGGTATGTTTGGTTTCATGAGGGTCTAGATATGTTTGAGAGACCATATTAAGACCAAACATTATTAAGAGACCTATATAGTTGTTGACTTGCTAAAGTCACAAAGCCGTGACTCGACGATAGCCTGAATACGACGCGATTGAGGATTGCTTGCTTTTGTGTTCGTGACCCCTTTGAGTCCTAGACCCTTTAAGATGATTTATTAACATGTTTAGATGCATTAGACTTCAAGTTGGAGGTGTTCCTTAAGTCTATCGATGATTTGGAAGTTTTGAGATAGCTGCCTGTCTCTATCAGAAGTTCTAATCGAGTCACAGACGCCTCCTTGGGATTCTTATTCCCCTAGTTGTTATTCAACTTTCTAGAAGTGTTTAAGCTTCTTCAAGTTTATACTTGCCTTAAGAGTCTCCTTTCGCTGCTCGCTCGATTGCAGTTCATTCTGCTGCTCCGCCGCACGTTGTTGCAGGTTCGCTCAGCCGCCCAGTTGTTTCGGGAGTTGTTCGGTGTGTTTTAGACTTGTTTTGAGTTAGGTTAAACCTTAGAATGGTTGCCCATAAGTTTGGGATCATTTAGATCAAGTTTAGACCAAGTTTTGGAGGTTCAGAGGCGAAGCCCGCTGGCACATAGTGAGGCGCCCGCCTCACCGATCTTGAGAGCATCATTGTGTTGGGCAGAGCCCAGGCGGCGATGGAGAGGGGTGGCGCCACCGCCTCACAATGACCAATTACGGATTTTTCCCCTGTTTTTTGATCTTTGACGAATTTTACACCCAAACCCCTATCTAAACCTTTTCTAAACCATTTCTAATCCTCCTAACCCTCCTTGATTATGTCTAACATCTCTAACAAGTTTGATGAGTGGATTAGTGAGTGATTGAGTGGATTAATTAAGCCCAAAATCAGATTTTAAGACACCACATTGTGGTGACACTTGTCCCACTCAAATTCTAGACCAATATAAGCCATATAATCGATTTTGACCTTCATTTCTCTCCTTCACTCTCCAAAAACAAGATTCATCCTCTCTCAAACTCTCCCATGGCTTCTTGAAGACATCTTCATCATCCTCCTTGATTCTTCACTCATTTGCTCAAGCCTCCTCCACAAGAAGTGTAGAGCTCGAAGAGAAGATCATTTTCAACCGATTAGTTTCTTTCTTTGCTTTCTTTGGTGTTGAACACTTGTAAGTTACTTCTTCTCTCTTTGATTTTGTACTCATTGATCCTAAGGAAAACAAACTCTATGCTATTTGAGGTCAATGAGTACACATACTTGCCTGCCTTTGGGTGATTTTAACTTGTGATTTGAGCATGTGAACTTGTCAAAAGCATATGTAGGATGACCTATATGATTGTGAAGTATTATGTTACTCTTCATCTTGTGTTTCTAGGGTTATGAACATGCTAGAAATCATGTTTACATTCTATTTGGTTTATTATGAAAGTATGCCTAAAGTTTGGGGCTTGAATGTGTGATCTCACTTGGTATATGAGTATGACCATCTAATTGAAAGTATGAAATCTCTAAAATGGGTATAGGGTTATGTTGGGTTTTATGAATTTTAAGGTTTGTTAATCAAGCCCGAATTATTGGAGAATTGTTGTTATTTAGAGTGGGTGTTAATGTTGATATCGATGAAAGGTATAAGAATGAAACTTAGTATTTGGACTCAACGGAGTCATCATAGGTTCAACATTTTGTTAACGAACTCGGGTTGAAATCCTACAACATTTGGGTGTCGTTTGACTAAGATTATAATGAGTCCTTGGGATTGTTAGGCTTGGGAATCAAGCCCTGGATGAATTTTGGGATTTTTTTATTGTATGTTTGATTGAGTGTTAAATTGTGGATTTATGAAACCCGAAAAAGAATGAAACGTAGAATTAAGACTCATCTGAGTCGTTGTAAGGTCAATAATATAATAACAAGCTTTGGGTTGAGACCCTACGATGTTCGGGTCTCGTTAAACTTATGTTTGTCACCGAGTATCTCGTTGTGTCCAATTGGGACACTCATGTTATAGAGACCTATTGGGAATTTGTTTAGAACGTGCTTGTAGAGCACACGGTGTATTAGAGATCAACCCATGGTCTCGAGTGCCATTTAATATTGATTATTGGATGAGTTCACTATAAGGAATTTAGTCGCGAGGATATGAAAATACTTGCGGATTTAGACTACAGGGTAGTCTTATCATTCATGAGAATGGTTTTGAGGATGTCAATTATGTTCGACGGTTAGGACTATGGTTGAGTCCGGTGTGCTGTTGAGTGAAACCAAATGCTAAACCTTGTTTGGGGTTGTTCTTAGACTGAATAATAGCCTTTGATTTAATCTTGAGTAGAGGACTATAGTAGACCTCACGTTGTGATTTGTTGAGCTTATATGCTATTCTTGAATTGGTGATGACTCGAGGTTTATGAATACCTCAATATGTGGTTTTAAACTAAACTTACAAGTTAGTTGAACGTGTTAAGTGTGTACATTTATGTGCATGGTTTAATGGGTTTTGTAGAGCATTACGACCTACTTGCTTTGATGAATCCTTTTGTGATGAACTTGGTCTTTATTGGTTTATACAAGTAAATATCTACTTGAGCATCTTGATTTTGAGTCCAGCTGGCGTCTTGGTCGTTTTGTCGGCAATGGGACGATTCATAGCCTTTGAGGAAACATTCGCCTATGAATCGCCGCATTGGTACCCTTTTATCCTCACTATGTGGCCAATAGTGGGATGTGGTCTCAGATAGCGCCTGCCGAGCCTGATATTGAGCTCCCATTTCTCATCCCAGGGTCGGATGAATGTAACGCGGTACTCATTAGGGAAAACTGGTGAGTTATGATCATTTGAGGAATGAAACCCAGTTTATGATCATTTGAAGGGCTAGGCCCAGTTCCTGATTTTACATGCTTATGTATAAGCACTTATATGAAAGATAACATGCTATGTGGTTTATGAAGTTTATGTTACATGATGACTTGATACAAGTTTGTTATTGGTATGCTATTTAAATACCATGATTTTATACATGTTTGTGCATTATGCCATGCCACGCCATGCTATGCCATATAATTGCATTTAGTAACTTACTGGGTCATTATGACTCATTTCGTGTGTTTGTTTTCCTTAGTTTTTGCAGTGATCCCGTTAGTACGCTGCGTGGCGGCCGGATAGTGATTCCTAGAAGGTGGTCTTCCGGGCTTAAAGCTTGGGTTTATTATTATTAAGTTATTTTGTATTTGTGAGACACGATTGTAAAGTTATGTAGACTTTACTTGGGTAGATTATGTTAGTATTTTGTTATTGTATTATTTTGGGAGCCGACTTGCTTGGTCGAGCTGTTGTATCTTTTAGAAGTTATTCCCTTGTTATTTCGAGCATGCTTTAGCTCACTCATCCTAGTATTGTTGGTATTGTCATCTCCGAGCGGCGTTAACGCTAGTCGTGAGACTTAAGTTTAGTTGTTAGAATTTGAATATCTTGTTCTTTTGGTTGTTTTATTCCTCCGGCATGTTTTAGCCGTTGAGTTGTTGTTTATCGTTGGGTTCTTGTTGCTTCGGCCTTAGGATGGTGATGGTTTGTTGCCGCTGCGCATTGTTGCGCCACGCATGTCGTGTTCGAGATAGTCGTCTCTCGGCCTCGTATTCCTTAGTTTACAATTATAGGCTTGGTCTCACTTTTATGATTTGCTTCCCAGCATTTTAGTTTTTGGTTATTCGGTTTTGCCGCTATGGCTTTTCATTCCTCAAGTTAGTGTTAGTTGGTTCAACTCGACGCACTACTACGCTTAGCGGGTGCTTGTTTCTTTAGCTTGTCTTGGCGGCACGACCTTGGGATTCCGCATTGGGGGTCTTTCGTCACAATATTTGAACTAGTCTCAAGTTCTGAACATTAAGCTCGATAATGATTTGGGAAAATTATTTCTTTCAACACTTTATGAAGTCTTATGTTGGAGGGTAGGAAATACATAAGGTAATTACGTTTGACCCAGGGACGTATTACAAATGATTGTGAGCAGCCATTTGAATTTGAAGGATTGGAATTCCCTTTTTAGAGTCACACTTTGAATGAACGTATTTCAAGATCTGGACTACAGAAAGTCCCTTGCTCTATGAAATATAAAATATGTATAACTAGGAATCTTAAGCACTAAGAAATACCTCTTACAACAAAAGCATGTGCCTAACAGGTCTAATACTGCAACACCTTTCCAGATATACGTTTGAATTGGCTCCTTGATTAGTCGTTAGCATTTCTTTATAAGATAAAGATAAGAAAATTATGATTCGTGCTACCTGTCAATAGTTTCCACCAGTAATCCAAACAAACTTTGTTCTGATCTTTTTTTAAACCTGTTCATTTCTCTTCTGCATTGAAACTTTGTCTTTAACCTTTCTGATCATTTATATTTGCTATAACCTTGTCTCAAGTTCTGAACATTAAGCTCGATAATGATTTGGGTAGATTATTTCTTCAACAATTTATGAAGTCATATGTTGGAGGGCAGGAAAAACATAAGGTAATTACGTTTGACCCAGGGAGGTATTAAAATGATTTGCGAAAGCACCATTTGAACTTGAAGGATTGGAATTCCCGTTTTAGAGTCACACTCTGAATGAACGTATTTCAAGATCTGGACTACAGAAAGTCCCTTGCTCTATGAAATATACAATATGTATAACTAGGAATCTTAAGCACTAAGAAATACATCTTATTACAACAAAAGCATGTGCCCAACAGGACTAATACTGCAACTCCTTTCCAGATAAACGTTTGAATTGGCTTCGATTAGTCGTTAGCATTTCTTTATAAGATAAAGATAAGAAAATTATGATTCGCTACCGTCAATAGTTTCCACCTAATCAAAAAACTTTGTTCTAATCTTTTGAAACTGCTCATTTGTCTTCGCATTGAAACTTTGTCTTTAACCTTTCTGAACATTTATATTTGCTATAACTTTGTCTCAAGTTCTGAACATTAAGCTCGATAATGATTTGGGTAGATTATTTCTTCAACATTTTATGAAGTCATATGTTGGAGGGCAGCAAAATACATAAGGTAATTACGTTTGACCTAGGGAGGTATTACAAATGATTGCGAGCAGCCATTTGAACTTGAAGGATTGGAATTCCCTTTTTAGAGTCACACTCTGGATAAACGTATTTCAAGATCTGGACTACAGAAAGTCCCTTGCTCTATGAAATATACAATATGTATAACTAGGAATCTTAAGCACTAAGAAATACATCTTACAAAAAAGCATGTGCCTAACAGGTTTAATACTGCAACACCTTTCCAGATATACGTTTGAATTGGCTCCTGATTAGTCGTTAGCATTTCTTTATAAGATAAAGATAAGAAAATTATGATTCGTGCTACCTGTCAATAGTTTCCAATAATCAAAATAAACTTTGTTCTAATCTTTTTTGAAACCTGTTCATTTGTTTTCTGCATTAAAACTTTGTATTTAACCTTTCTAAGCATTTATATTTGCTGTAACCAAGTCTCAAGTTCTGAACATTAAGCTCGATAATGATTTGGGTAAATTATTTTTTCAACATTTTATGAAGTCATATGTTGGAGGGCAGGAAATACATAAGGTAATTACGTTTGACCCAGGGAGGTATTACAAATGATTGCGAGCAGCCATTTGAACTTGAAGGATTGGAATTCCCTTTTAGAGTCACACTTGATGAACGTATTTCAAGATCTGGACTACAGAAAGTCCCTTGCTCTATGAAATATACAATATGTATAACTAGGAATCTTAAGCACTAAGAAATACCTCTTACAACAAAAGCATGTGCCTAATGTGTCTAATACCGCAACACCTTTCCAGATATACGTTTCAATTGGCTCCTGATTAGTCGTTAGCATTTCTTTATAAGATAAAGATAAGAAAATTATGATTCGTGCTACCTGTCAATAGTTTCCACCAGTAATCCAAACAAACTTTGTTCTGATCTTTTTTTAAACCTGTTCATTTCTCTTCTGCATTGAAACTTTGTCTTTAACCTTTCTGATCATTTATATTTGCTATAACCTTGTCTCAAGTTCTCAACATTAAGCTCGATAATGATTTGGGTAGATTATTTCATCAACATTTATTAAGTCATATGTTGGAGGGCAGGAAAAACATAAGGTAATTACGTTTGACCCAGGGAGGTATTAAAAATGATTTCGAAGCACCATTTGAACTTGAAGGATTGGAATTCCCTTTTAGAGTCACACTCGGATGAACGTATTTCAAGATCTGGACTACAGAAAGTCCCTTGCTCTATGAAATATACAATATGTATAACTAGGAATCTTAAGCACTAAGAAATACATCTTATTACAACAAAAGCATGTGCCCAACAGGACTAATACTGCAACTCCTTTCCAGATAAACGTTTGAATTGGCTCCTGATTAATCGTTAGCATTTCTTTATATGATAAAGATAAGAAAATTATGATTCGCGCTACCTGTCAATAGTTTCCACCAAGAATCAAAAAACTTTGTTCTGATCTTTTTTGAAATCTGTTCATTTGTCTTATGCATTGAAACTTTGTCTTTAACCTTTCTGAACATTTATATTTGCTATAACCTTGTCTCAAGTTCTGAACATTAAGCTCGATAATGATTTGGGTAGATTATTTCTTCAACATTTTATGAAGTCATATGTTGGAGGGCAGGAAATACATAAGGTAATTATGTTTGACCCAGGGAGGTATTACAAATGATTGCGAGTACCATTTGAACTTGAAGGATTGAATTCCCTTTTAGAGTCACACTCTGGATAAACGTATTTCAAGATCTGGACTACAGAAAGTCCCTTGCTCTATGAAATATACAATATGTATAACTAGGAATCTTAAGCACTAAGAAATACATCTTACAACAAAAGCATGTGCCTAACAGGTTTAATACAGCAACACCTTTCCAGATATACATTTGAATTGGCTCCAGATTTGATGCGGCGTCAAATCTGAACCAACATAAATCTGTCCTTGCCCTTTTGTACAGCCCCAAATCTTCACAAACCTGCTACCAAAACAGCAGTCCCAAAACCCTCAACAAAAACAAACCTCTATAATCGCCACGCTTTGATGGATAAATCGCCCAAACAGTTTCTACCTTTTCCTTTAGAACATAGGTCGCCCAAAAACGGAAATAACATAAAAATAAAACAAGGATAGAATACGATTCACCGGGTTGAGTTTCACTCGCCCAATCAGCGAAAAGAATTCCGACGATTGATTCTCTTTTTGGCTTCACTCACCTAAGAAGAAGAAATCGATTTTGAAAGAAGCACAACCGTGTTCTTGAGGTGTGAGAACCCAAAACCCATTACTTGTATTACTTGTTCTACGCCTTAATAACATGCTTGTTTCATGCTTTAACATGATTAGATATCTCTTTAGTCCATGCCCACTCAGATTATCATTATTGCATTCCTTATCGCCGATTCCTCCATGCTTAAAGCATACCTTCCGTGATGCCTTGAGTGTTGCCTTAGCTTGGTTTGCACTCGACCGAGACCTCAAGTTAGGTCTCTATTGTCTTTCATAGATGACTTAGAACACTCGCCCTTGATCATAGTAAACTTGTTGGGAAGTTTAGAAACCTTCTTGCCTTGTTTCGGCCTTAGCGATTTCAACCTCCCGCTTTGCGCGTATTTTCGACGCATGCGGTGTTCCTTGAGTTCCCGGACTTGTATTCAAGTCATAACCATGATTAAACAATCCTTTTCATGCCCAGTTACCCTAGTTTTATTGACGCTTGATCCGGTTTGATTCACAACCAATCGTCGCTTGACTCCGAGCCTTGTTCTACCTTGTTCCTGGTGACGCTCTGGGGTGTTTCGGCATGTTTTGAGTTGTGTTAGACCCTAGAATGGTTACCCATGAGCTTGGGACCATTTAGAGACTTGTTTAGGTCTAGTTTTGGTGCTCCGAAGTTCAGCGGGCATGGCTCGAACGAGGCGCGCGCATCAAGTTCTGAGAGCAATTGAAAAATGGAAGCTGTCCCAGTTGTTGAGGCGGCCGCATGGCCCCTCCTGAGGCGCCCGCCCCGCCTCAAGTCTCGCCACGGAAATTTTTTCTTCTTCTCTTTTGTCCGACTTTTAACCCTTAAACCCTTTCTTAATTAGTCCTAATCCAACCTATTTAACCCTAATTAAGCTAGATTAGTCCTAAGCTCAAGCTACCACCTTTGGACACATGGATTCCACCCTCCCTCTCCCCTTGACACTTGGAATTCCACCAAGATCATGCAAGATATAAAAAGGGCTCCCTTGTTGACTTGCCTTAATCTCTCATAATCAGATTTCTTCTCTCTCTCTTGCCATGGTTAGTGTGTGTAGAGAATAGGTGAGATTGGTGTGTGTGATTCCCATAGTCTAAGCTCCCGACATCCGATTGCCAAACCGAGACCACCGGAGTGAAGCTACCGACGAGGAGAACGATTTCATCCGATTACCTTGTGCTTCAACTTTCCTTTTCCATGGTGAAGGTAAGCTATCGATTTCCCCCTTAGGTTGTATGCTTAGACATGCCATGATTCCCCTTGTCTATTGATCCCCATGTTTCTCCATGCCCATGCCATGATCTAGGTTGATTTGATCTCTTGAGATATTGATTAATACGTCTATCTTGTTGCTTGAGGTCTATGCCTAGAATTGCTTATGTTCTATGCTTCTTTAGGAGCAACTAATGTACTTGGATTAATATATTTCGATTACTCTTGGAAACTATGATTTCTAGGGTTCCATATACCATGAATTGTCTATCTTGTTGATTGAGAGCTATGCCTAGAATTAAAAGAGTTCTATGTCCCCTTAGGAACAACTATTGTTCTTGGACCAATAACTTTTGATAACTCTTGAAGATGATGACTTCTAGGGTTTCACATGCTACAAACTGTCCATCCTATTGAGTGAGTCCTACGCCTCGAATTGAATACGTTCTATGCCTTCTTAAGAATAACAAATGTCCTTGGACTTACGACTCTTGATAACTCTTGGGAATTATGATTCTAGGGTTTCCTATGCCTTGTATTGATCATCCTATTGGATTGTGTCCTAGGCCTAGTATAAATTGTGATCTAGGTTCCCTTGCGAGAAAATAATGTTCTTGGACCCTTGCACTTTATTAACCTTGAAAGAATGATCCCAAGGCCCTTGAATTCGAATTATCGATAATACTTAATTACGGCTGTTAAATGGATTAATGACCTAGCCGATCATCTACGAGAACTTAGAAAAGGATTTTGGATGCATCTAGCATCTTAACCCCTTTGAATGAATTGGTAGAGACGACTCAGCGGAGTCAAACTTAAGCGAGCTATTGAACAATACCGGCTCAATGATCAATCCCTACGACGTCTTAAACACGTTTCTCTAAGAATGATGATTCTAGACTGTTGAAACTTGAATTGGTTACCTGGCTTGATTCTTGATGTCATAAAATAGAATGTCTATTTGACATATTGAGTTCGCCCTTGTCGGACTCCTTCCTGCTTGATTATTGATGAAAATTCTTAACTACGGTTGATTAATGGATTAATGACCTAGCCGATTACATACGAGAACTTAGAAAAGGGTTCATGACGCATTTAGCGTCTTATCCATCTTGGATGAATTGTTATAGATGACTCAACGGAGTCGAGCTTAGCGAGCCATTGAACAATACCGGCTCACCGACCCATCCCTTCGACGTTCTAAACGCGCTTCCTAAAGAATAATAATTCTAGACTCTTGAACTTGAATTGATTACCTTGCTTGATCTTGAATGTCATATTATAGCATGACTAATTGATATGTGAGTTACTCTTGACGAACTCAATCCTGCTTGGTTATTGATGAGAATAATTTACTTGTCTTGAACGAGATCGCTCTTGTCGACCTCGTTCTATACTTGAGAATTTTTGTTAAGTAAACATTACTTGGCATTTGCATGAGTCCAGCTGGCATACCTGTCTTTGTTCACACACGCCTCCACTGTGGCCACAGTGGGGAAGTAGCTCCCTTGTTGTAATCATTAAGAGCACCATTGGACTATCCCGGGCATCTCCTCGGAAGATCGATGTACTACACACATTCGATACCCGCACTTTCCAGATAACGCTTGTATGCAGGAACTACGTAGCGGCCCGGCTCTCGATATATCCTGATCCTATGTGATTTAATTACGAGCACCTATGTGAAACAATGTGCATTTTGAATACATGACCTCTACGATATCTTGTCCTGAATATGAAATCTTGCCTGAAAATGATATCTTGCCTTGAATGATGCATATTGCCATGACATGCATGATTGATAGCTTACAAGTCTTTATGACTTACCCTTTCCCCTTTACTGCTTTAGATTCTAGCAAGACAGGTCCTGCTCGATGACTCGCGGTGTTCGTACTTTGTGCCCTTTTTGGTGCGCCGATGATTTGAAGAAGCGGTTTAGATGCCCTCTTTCTCTTGTTTTATATCTTTTTGTAAGGACGACGGGTTAAGCAAGTCAACTAGACTATGCTTGGGTATTCGTGTATAACTTGCTTGTAAATCTTGTTAACTGCTAGTAGTTTTATACTTGTAGTACTTGTAACCCTTTTTGTGCCGGCATTGTGTAAGCCGAGCTTTGGTTAACTTGTTAGTATTCCTCTACGTATTAGCTCTTTATTAATTCTTGTCTTTGAACTGTTAGCTTGGGTTCCGGCATGTAGTGTCGCCGAAGACTTGGTTATATTTGGTTAATTGTTTATCAGGTTTAAAAGTTTTAAAAATATCCGGCCGTTTGGTGCCGAGGCGTGCTGCGACTCCAATGTTGCGTCACGTCGTTTTTGTGAATTAAGTTCTTGCATGTTTAATTGCCTACTTGTTTTCCTCCTTATTTGGGCGATCCGACCCTCGGTCCCACCTCGGGCCCGGGCCGGGTCGTCACAGAAGGAGCTTCCATGGGAGATTCATCGATTCCCGGAGTTCCGGCCATCGGATTGTCGAGCCGTGACCGCCATCGCGAAGCCCTCGCCGAGTAGAGTCTTTCCCCTCGGTTTGTTTTCCACTTCCTAGACGTTTGTGACTCGATTGAGGTACGTTACTTAAGCCCTAGTTTCTCTCTCTACAAGTATCTTGATGATAGATTGTTAGAAACTTGTTCCTTGTGATTTGTTGTTGTTTTACATGTCAAAATGATATGTTTCCATGGATATCAATAGATTTTGGTTAGGGTTGAAACCGAATGGGTTTATTGAGTATATTGGAGTTGTTACGATTTAAGACTTATTTTTGTTGGGTTAGAAACCCGGATAAATTGTAAATCCCGAAATTATGCCTCGAACTAGAAATTTGGAACTTTGTAGTTTGACCCAAGTGAAGTCAATTAATTATAAAAATTTGTTACTTGAACCTTAGGATAAATTCCTATATCTCCTTGTGTTCATTGAATCTCAATTTCAAAAAATTTCGAAATTTGAGGTGAGACCAAATTGTTAATAAGATTGATTCTTGGCTTAGGACTCTAATTGAGTCTCTTGAATGATGATTAAGTGCGAGATTATCGCTAATCTTGGGTGGTTTACTTGGGTGGTTTATGTGTGAGTCGAGAATGCGTGAACTCGATTGAAAGATGTTTGAATGGGTTCAATTATGAACTAGGACCAATAATACTAGTGGACTTTTAATGAAGTCCCAAGATGCGTAGGAATGTAATATGTGACGTTACTTGGGAACCTTGTTAACATCCTTGGAAATCCGGATTGCTTCGTGACAATTCTTCCTTAGGAAGGATATTTGAACCGTATGTATGCAAGTACCCTCTATGATGAGCATCTTGAGTTGTCGTAAAGATGACCGAACATCCAAGTCATGTGTGTGGTGATGGACTTATGAAATACCATAACATGGTTAATTGATGAATCTTGAGTAGTCTTCGCCTTTCTCGCTCTTCAAGAAATGCATGCTTGATCTTTAGTTCTTAAGGGAACCTCGAGGGGATTTTATAATGATATATATCTTATGATTCTATAGAACTGAGCTTGATAAGATTGGTTTGTGAATGATGCATGAACTTCTATGTCTACTTGAGATTATGACCTTTAAGCATATTGTGTGTCTTATCTTCATAATTATCTTCCTATTGAGTATCAACGTGCTTTGATTTATGATTCTAGCAACAAATGGAATTTCGAACTTGAATTTGATCTAAGCTTAGTTGGACAATAATCACTTAGGTTTCCGCCTTTTATACTTGACTTAGCAAATTTGAACTAAGGTTCCTAAATGGAACGAGAACTTAACCATGCCTTAAACAAGAACCTAGAAAGGAGTCGTGGAACACATATAGTGTTCAAACTCTATTTGACTGGAATTATAGAAATGACTCGACGGAGTCGATGCTAGTGAGTCATTTAACAATACCGACTCCACGATAAAACCCCTACAACGCTTGAAACTGCTTAACTAGAATACTAGTTTCGAGATTCTTAATTTAATTCATGCTCATGCTTGATTACTAGCCGTCAGAAAGAATAACATGCCCACCTGACTTGAATGAGACCGCTATTACTGTGCTCGTCCTTGCTTGATTTCTTAAATAAGTAAATATTACTTGTTTTCCCCAATAAGTCCAAACAGCAATTAGCATACTTGTCCTGTCCCCTCGCTCTTGTCCTGTCCTCGCCTGTCTTGTCCCGCTTGTCCCTCCCTGTCTTTGCCTCCCTGTCTTGTCTGTCTTGTCTTCTTGGTTGCCCTGGTTGACAACAATTCGTCAGATTTAATCATGAGATTCGTGATAGTGATGGGTTGCCGAACCGTAAACGCAAACCCCTCCATTCTTGATCACTATGGAGAAGAGTACCTTTGTGTAACCATTAGGGCGGCTTGGAATAATACTATCCTCGGGTCGATGTACCATCTCGCACATACGACAAAGACGCTCCTCGGCACGCTTATCTTGCGGGAGCTATGGCGGCACCGTGATTTATATCCTATCCTCTTATATGGATTTCTTCTAGCATTTGTGAAACAAAGTGCTATCATGAATATGTAAACTAAATGCCTATATGTACTTGTTCTTGATCGCTTGACTTTCGTGATAGTCTTGTGAATTGTATGATACGTACATACGTAGATATACATACTCCTACTTGATTTCCCCATTGCTGCGTATGTATATATATGTAGATATACATACTCCTACTTGATTTACCACCGATTGTTTCGTATGTATATAATTGTAGATATGCATATCCTTACATGATAAACTTCCATGAATGAATTGTTTGGTACATAAATGAATTTACATACCACACTTGATATCCTATGAGGGACTTGGTATATGTATATTTATAAATATGCATACTTCTATTTAATTATTCTATGAGAGACTTGGGATGTCCTACGAATAGATATACATCCATAATCATGATTATTCTTGTGCCTTGCCTCGACTTGTTTGATTTGTTTGTGAGCAGGGATTCACCTGATTCATCTCGGTAGTGCAGTAAAGGACCGGTTTTCATACGACAACCCGACTTACGGGGTCTTCGTAGTAACACGTTATCATTTCCTCTTATAGCAATATTCAAATTATGTCATATTGTTTAGTAGTAACGTACTGGGTCATTATGACTCATCCCGTACTTTGTTTTCTAGTTGCAGTTCAGAAGTCGTTGAGGGCGCGCATATGCGTGACCGTAGCAGACCACGGTTGTTCGACAGCTCGAGCTTAGTACGTGTGTTCGTGATTGTAATAGTCGATGTTTCCGAGTAATAGCTTGTGGACTCCTATCCCATCTAGCATCCTTGTCTTGTATATCATATTATTATATTCTTGTGAGTTCGTTGTATTGTAAGGTTATTTAGACTTTACAGTCGGGTAGGATACTTGGGGTTTTGATTTGATTCTCCTTTGGGCCGACGTGTTGTGTCGTTGCTCATAGCCTTGTTTTTTTTTTTATGTTCTGTTGTATTCCAGGCACGCAGTAGCTTTGGGCTTTTCTCTACCCTAGTTATTATTATTATTGTTGGTTAACCCCGGTATGCTTTAGCCGTGAGTAAGTGTTTTATCGAGGTTGGTTCTTCTTTGAAAGGCCTGGAGTGCCGATGGTTTGTCCAAATGTTGCGCACGCGAGTTTTTTCTTTCCTTCTTGAGATTTATGTCTCCCTTGGTATCTTTGGCCTTGGTTTCGAGCTTCATAGCTCGGGACTACTTTTCCTTGTAGTTTCCGCATACTGAATTTTGTAAACCCGTATTTTTTTGTACGGCCTTATATTGTGTCTCGAGCTTTTGTTAGCTCGACTGTCCGACTCGCATTATTAATTTTTTTAGTGCTTGTCCTCTTCTTGCCTTGTCTTAGCGACGTGACGTTGGGATTCCGTTCCGGAATCCGGGTTGGGTCGTCACATTTTTTCTAACCTATCAAATTGCATGCAGGTCACGTCTTTGAATTCAAAGGCAAACTCTACTTCGGGAAACCCAACCTTTTCCATTTCTGGGGAAAAAAAAAAGGGTATGTATCTTTATTTTCAGTCCAGATTTTGACTTTATATGATTTGTAATTTTTTTAAAAAAATTAAGATTTATAATCATTACTTGAACACTTTTTTATTAACCTATCAAATTGCATGCAGGTCACATCTTTGAACTCAAAGACACACAACTTCGAGAATCCCAAACTGTTCTATTTCAGAAAAAAAAAAAAAAATTTAGGCTATGTATCTGTATTTTCAATCCGATTTTGGATGTATATGGTTTGTAATTTTTTGATGTCCTCAAACTAATCTGAATACCATGGAAAAATAACCGTGGGCCACCCACGGTTTCATATTACAATGGTTTGCTTACCCACGGTTTCATATTACAATGGTTTGCTTCCATACATTTACGGTTGTGCCCCTAAATTACTGCATAAAATACATTCTATTTTTGGTAATGGGGTTTTGGCGGGAACTTTCCTTTTTTAGTATACTATCTTGCTTTTATATATATGACAGGTTCATCAACAATTTCCGCTAAATGATTCATCAGCATATCCACATATTCGCCCCACAATGTGCATGCGAGTGTTTTCCCACTACAAACAAATAGCATAGTCAATATTGAAATTATGGAGTTTATAAATCTGTTGATGCACACAGTAGATAGATTTAAATGATTTAACTCAGCATCTTCTAAAACAATATCTATCATTTGTGCATGTCGGCCTGCCAACTCTTTCTGTTGTGGCGAGTTCCTTGCTTTCAGCTTCCCTAGTACATCTTTAAAACATTGGGAAAAAAAAATTAGAAACTGCATAATAAATACGTAAATAGAAACTTATTTTCAAAATGATCTTACCAATCAATTGTGACTCCTCAACTTCATCTATGTTGGAAAAATAATCAAACGACTTCACATCATAGATTTTAATTGGGAACTTTTCATAAAAAATTTCAGTAACCATTGTTTTCCCAAGAAACATAATTTTATACTTCCCAACTGTAGTTTTAAACTTCATTATGTTATCAGCTACAAAAAAATCTTTTATAGCATATAAATGATTTTGTTTCAACATGGATTTGAATTTGCCTAGGTGTTGTTGCTTGATAGTAGCATGAATTTTGGAACATTGCGGATAGATGGTCAATCAGATACAATACAGATCACAATAAAAAAAAATGTCACTATAATGAATAGAAACACTGGAAAATGAATTTATACCTCCTTGTCATGAAAGATGCATTCCAAACTGTATTGTAGCATTATCATTAAACGTCGGCACACTATAAATGTGGGCTAGTCGAACTTTGATTACCCATTAAGTTTTTGAAGGTTTCAATTCATAAATTTTGCTAAAAAACATAGGCATTTTTTCAGATTTGTAGAGAGCTTTTAATCTTTGATGCCCAGAAGACATTGTTGGTGTGGTGTGGTGTGGGGAGGAAATTGGAAGAAGTAACTGGTATTTATACTACCTTTACAAAAAAAATCAAATGTACAATCATTACTTGCAACACTTTTTTTCTAACCTATCAAATTGCATGCAAGTCACAATTTTGAATTCAAAGGCACACTACTTCGGGAAACCCAACCTGTTCCATTTCTGAAAAAAAAAAATTATTTTTTAGGCTATGTATCTTTATTTTCATAACATATTTTGGCTTTATATTATTTGTAATTTTTTTAAAAAAAATTCAGATTAATAATCATTGGGATAATTGCATAAAAAACCCCGACCTATTTTAGGTATTGCAAATTGAACCCTGACAGTTGTTTATAGGCTTATTGAAACTCAGCCTATTTTTTATGTTTCAATTAGAACCCTCTGTCCATTTAATCCGTTAAATGATAACGGTTTGCTGAGTAGGATGCCAACGTGGCATCCTACGTGGCCAATTTTATTTCATTATATACCTTATACAAATTTTGTAATTTCATAAAAAACCCTAAAATTTATTTTCACCAAATAAAGTCTTTAAATTTAAAATAAATAGTTATTTATATACCAATTTCATTTTAAGAAAATAAATTTTTTTTTTAGAAAATAGGGCTCAAAATATGATGCAAGTTCCAATGCGTATTTAATATTTAATACACATCCAATCCTAAATAATCATCATGTTTGATTTTGCACACAAATTAAGAAAAACAAATTATCTCTATTAAAATATTGGTATAATTTGTATAAAGTATTTATTTAATATGTAATATTTTAATAAAAAATAAAAATTAATATATTTGTTTTAAAATTTATTTGTAACATTGAATATTATGTTTAAAACTAAAATTTTAAATTATAATTTTTCTTAAAGAAGTTCAAAACTAATTAAAGTAAAATTTGTTACCCATTTGATATTTTAGAAAATTTTAAATTATAGTTGTTTAAAAAAGGATTAAATAATTATTTGGTTCCTGAACTATACACAAAATATGCATTTGGTCCCACTATTTTTTTAAAAATGTGTTTGGTCCTTAAACTTGATTTTTGTTAACATACTCCCTCCTTACGGGGTTACCGTGAGATTTTCCGTCTATATTTATTTTAAATTCCAAATTTACCATTACATTTTAGGGCATCTTATGAAGATAGAAACCAAATCTCCTTCTTCTCCCAACATGAATATGGAGTAGGAATTGGTTAACTTTATTATCAGACAGCGATCTCCCTCTCTCTCTCTATCTCATCTCTTACGCTACAATCTCCCAAAATCCGCCATAGCCCCAGCTCCATCACTCATCCCCTCGCCAACTTCAAGCCCAGATCCGGCTCCCATCTCCTCCATCTCCGGCGCATCTCCACCATAGCCGCCAGCCTCATTGGATTTCTTTCGCCGACCCCAAATCCGCCATATCCCCAAGCGACTTCCCTCCTGCCCCGGCCAAAACCCCCGTCTACCATCGATCTTTCATTATCTCTCTCTTTCTCGCTCTGTTCGCTTGAGATCTGTTTCCATCATCAATGGCAACAAATTCTGAAACTTTTCCCACTCTGATGCCTTCTCCAAACACTGAATAAAATTAACTGACGCTCCCAACGCCGTGATTGTAACGTCTGGATTCACACACGTCGCCAAACACCCCGAAAACACCGAATGTAAAGTATTCAGATACAGAATTAGAGTTTCCCAAATATACTGAGCCAATTGGGTGAAAATCAGCAACGCGTTCTCCTTATGCTTACGATTGTCAGAACTAATGCGATTGAACATAAACGACAACAGCTCCGGCCAACCATTTTCGAGGGCAACCGAATCGGCGAACTCAGATATGGTGTCGCATAGCTTTTTGGTGATGGTTTTGTTGGATTCGTTGATGACGGCATTGAGGAGAGCCGATTTGAGGGTTGACTGGGTGGTGAGAAATAGGGAAGGATATATAGATAGGAATCGTCACGTGTGAGGAGCTTGCGGAGGAGGATGGCAGAAATGGTGTGTGCCTCGGGGTGTGGGGAGGAGTGAAGGAGGTAGGAGAGCTTGAGAGAGTGGGTGTCGGGGTGGGTTTGTTTACAGAGGTTGAAGAGGGCTTCGGCTTCGGAACGCTGGTCATTGGCGACGGACATAAGGTGGGAGATTAAGGTTTCGAAGAGAGCTTGGTCGAGGCCGAGGATGGTGACGATTTGTGCGAGTTGGAGTTGAGTTGGAACGGCCGCCATGGTTGTGGAATGGGGGAATTGGAAATGATGACTGGAGGGAGGACAAGGAAATTGAATGTGAACAACATCTCTATTAAGGGCAAATTTGGAATTTCAAATAAATATAGACGAAAAATCTCACGGTAACCCCGTAAGGGAGGAATCTCACAGCAAAAGTTGAGTTCAAGGACCAAACGAATACAGAAAAAAATAATGGGACCAAACGCATATTTTGTGTATTGTTCAGGGACCAAATAATTATTTAATCCTTTTTTAAACAACTATAATTTAAAAATATCTAAAATATCAAATGTGTAACAAATTTTACTTTAATTAGTTTTTAACTTCTTTAAGAAAATTTATAATTTAAAATTATAGTTTTAAACATAATATTAAATGTTACAAATAAATTTTAAAGCAAATATATTAATTTTTAATTTTTATTAAAATATTACATATTAAATAAATACTTTATACAAATTAAACCAATATTATAATAGAGATAATTTGTTTTTCTTAATTTGTGTGCGAAATCAAACATGATGATTATTTAGGATCGGATGTGTATTAAATATTAAATACTCATTGGAACTTGCATCATATTTTGAGCCCTATTTTCTATAAAAAAAATTAACTTTATTTTCTTAAAATGAAATTGGTATATAAATAACTATTTATTTTAAATTTTAAGGCTTTATTTGGTGAAAATAAATTTTAGGGTTTTTTATGAAATTACAAAATTTGTACAAGGTTTATAATGAAGTAAAATTTGCCACGTAGGATGCCACGTTGGCATCCTACTCAGAAAACCGTTATCATTTAACGGATTAAATGGACGGAGGGTTCTAATTGAAATATAAAAAATAGACTGAGTTTCAATAAGCCTATAAACAATTGTCAGGGTTCAATTAGCAATACCTAAAATAGATCGGGGTTTTTATGCAATTATCCCAATAATCATTACTTGAACACTTTTTTACTAACCAATCATATTGCATGCAGGTTACATCTTTGAACTCAAAGGCACACAACTTCGGGAATCACAAACTGTTCTATTTCAGGAAAAAAAATTAGGCTATGTATCTGTATTTTCAGTCGGATTTAACTGGTATTTATACTGCCTTTACAAAAAAATTCAAATGTATAATCATTACTTGCAACACTTTTTTTCTAACCTATCAAATTGCATGCAGGGCACGTCTTTGAATTCAAAGGCAAACTACTTCGGGAAACCCAACCTATTCCATTTCTGGAAAGAAAAAAAAATAGGTTATGTATCTTTATTTTCAGTCCAGATTTTGACTTTATATGATTTGTAATTTTTTTAAAAAAAATTAAGAGTTGTAATCATTACTTGAACACTTTTTTATTAACCTATCAAATTGCATCTAGGTCACATCTTTGAACTCAAAGACACAACTTTGGGAATCCCAAACTGTTCTATTTCAAAAAAAAAATATTTTTTTTTAGGCTATGTATCTGTATTTTCAGTCAGATTTTGGATGTATATGGTTTGTTATTTTTTGATGTCCTCAAACTAATCTGAATATCATGGACAAATAACCGTGGGCCACCCACAGTTTCATATTACAATGGTTTGCTTCCATACATTTACGGTTATGCCCCTAAATTACTGGATAAAATACATTCTATTTTTGGTAATGGGGTTTTGGCGGGAACTTTCCTTTTTTAGTACTATCTTGCTTTTTTGTATATATATATATATATATATATATATATATATATATATATATATAGATATAGATATATATAGATATAGATATAGATATATAGATACTCAATTGTCAACCATAGTAGCAAGTTACATTTATAGGGAATCTAAAGGCTTAAAAAATAAAATAAAGGTAGTGAGTATATAACTATATATAGGCATAATAAATGAAGATAAGAAATGTGAAATAATTGGACCTGTTGGAGTAATGGAGAAAGAGAATAGGATGCAGGACTTAGGAGGTTCTCTTGTTGTTGACAACGTACAATCTCTTGCCTCAAAGAACTTGAAGGAAATCTGTAACACCCCGGATTCTCGCATGTGTATTATGTGCTTGCCTTCATGTTTTCTCGTTGATTATGAGCATGTTTACTTAGTATATATATATGATTTAGAAGCATTCTTAAATCATTCATGAAGCTTTTAACATGTTTAGAATCATGTATGCTTACTTGTTGAATCGCTGGTTCGATTGCTTTGTTTTGGCCTTAGCGATTTCCTTCGTTGCCTGTATTGCTTGTATTTCGACGTGCGAAATATTTGTTGAGTTCTTGGACTTGTATTCAAGTCATAACCATGTTTAAGCAAGCCTTGTCCATGTCCAAGTTATTCTAGTTTGATTGGTGGTTGATAGATGTTTGATTCGTTAACCATTCGTCGCATGATTCGAGCCTTGTTTTACCTTGTCCCGGATGTTGTTCGGGTGTGTTTCCGACTTGTTTTGAGTTGGGTTAGACCTTAGAATGGTTGCCCATGAGTTTGGGATCATTTAGGACATGTTTAGACCAAGTTCAAGGGCTAGACGAGGCGGCCGCATCGATTTTTGAGCACTAGCCCGCCTCAAGATCTGAGAGCAATGTAAAAATCAACCCAGGACCAGGATCCCAGGCGCCCGCCTGGCTCCTAGTGAGGCGCCCGCCTCAACTACTGGGAACTACCTACGGGATTTTCCCCTGTTTTCTGCTGTACGACTTTTGGCACTCAAACCCCTATCCAAACTATTTCTAAGCCTCACTTAAACCTCTCTAACACTTCTTGATTATGTCCTAACATTAGTAGCATGTTTTAAGAGTGGATTAAGAGTCCATTAGTGAACATTAAACAAGCCAAAATCAGATATTTTTACACCACATAAGATTGACACTTGTCCCACTCAGATTTTTGAACCTATATACACCACAATCTGATGTTTTGACCTTCATTCTTCACCCTCACTCTCCAAGAACGAATTTCTTCCTCTCTCAAGTTCTTCCATGGCTTCTTGAAGCTTTCCTTCTTGGTCCTCCATCATCCCTTCTTCCATTGCTCAAGCCACCTTCATCAAAAGTGTAGAGCTTGAAGAGTTGATCATTTCCAACCGATTGGTTTGTGCTTGTTCCATCTTCTTCCTTGGTGAAAGGTAAGCTATTGATTCCCCTTAGGATGTATGCTAGACTTGCCATGTCCCCCTCTTCTCATGATTCCCATGCTTCTACCTTGTCCATGCCATGTTTGATGATGAGTTGATCTTATGAGATTTTTGGATGATATATTCATCTTGTTGTTTTGGTCCTAAGCCTAGAATTAAATGTGTTCTATGCCTCCTTAGGAACAACTATTGTTCTTGGACTAATGATTTTGACAACTCTATGAGATTATGAATTCTAGGGTTTCATATGCTATGAATTGCTCATCCTATTGATTGGGTCCCATGCTTAGAATCAAATGTGTTCTATGTCTTCCTATGAATAACTAATGTTCTTGGACCATTGGCTTTTGATAACTTTTGAAATAATGATTCTAAAGTTCCCATGAAATATTGAATTAATGATAATTCTTGACTATGGTTGTTAAGTGGATTAATGGCCTAGTCTACTCGATACGAGAACTTAGAAAAGGGTTTTGTATGCATTTAGCATTTTAACTCTATTGGATGAATTGTTAGAGACGACTCAACGGAGTCAAATTTAGTGAGCCATTGAACAATACCAGCTCAATGATCAATCCCTACGAGGTTCTAAACACGTTTCTCTAAGAATGATAATTCTAGACTCTTGAATTTGGATTGATTACCATGCTTGATTCTTGATGTCATATAATAGAATGCCTATTTGACATGTTGAGTTCGCTCTTGTCGAACTCAATCCTGCTTGATTATTGATGAGAATATTTACTTGTCATGAACGAGATCGCTCTTGTCGACCTCGTTCCCTACTTGAGAATTTGTTAAGTAAATACTACTTGGCATTGCATGAGTCCGGTGGCATCTGTCCTTGTCACACGCCTCCCTTGTGGCCCATGGGAAGTAGCTCCCTCTTTGTAATCAATACGAGCATCATTGGTGTCTATCCCGGGCATCTCCTCGGAAGATCGGTGTACTTACACACATCCGATACCATCACACTCCAGATAACGCTTGTATGCAGGAACTACGAAGCGGTCCGGCTCTCCATATATCCTCATCCTATGTGATTTATTACGAGCACCTATGTGAAACAAGGTGCATCTTGGATATATGATCTCTATGCTTATGTGACGATATCTTGCCTTGTATGTTGCATATTGCCATGACATGCATGATTGATAGCTTACAAGTCTTTATGACTTACCCATTCCCCTTTACTGCTTTAGATCCTAGCAAGACAGGTCCTTCCCGTTGAGGTTTGCGGAATTCGTGCCTTGTTCCTCTTTTGGTCCGACGTTGCAGTTGAAGAGGTGGTTTAGATGTCCTCTTCCTTTCTTTTGTTATTTTGCAAGGACGATGGGTTAAAGCAAGTCAATTAGACTATGCTTGGGAATTTGTATAGAACTTGAACTTGTTTTTATTAACTACTTGTAGTATAACACTTGTAGTACTTGTAACCCCCTTTATGTCGGCATTGTGTATGCCGTGCTTTGGTTATCATGTTTAATAGTTCACTACGTATAAGTCTTCCGCTGAGCATCCTATTAGCTCTTATTTAAATCTTGTCCTTAAACTGTTAGCTTGGGTTCCGGCATGTAGTGTCGCCGATGACTTGGTTTAATTGCTTAACTGTTATATCAGGTTTGAAAAGTTTTAAAAATACCGGCCTTTTAGGGCCGAGGCGTGCTACGTCTCTATTGTTGCGTCACGCCGTTTTCTTATAATGAGTCCTTGCATGTTATTTGTCCACTTGTTTCCCTCCTATTTGGGCGGTCCGACCCGCTGTTCCACCTCGGGTCCGGGTCGGGTCGCCACAAAATCCCTCTCCGTTATATTCGACCTGACGTCAAAGTTGACGAGGTTTTAACCGATGATTCGTTGCAAATTCCGGTGATCGACATGAGCAAGCTAGAGATCATCGAATTAGGCTATGAAGAAGAATTGGCAAAGCTTCATTCCGCGTGTAAAGATTGGGGCTTCTTTCAGGTAAACTTGCATCTAAAATACAAGTAGTTTGACCATTATTAATCATTACTCATAATTTGTTCATTTTATAACAGTTGATTAATCATGGGGTATTAGACTCAATTGAGAAGATTAAGGCGATGACAGAGGAGTTTTTTAAGTTACCATTAGAGTATCGAGAAGTTGAAATGTGGACAGGTACCAAATAATATTCAAGGGTATGGGCAAGCATTTGTTGTGTCCGAAGACCAAAAGCTTGACTGGGGTGACATGCTCTTCCTTTTGCCCTTGCCAGTGCGTCAAAGAGACATGAGATTTTGGCCTCTTAATCCTACTTCATTCAGGCAAACAAAACAACATTTGTTTTATTACAAAATCTTAGTTGGTAATTATTGATTGACTATAGGTCTCGACACTAAATGATGTGACATGCAATCAACCAAATTTAGATCTGCATCTATATAAGGAAATATATTGGTTGCTAACAAGATTATATATCAGGTCAGTGCTGGACGAGTACTCGAGCCAACTGCACAATATTTTCATAAGACTCTTAAAGTTAATGGCTAGAAACCTTGGAGTTGAAGAGGAGAAACTGAGCAGCTTGTTTGAGGATTGCAACCAAGGAATAAGAATGAACTACTACCCACCTTGTTCCCATGCTAACAAGGTTGTGGGCATTGCTCCACACTCTGATGCTAGTGCGTTGACCCTATTGATTCAAGTCAATCAAGTCCAAGGACTTCAAATCAAGAAAAACTCTAAATGGATTTCCATTAATCCCATCCCTGGAGCCATTATCATCAACATTGGTGATGTCATGGAGGTAAGTAAGTAGCCATATAACGGTGACATTTTTTCTATCATAAGGGAAACTGAATTGAAACAACAATTTCTTCTTGATTTTCTTGGCGAAAACAGATAATGAGCAATGGAGAATACAATAGTATCGAGCACAGAGCTGTTGTGGATTACAACAAGGAACGCCTCTCGATTGCAGGATTTCATAGTCCAAATCATGATGCAAAGATCGGACCCCTACCAGAACTTGTGAAAGAGAAGAGTGCCAAATATAAGACCATTAGTAATCTCGAATATCTAAAAATGATTATTTCCAGTAAACTTGATGGTAAAAGGCAGTTGGATCATATGAGAATTGATCCATGATTCAAATAATTATACTGAGTTGTTATTCTTTGAGTTATTCAATATTTTATTTAGCTTCTCAATATAGCTTGATAGTTCAAATGTACAATGCTATTTTTACATTAAAAGATCTATCATTGTTCATCCAAACATATCCAAGTTCGACCACCCAACATTAATCACTGAGATGGGTACGACTATAAGAACAATAAAGTTTTTCCTTCTGAGTTTTAACACTGTTACAGTATCATATTTTTACAAAATTATATATATATATTTTTATAATGATTGAAAAATAATACTAAAGTTATGGTTATGGGACTCGGACCGAGTTCTAAAATGTAATTTACGTGAATCAACCTCAGAATATATGAGTGTTTATTTTGCTTCATTGACCAAGCTATCGTTCATAGGACAATTTGGAAGTCGAAAAAAGGTAAGAAAGCGAGCGAATTTAGAAGCAAATAGAACCCTTCTTCTTCGCCTTCCAAGTCACTCTCAGTTTCTGATATATATATATCTAACAATTGGGTGAGTTGGATTGTGTTAGAATGGGTAATGGGTTGAAATATGTCGAAACTCATTAGAACCAAATGTCAAACGAGTTGAAATGAGTTGGATCGGAATGAGTTAGGTTGAAACGTCTTCAAGCGGGTCGACCCGTCTCAACCCAAAATATTTCTCCCAAAAAACATAAATTTATAACATAAAAAGTCACGGAGCAAAATGGGCAACGGACCTTTACCCGACCTGACCCGTTAATATTATTAGGTCGAAATGGGTTACCCGCTCAACCCAAAAATATTAATAGGTTGGGTTGGAGTGAATAATTAGTGGGTTGAATTAGGTGAATTAATGGATAATTGATTATAATTATCAGGCCAAATATATATATATATATATATATATATATATATATATATATATATATATATTTATTTATTTATTTATTTATTTATTTATTTTTTTGTTACTATTATACTATATATATGTTTGGTGTTCGGACCACCTATCCACTACATATACATACATTAATGAATATATGTATATGGAGAGAGAGAGAGAGGGGGGGGGCAAACAAAAAAAATAATTTCTCCATCCCTAAATTATCGTTGTATTTTCCTTTTTTCGTCCGTCTCAAAATAATTATCCACTTTGAAACTTACATCGCTTCTGATGAGTTTAGAACATCATTTTTACCATTTTAAAACCCGGGTTAAGCGCCCTACAGCGTTTTCACTTCTGGGGAATTTTAATTATGAGTCATGAACGAAAGAAAGATACACATAGAAATTCATTGAAAGAAAAACTACACATTAAACAAATATAAATAATCTTAGAAGTTAATTATCTTAAGGGTTTTTCTTAAATTTGTTATCAAGTTTATGATAATTATTAGATAGGGTATGAAATTAAGATATGACTTTTACTTTCTTTTTTTTTTCTTCTTTTGTTCTCTATTATTTCTTTCTTTTTTTTATTAATTTCTTTTTCCTTATTTTTTTTTATCTTTTCTATCTTGTTTTTGAAACATGTAAAAATAATTATTTGTTATTCAAGTTTATGATAATTATTGATAGGGTATGAAATTAAGATATGTATATTTATATTTGTTTATTAGTTTTGGATTTTACTATTTTTTTATTGTTATGTATGGTTCCTTAACTTTAAAACTTATAAACAATCCTTAAATTATTTTTTATTTTTCGTTTGTATATTTTTTAATTCTAGTTGATTTTACAAATTTAAGCATCATAGTCATTATGTTTGTGTTTAATGTCAAAAATAATTTTTGTCAAAAATAAAAATTTTACAAAATTCTAAATTGTAGTCAAGGTGTTTAATGTAT
Source organism: Codonopsis lanceolata (assembly GCA_013146195.2). Taxonomy (NCBI): domain Eukaryota; kingdom Viridiplantae; phylum Streptophyta; class Magnoliopsida; order Asterales; family Campanulaceae; genus Codonopsis; species Codonopsis lanceolata. Next base: position 10,273,470 of record CM028378.1, on the reverse strand, counting down.
TTTTTGAATTTATATTAAATGCCTTAATTTGGGCTATGGTAATTATGCCTTAATTTCTAGGCCCCTTCTATTCCTAGTCCCTGGCGTAGGCCTTTAACACTTTAGAACATTGGCTTCTACTAGGAACCGTTCAGTTTGAGAATTAAATTTGTTTCTTACGATGATTGTGGACGATGATGATGATAAGATATTTACTGCTATAATATAATTTGAGGCCGGTAATCAATTAACTTCATCTCTATCACAAAGTTGTATTTTTATTATATCGTGTGTACAAGTTGATTCGAACATATCGTCAAATATTATTCACTCAAGCTCAACTTATTTACACTATTTATCAAGATAAGTAAGACGATTCTTGTACTATAACTAGTATTCTTGCTCGTGTCGATGGTACGATGCCAACTTGAAAATTTATTAATAAATGAAGCAAATATTGTAAAAATGAACTACTAAAAATATTATTTTCTTAAAAAAATTAATTTTTAAACGGGGTCTCTTTGTCCAGACAAAAATTAAATTGCTTAAGTTAATTACGATAACAGTTAAAAAGAAATAAATAAATATTTCAAATTACAAAACTTATGTTTTTTTTTTGTTTTTTTAAAATTTGTATAAGAAATTACGGGTCAGAAAAAAAATTAAATTGATTAATTTAATTACGATACCAATTAAAAAGAAAAAAATATAAATACAAATTTTCGCAACCATAAAACAGTAAAACTGTAAAATCGTAATATCTCAGTAAAAGAGTAACTAATTTTCGCAAATAACTGTAAAATCATAAAATATTAACTGTAAAATATTAAATGTAAAATAATAACTATAAACCGTCTTGTAAACCGTAATATCTCAATAATTTTCGCAGTAATAAAATATGGCTGGATAAAAACGTGATAAAAACGGTTGAGATTGTGAGATTAAACGTGGCAGAGAGACATTTTTTATTGAAATGAATGCCCGCACATAATTTTTCATTTAAAAATTTGATATTCATCAACTTTTTAAAAACTACAATGAAAATTCTTTTAAAAAAATTGAGAGACATTATTTGGAAATTGGTGTTGCAAAATAATTTTTTATTCAATAGCCGTAGAATATTGGTAAAACAGTAAATTGATTAATTTGTATACGAAAAAACGGGCCGGACAAAAAGATTACGATAACAGTTAAAAAGAAAAAAAATTCAATTAATTTTATGCGAAATTACGGATCGAAAAAAAATTAAATTGATTAAGTTAATTAAGATAAAAATGTAAAACCGTAAAACAGTAAATCGTCATTCGCACATGTGAGAGCTGAGGGAAATATGGGTCGTTGGATCGCCGTAAAACAGTAAATCCTGACCCCTTTTTATCCGAAGTCAATTCTAAGCGTACCACACTGAGCTCTATTGTATTATAAATGGATATTTGTGTCCGCATGCAGTATATTTTATTCCCTTGATTTGTTTTTTATTTTATTCCCTTGATTGAAACGATACTACCTAAATAAAAGGTATGATTTAAAAATATTGTTTGAGGGTATAAATTGCTTCAAGCGATAGTTGAGGGGTGCATTTGAACTCAACCTGTAGTTGAGGATGATTATTTGTAAGGAGTATTTGTATCTGACCTACAATCTTTGATCTTGCGCCTAGGATCAATCCCAACAAACGAACAACCACAGTCGAATGACTGGACTCTATTATATATTAAATTATTTTTTTCAAGTTTGAAACCATGGCTAATGAAAAATACAAATTGTTACGTATCTTATTGTTCGTAAGATTTGATCTTGCATTAAATTGTCTACTCTAGAGTCTAGATACTACTAGGCTAGACTAGTTCTTTCACATTAATAAATGTCAAGGCAAAAAAATTTGGAGACTTTATTTTCACACAAAAATTATTTATCCACTACATTTATATAAGAATAAATAATTGGAAATTAAGACATAATGCCCCTTCTTTTTATTACTAATGTCACAAATTATAAAATATCAAAATTAAGATTATATTATCTTAATCTTTATTTTACAATAAATTTAACAATGGTTAATAGCACCATTGGTGTAACACCCCGGATTCTTGCATGTGCATTGTGTGCTTGCCTTCATGTTTTCTTGTTGATTGTGAGCATGTTTACTTAGTCTATATATGATTTAGAAACATTCATAAGTCATTCATGAAGTTCTTAACATGTTTAGAATCATGTATGCTTGCTTGTTGAATCGTCGGTTCGATTGCTTTGTTTTGGCCTTAGCGATTTTTCCCTCGTTGCTCGTATTGCTTGTATTTCGTCGTGCGAAGTGTTCGTTGAGTTCTTGGCTTTGTATTCAGGTCATAACCATGTTTAGACAATCCTTTTCCATGTCCAAGTTATCCTAGTTTGATTGGTGTTTGATTGGTGTTTGATTCGTTAACTGTGGAGACCCGACCCGGATTCCGGAACGGAATCCCAACGTCAAGTCGCTAGGTCAAGGCAAGAGGAGGACAAGCACTTATAAAATAATAGTGCGAGTCGGACAGTCGAGCTAACAAGCTCTAAACAAGAACAAGAATATGTACTAAAATACGTAAGAAAATTTCGAAGATGCGGAAGCGACAAGGAAAGGTAGTTCCGAACTATGAAGCTCGAAACCAAGGCCAAAGATACCAAGAGAGACATAAATCTCAAGAAGGAAAGAAAAGAAACTCGCGTGCCGCAACATTGCAGACGCTGGACAAACCATCGGCACTCCAGGCCGGCGTTACAGCAAGGAACCAACCTGATAAAGCATTTACCCACGGCTAAAGCATACCGGGGTTAACCAACAATAATAGTAATGACTAGGATCGAGAAAAGCCCACAGCCACTACGTGCCTGGGATACAACCAATATAAACACCAAGGCGATGAGCAACGACACAACACGTCGGCCCAAAGGAGAACTAAAACAAAACCCAATTATTCTACCCGACTGTAAAGTCTAATTAACTTTACAATACAACGAGCTCACAAGAATAGTAAATATGATATACAAGCCAAGGATGCTAGAGAGATAGGAGTACTCAAGTTACTACTCGGAAACTTCGACTATTTCAATCACGAACACACGAACTAAGCTCGAGCTATCGATCAACTGAGGTCTGCTACGGTCACGTACTATGCGTCCTCAATCCAACTCCTGAGCTGCAACTAGAAACAAAGTACGGGATGAGTCATAATGACCCAGTACGTTACTACTAAACAATAAGGCATAATTTAAATATTGCAGTAAGAGGAGATGATATCGTTATACGACGAAAAACCAATAAGTCGGGTTGTACTGAATGAAACCGGTCCTGTACCAGACTACCAAGATGAATCAGGGTGAATTCCCTGTTCACAAACAGTCAAACAAGTCAGGAAGCAAGGCACAAGAATAATCATGATAATGGATGTATATCTATTATAGGACGTTCCAAGTCTCTCATAGAATAAATAAGTAGAAGTATGCATATTTACAAATATACATACACCAAGTCTCTCATAGAATTATCGAGTGGGGTATGCAAATTCATTTATGTACCAAGCAATTCATTAATGGAAGTTTGTCATATAAGGATATGCATATCTACAATTATATACATACGAAGACAATCAGGATAACTCAAGTAAGAGTATGTATATCTACATATATATACATATGCAGGTAATCAGGGGGAAATCAAGTAGGAGTATGCATATCTACGTATATACGCATCATACAATTCACAGGCCTATCACGAAAGTCAAGCGATCAAGAGCAAGTATATATATAAGCATTTAGTTTACATATTCGGGATAGCACTTTGTTTTCACAAATGCTAGAAGAAATCCACATATAAGGGATAGGATATAACTGTACCGCCATGTAGCTCCCGCAAGATAAATCGCAGAACATGCTGTTGCATGTGCGAGATGGTCCATCGACCCAGGATAGTATTATTCCAAGCGCCCATAATGGTTACACAAGGTACTCTTCTCCAAAGTGATCAAGAATGGAGGGGTTTGCCCGTTTCTGGTTCGGCAACTCATCACTATCACGAATCTCATGATTCGTAACGGTAAATGGATTGTCAACCAGGGAAGACAAGTCAGGACAAGACAAGACAGGTATGCCAGGCAAGACAGCAAGTCAAGACAGTAAGACAAGCAAGACAAGACAAGGCAAGACAAGGCAAGACAGCAAGATAAGACAGCAAGACAATGCAGGACAAGTCAGGACCAGACAGGACAAGACAGTCAAGGCAGTCAAGGCAAGAAAATGCAGGACACGTATGCCAACTGGACTTATCGGGGAAAACAAGTAATATTTACTTATTTAGGAAATCAAGCGAGGGACGAGCGCAAAGAATAGCGATCTAATTCAAGTCAGGTGGGCATGTTATTCCTTTACAGCCAGAAATCAAGCATGAGCATGTATTAAATTAAGAATCTCGAAACTAGCATTCTAGTTAACCAGATTTCAAGCATTGGAGGGGGTTATCGTGGAGTCGGTATTGTTAAAGGACTCACTAGTATCGACTTCGCCGAGGCATTTCTATAATTCCCAAATAGAGTCCGAACACTATATGTGTTCCCTGCACTTTCTAGGTTCTTGTTCACGGCAGGTTAAGTTCTCGCTCCATTTAGAACCTTAGTTCAAATTTACTAAGTCAAGTATAAAAGGTGGAACCCTAAGTTGATTATTGTCCAACTGAGTTTAGATCGAATTCAAGTTCGAAATTCCATTTGTTACTAGAATCATTAATCACAGCACGTTGATACTCAATAGGAAGATAATTGTGACGATAAGACACACAATGTTCTTAAAGATAAAAATCTCAAGCAGACATAGAAGTTCATGCATCATTCACAAACCAGTCTCATCGAGTTCAGTTCTATAGAATCGTAAGATATATGTATATATAACATTATAAAATCCTCTCGAGGTTCCCTTTAAGAACTAAAGATTAAGTATGCACTTCTGGGAGTACAGGAGACTGAAGGTCACTCAAGGTTCATCAATTAACCATGTTATGTCATTTCATAGGTCCATTACTACACACAGATGACTATTCAGTCATCTTTACGACAACTCAAGAAGCTCATCCTAGAGGTTACTAAAGCATACACGGTTCGAATATCCTTCCTGAGGATGAATGGTCACGAAGAAATCCCGGAATTTCCCAGGATGATAATAAGGTTCCCAAGTAAAGTCATATATTACATTCCTACCAATCTTGGGACTTCATTAAGAGTCCAATAGCATTATTGGTTCTAGTTCATAGTTGAACCCATTCAACACGTCTGTCATTCGAGTTATGCACTCTCGACACTCCCATAAACCACCCAAGGATTAGCGATAGTTTCGCGCTCAAACAAAAATCAAGAGACTCGATTAGAGTCCTAAGCCAAGAATCAATCTTATTAACAATTTGGTTTCACCCGAGAAATTCTCTAAATTTCGCAATTGAGATTCAATGCACACGAGAAGATATAGGATTTTATCCTAAGGCTCGAATAACAATTTCTATAAATAAATTGACTTCATTTGGGTCAATCTACCAAGTTCCAATTTTCTAGTTCGAGGCATAAATTCGGGATTTACGATTTATCCGGGTTTCTAACCCCACAAAAATCAATCTTAATCATAATAATTCCAATATACTCAATAACTCATTTGGTTTAAAACCCTAACCAAAATTCTATTAATAGCCATGGAAACATATCATGTTGACATGTATAACAACAATAAATCACAAGGAACGAGTTTCTAACAATCTATCAACAAGATGCAAGTAGAGAGAGAAACTAGGGCTCAAGCATCGTACCTCAATCGGGCCACAAACTTCTAGGATGTGGAAGACAAACCGAGGGGAAAGACTCTACTCGGCGAGGGCTTCGCGATGGCGGTCACGGCTCGATCATCCGATGGCCTAACTCCTGAATCGACGAATCTCCCTTTGAAGCTCCTCTCTCTCTCTCTAAATCTCACGGTTGAAGAAGAAAAATGAGAGAGGAAGAGGAAGAATTGGGGTTATAAGGGTTAGGAATGACCATGCTACCCTTCCAAGCTGTGGACAAGGCAAAGGGGAGGGGTTAAAATAGGGGTAGAATAGGTATTTCACACCAAAAATCAAAACAGGGAAAGAAATCCCGTAGCTGCTCTGCAGGTGAGGCGGGCGCCTCACCATGCTCCATGCGGCCGCCTCATCTCTGCTCTGCACAAGGTTGTTCTCAGTAATTGAGGCGGGCGCCTCACTCCATCCCATGCGGCCGCCTCGGCTCCTGAACCTCCAAAACTTGGTCTAAACTTGATCTAAATGATCCCAAACTTATGGGCAACCAACCTAAGGTCTAACCCAACTCAAAACAAGTCTAAAACACACCCGAACAACTCCCGAAACAACTCGGAGCGAAACCGGGAAGGGGTGCAACATCGTGCAACCGGGACGACGAACAAGCTCGAAATCAAACGAGCAAGGAAAGGAGACTTTTAAGGCAAGTCTAAGGGTTAATGACGAAGCTTAAATACTTCTAGGAAGTTGAATAACAACTTAGGGAAACAAGAATCCCAAAGGAGAGGCGATTACGCAACTCGATTCCCGAATTACGCGATAGAGACGAACGCTATCTCCAAAACTTCCAAAGCATCGATAGACTTAAGGAATACTCCCAACGTGAAGTCTAAGGTATCTAAACATGTTAATAAACCATCTTAAAGAGGTCTAGGACCCAAACCGAGGTCACGAACACGAAACGGAAGTAAACCCTCAATCGCGTCGCATTCCGACTATCGTCGAGTCACGACTTGTGACTTTAACTAGTTAAGGTCTAGGGGACATATGGAACTAATATATTGGCTCCTATACGCCTGCCGCCTCAGATTAATCAAGGTTCTTACCTCAAGTCGAGTAAGCAAGGTTACGGTTGAACGACACGCAAAGCAGTAAGGTCAATTACACGAAGGTTCGGGGTCTTACATCCTCACCTCCTTAAAAGAATTCCGCCCACGATTCACAATCCTACGACCACCTTAGTGTGCCTCAAGACACGGGAAAGAAATATCAAATATTCTCCCCAATCAATTCCAAAGTCGGGTCATCTTGACTCTTGGCGGGTTCAAGAACATTATCAAGGCTTACAAAGTTCCAAAGAACGTACATTGAGGTGAAAATTCCTCTTTATCATCTAATCAAGTAATTTTAAGCAGTGCAATAGTCATAATAATTAACAAATATCCCAATAAAGAGTTTTCTCCGGCTAATTAAATTATTCCTGGCCTGACACGAATCTCTAGGGTCTAACGCCTACACTACAATCAAGTAGAACGGTAATTCATTTGATCAAGTCACAAGTTCATTTCATTCATGGCATGATTTCAATATACATGTTGCACATATTTGCACAAGCAAAACAAGATACCATTTTCAATTTATTTCATTTGGCAACGGGTCCTGGCCAATTCCTATATCATATAATACCGTTTAGTTCTCCGACGAAGACCTCTTGATAATCAAGTGGCCCTCAAGTGACTTCAAAAGCTGGCCGCTTAGATGCAGGGGTCAAAACACATACGAAGCATCCTTCATCATGGTCTCACGCACGTATAATATAATCACATACGCATGGCAATCAATATCATGTACATAGCATATTAATCTATTATGTGTATACCAAGTATGGAATATTCATATCCTTAACAATCTATTTACGATAGATAAAGCATGTTACACCACGTTAATACTCTTATTAACGATTAGGCTTAGCAACAAGTAATCACAATAACTTACGCATCCCTAGGTAGCAATTGGTTACTAACTAGTAGACTTCAATCACTATGGGTCAAGCAAAGTACAAAGTTGACAACCAATTCAATTAGAAATCGCGGGGTCTCGCCAGCTACTCATCAAGTCTCATTACGAAGTCGACAATATTCTCTCTATCTGAGCAGCCCTCTATACCAGAAATGTAGTTATCGGAAAGAATATTCAACTCGCAATACTAAACAATGCAGGACTCGTGGTCGCACCGTCATATCTATATATACTTATATGGCGATTTGGGACACAACACGACACGGATTGTTTCACTTTGAAACGATAACAACGGTCAGGTATTAGAACCATGTGATCACTCTTGGAATCGACAACTTGAGTTTATCTGATAACCCATACGGACAAGAAATGATAATTCTACAAGGTAACATCATACTCGTGGTATGACCGCAACTTAAAGGCAATACAGAGAAATATGAGGCTCATAAACACAAACTTGCATTTACGGCAATCTAGACCCATTTAACTTAGTATTCCAAGTCCTATAATTGTACAAGAGAACATGCCGATAAGGCACAAATCGAACGCCATCGGAAAATACTCCACACACCAAACCCAACCCAGGCCATGGATCCTATCCTCGGCTTATAGCTAACAAAAGCTCGATAATAACTGGGCGACGACCCGATTCCGAACGGAATCCCAACGCCAAGTCGCTAGGTCAAGGCAAGAGGAGGACAAGCACTTATAAAATAATAGTAGCCGAAATAGCAATGAGCTAACAAGCTCTAAACAAGAACAAGAATATGTACTAAAATACGTAAGAAAATTTCAAGATGCGAAGCTATTAGAAAGGTAGTTCCGAACTATGAAGCTCGAAACCAAGGCCAAAGATACCAAGAGAGATATAAATCTCAAGAAGGAAAGAAAAGAAACATTGCGCAACATTGGACACAAACCATCGCACTCCAGCCTACAAGCATAAAGAAGGAACCAACCGAGTAAAGCATTTACCCACGGCTAAAGCATACCGGGTTAACCAACAATAATAGTAATGACTAGGATCGAGAAAGCCCACGCCCACTACGTGCCCGGATACAACCAATATAAACACCAAGGCGATGAGCAAATCACAACAACATCGCCCAAAGGAGAACTAAACAAACCCAATTATTCTACCCAGAAAAAGTCTAATTAACCTTACAATACAACGAGCTCACAAGAATAGTAAATATGATATACAAGCCAAGGATGCGAGAGATAGGAGTACTCGTTACTACTGAAACTTCGACTATTTCAATCACGAACACACGAACTAAGCTCGAGCTATCGATCAACCGAGGTCCGCTACGGTCACGCATTATGCGCCTCAATCCAACTCCCCGAGCCGCAACTAGAAACAAAGTACGGATGAGTCATAATGACCCAAGACGCACTACTAAACAATAAGGCATAATTTAAATATTGCAAGAAGAGGAGATGGTATCGTTATACGACCAAAACCAATAAGTCGGGTTGTATCAATGAAACCTGGCCCCAAGATGAATCGTGGTGAATTTCGCTCACAAACAAATAAACAAGTCGTGAAGCAAGCTAAAGAATCATGATAATGGATGTATCTATTATAGGACGCTCCAAGTCTCTCATAGAATAAATAAGTAGAAGTATGCATATTTACAAATATGATACACCAAGTCTCTCATAGAATTATCGAAAGGGGTATGCAAATTCATTTATGTACCAAGCAATTCATTAATGGAGTTTGTCATATAAGGATATGCATATCTACAATTATATACATACGAAGACAATCAGATAACTCAAGTAAGAGTATGTATATCTACATATATATACATATGCGTGTAATCGGGGAAATCTAGGAGTATGCATATCTACGTATATACGCATCATACAATTCACGTGCCTATCACGAAAGTCAAGCGATCAAGAGCAAGTATATATATATGCATTTAGTTCACATATTCTGGATAGCACTTTGTTTCCACAATTGCTAGAAGAAATCCACATATAAGGGATAGGATATAATCCTCGTACCCATGTAGCTCGCAAGATAAATCGTTAACAGAACATGCCGTTGTGCGAGATGGTCCATCGACCCAGATAGTATTATTCCAAGCGCCCATAATGGTTACACAAGGTACTCTTTCTCCAAAGTGATCAAGAATGGAGGGGTTGCCTCGCTTCGTTCTAAGAACTCATCACTATCACGAATCTCATGATTCGTAACGGTAAATGGATTGTCAACTGGAAGACAAGTCGACAAGACAAGACAGTATGCCGTGCAAGACAAAGTCAAGACAGTAAGACAAGCAAGACAAAGGAGAAAGCAAGACAAGGCAAGACAAGAGTAAGATAAGACAGCAAGACAACGCAGACAAGTCGCACCGTGACAGACAAGACAGTAAGGCAATAAGGCAAGAAAATGCAGACACGATGCCAACCGGATTTATCGGGAAAACAAGTAATATTTACTTATTTAGAAATCAAGCGAGGACGAAGCGCAGTAATAGCGATCTAATTCAAGTCGTGGGCATGTTATTCCTTTACGTACGCAAC
>CM028378.1:10133128-10263049 GCA_013146195.2 Codonopsis lanceolata | reverse complement strand
GAACTAAATGCGTATATATATACTTGCTCTTGATCGCTTGACTTTCGTGATAGGCATGGTGTATGATGCGTATATCGTAGATATGCATACTCCTACTTGATTTCCCCGATTACTGCATGTATATATATGTAGATATACATACTCTTACTTGAGTTATCGATTGTCTTCGTATGTATATAATTGTCAAACTTCCATTAATGAATTGCTTGGTACATAAATGAATTTGCATACCCCTCCGATAATTCTATGAGAGACTTGGAGCGTCCTACAATAGATATACATCCATTATCATGGTTATTCTTGTGCCTTGCACGACTTGTTTGGCTTTGTTTGTGAGCAGAGGTTTCACCACGATTCATCTTGGTAATGCAGTTACCAGCGGGACGGATTTCATTCGATACAACCGACTTATTGGTTTTTCGTTAGGTATAACGATATCATCTCCTCTTCTTGCAATATTTAAATTATGCCTTATTGTTTAGTAGTAACGTCTTGGGTCATTATGACTCATCCGTACTTTGTTTCTAGTTGCGGCTCGGGAGTTGGATTGAGGGCGCATAATGCGTGGCCTTAGCGGACCTCGATTGATCGATAGCTCGAGCTTAGTTCGTGTGTTCGTGATTGAAATAATCGAAGTTTCAGTAGTAACTTGTGTACTCCTATCTCTCTAGCATCCTTGGCTTGTATTATCATATTTACTATTCTTGTGAGCTCGTTGTATTGTAAAGTTAATTAGACTTTCTGATCGGGTAGAATAATTGGGTTTTGTTTAGTTCTCCTTTGGGCGCGTGTTGTGTCGTTGCTCATCGCCTTGGTGTTTATATTGGTTGTATCCAGGCACGTAGTGGTGGGCTTTCTCGATCCTAGTCATTACTATTATTGTTGGTTAACCCGGTATGCTTTAGCGGTGGGTAAATGCTTTATCGAGGTTGGTTCGCTTCTATGCTTGTAGGCTGAGTCTTAGATGGTTTGTCCGCGTACGCAATGTTGCGGCACGCGAGTTTCTTTTTCTTTCCTTCTTGAGATTTATATCTCTCTTGGTATCTTTGGCCTTGGTTTCGAGCTTCATAGTTCGGAACTACCTTTCCTTGTCGCTTCCGCATCTTCGAAATTTTCTTATACGTATTTTAGTACATATTCTTGTTCTTGTTTAGAGCTTGTTAGCTCATTGTCCGACTTCGCACTATTATTTTATAAGTGCTTGTCCTCCTCTTGCCTTGACCTAGCGACTTGGCGTTGGGATTAGTTAGGAATCGGGTCGGTCGCCGATTAATATCGAGCTTTTGTTAGCTATAAGCCGAGGATAGGATCCATGGCCTAGATTGGAGTTTGGTGTGTCGTCGAGTATTTTCGATGGCGTTCGATTTGTGCCTTATCGGCATGTTCTCTTGTACAATTATAGGACTTGGAATACTAAGTTCTGTCGGCCTAGATTGCCGTAAATGCAAGTTTGTGTTTATGAGCCTCATATTTCTCCTGTATTGCCTTTAAGTTGCAGTCATACCACGAGTATGATGTTACCTTGTAGAATTATCATTTCTTGTCCGTATGGGTTATCCGATAAACTCAAGTTGTCGATTCCAAGAGTGATCACCGCAGTTCCTAATACCTTTGACCGTTGTTATACGTTTCATGAGCGAAGTGAAACAAGCCTCCCGTAATGCGTGTTGTGTCCCAAATCGCCATATAAGTATATATAGATATGGCGGTACGACCACGAGTCCCCTGCATTGTTTAGTATTGCGGTGAATATTCTTTCGATAACTACATTTCTGGTATAGAGAGGACTGCTCAGATAGAGAATATTGTCGACTCGTAATGAGACTTGATGAGTAACCGGCAGGAGACCCCGCGATTTCTAATTGAATTGGTTGTCAACCTGTACACTGCTTGACCCATAGTGATTGAAGTCTACTAGTTAGTAACCAATTGCTACCTAGGGATGCGTAAGTTATTGTGATTACTTGTTGCTAAGCCTAATACGTTAATAAGAGTATTAACGTGGTGTAACATGCTTTATCTATCGTAAATAGATTGTTAAGGATATGAATATTCCATACTTGGTATACCTGCATAATAGATTAATATGCTATGTACATGATATTGATTGCCATGCCTGTATGTGATTATATTATACGTGCATGAGACCATGATGAAGGATGCTCGTATGTGTTTTGCAACCCCTTTGCATCCTAAACGGCCAAAGCTTTTGAAGTCACTTGAGAGGGCCCACGACTTGATTATCAAGAGGTCTTCGTCGGAGAACTAGAACGGTATTATATGATATAGGAATTGACCGGAACCGTTGCCAAATGAAATAAATTGAAAATGGTATCTTGTTTTGCTTGTGCAAATATGTGCAACATGTATATTGAAATCATGCCATGAATGAAATGAACTTGTGACTTGATCAAATGAATTACCGTTCTACTTGATTGTAGTGTAAGGGCGTTAGACCCTAGAGATTCGTGTCATGACCGGAATAATTTAATTAGCCCGGAAAACTCTTTATTGGGATATTTGTTAATTCGGCGCAACTATTGCACCTGCTTAAGAATTACTTGATTAGATGATAAAGAGGAATTTTCACCTCAATGTCTACGTTTGCTGGAACTTTGTAAGCCTTGATAATGTTCTTGAACCCCGCCAAGAGTCAAGATGACTCGACTTTGGAATTGATTGGGGAGAATATTTCAGTATTTCTTTCCCCGTGTCTTGAGGCACACTAAGGTGGTCGTAGGATTGTGAATTCGTGGACGAATTCTTTTAAGGAGGTGAGGATGTAAGACCCCGAACCTTCGTGTAATTGACCTTACTGCTTTGCGTGTCGTTCAACCGTAACCTTGCTTACTCGACTTGAGGTAAGAACCTTGATTAATACAGGGAGACTGTATAGGAGCCAATATATTAGTTCCATATGTCCCCTAGACCTTAACTAGTTAAAGTCACAAGTCGTGACTCGACGATAGTCGGAATGCGACGCGATTGAGGGTTTACTTCCGTTTCGTGTTCGTGACCTCGGTTTGGGTCCTAGACCTCTTTAAGATGGTTTATTAACATGTTTAGATACCTTAGACTTCACGTTGGGAGTATTCCTTAAGTCTATCGATGCTTTGGAAGTTTTGGAGATAGCGTTCGTCTCTATCGCGTAATTCGGGAATCGAGTTGCGTAATCGCCTCTCCTTTGGGATTCTTGTTTCCCTAAGTTGTTATTCAACTTCCTAGAAGTATTTAAGCTTCGTCATTAACCCTTAGACTTGCCTTAAAAGTCTCCTTTCCTTGCTCGTTTGATTTCGAGCTTGTTCGTCGTCCCGGTTGCACGATGTTGCACCCCTTCCCGGTTTCGCTCCGAGTTGTTTCGGGAGTTGTTCGGGTGTGTTTTAGACTTGTTTTGAGTTGGGTTAGACCTTAGGTTGGTTGCCCATAAGTTTGGGATCATTTAGATCAAGTTTAGACCAAGTTTTGGAGGTTCAGGAGCCGAGGCGGCCGCATGGGATGGAGTGAGGCGCCCGCCTCAATTACTGAGAACAACCTTGTGCAGAGCAGAGATGAGGCGGCCGCATGGAGCATGGTGAGGCGCCCGCCTCACTGCAGGCGCTACGGGATTTCTTTCCCTGTTTTGATTTTGGTGTGAAATACCTATTCTACCCCTATTTTAACCCCTCCCCTTTGCCTTGTCCACAGCTTGGAAGGGTAGCATGGTCATTCCTAACCCTTATAACCCCAATTCTTCCTCTTCCTCTCTCATTTTTCTTCTTCAACCGTGAGATTTAGAGAGAGAGGGAGAAGGAGCTTCAAAGGGAGATTCGTCGATTCCCGGAGTTCCGGCCATCGGATGATCGAGCCGTGACCGCCATCGCGAAGCCCTCGCCGAGTAGAGTCTTTCCCCTCGGTTTGTCTTCCACATCCTAGAAGTTTGTGGCCCGATTGAGGTACGATGCTTGAGCCCTAGTTTCTCTCTCTACTTGCATCTTGTTGATAGATTGTTAGAAACTCGTTCCTTGTGATTTATTGTTGTTATACATGTCAACATGATATGTTTCCATGGCTATTAATAGAATTTTGGTTAGGGTTTTAAACCAAATGAGTTATTGAGTATATTGGAATTATTATGATTAAGATTGATTTTTGTGGGGTTAGAAACCCGGATAAATCGTAAATCCCGAATTTATACCTCGAACTAGAAAATTGGAACTTGGTAGATTGACCCAAATGAAGTCAATTTATTTATAGAAATTGCTATTCGAGCCTTAGGATAAAATCCTATATCTTCTCGTGTGCATTGAATCTCAATTGCGAAATTTAGAGAATTTCTCGGGTGAAACCAAATTGTTAATAAGATTGATTCTTGGCTTAGGACTCTAATCGAGTCTCTTGATTTTTGTTTGAGCGCGAAACTATCGCTAATCCTTGGGTGGTTTATGGGAGTGTCGAGAGTGCATAACTCGAATGACAGACGTGTTGAATGGGTTCAACTATGAACTAGAACCAATAATGCTATTGGACTCTTAATGAAGTCCCAAGATTGGTAGGAATGTAATATATGACTTTACTTGGGAACCTTGTTATCATCCTGGGAAATTCCGGGATTTCTTCGTGACCATTCATCCTCAGGAAGGATATTCGAACCGTGTATGCTTTAGTAACCTCTAGGATGAGCTTCTTGAGTTGTCGTAAAGATGACTGAATAGTCATCTGTGTGTAGTAATGGACCTATGAAATGACATAACATGGTTAATTGATGAACCTTGAGTGACCTTCAGTCTCCTGTACTCCCAGAAGGGCATACTTAATCTTTAGTTCTTAAAGGGAACCTCGAGAGGATTTTATAATGTTATATATACATATATCTTACGATTCTATAGAACTGAACTCGATGAGACTGGTTTGTGAATGATGCATGAACTTCTATGTCTGCTTGAGATTTTTATCTTTAAGAACATTGTGTGTCTTATCGTCACAATTATCTTCCTATTGAGTATCAACGTGCTGTGATTAATGATTCTAGTAACAAATGGAATTTCGAACTTGAATTCGATCTAAACTCAGTTGGACAATAATCAACTTAGGGTTCCACCTTTTATACTTGACTTAGTAAATTTGAACTAAGGTTCCTAAATGGAACGAGAACTTAACCCTGCCGTGAACAAGAACCTAGAAAGGAGTCTGGGAACACATATAGTGTTCAGACTCTATTTGACTGGAATTATAGAAATGCCTCGACGAAGTCGATACTAGTGAGTCCTTTAACAATACCGACTCCACGATAACCCCCTCCAATGCTTGAAATCTGGTTAACTAGAATGCTAGTTTCGAGATTCTTAATTTAATACATGCTCATGCTTGATTTCTGGCTGTAAAGGAATAACATGCCCACCTGACTTGAATTAGATCGCTATTACTGCGCTCGTCCTCGCTTGATTTCCTAAATAAGTAAATATTACTTGTTTTCCCCGATAAGTCCAGTTGGCATACGTGTCCTGCATTTTCTTGCCTTGACTGCCTTGCCTGTCTTGTCCTGTCTGGTCCTGACTTGTCCTGCATTGTCTTGCCTGTCTTATCTTGCCTGTCTTGTCTTGCCTTGTCTTGCCTGTCTTGCCTGTCTTGCTTGTCTTACCTGTCTTGACTTGCCTGTCTTGCCTGGCATACCTGTCTTGTCTTGTCCTGACTTGTCTTCCCTGGTTGACAATCCATTTACCGTTACGAATCATGAGATTCGTGATAGTGATGAGTTGCCGAACCAGAAACGGGCAAACCCCTCCATTCTTGATCACTTTGGAGAAGAGTACCTTGTGTAACCATTATGGGCGCTTGGAATAATACTATCCTGGGTCGATGGACCATCTCGCACATGCAACAGCATGTTCCTGTTAACAGTTTATCTTGCAGGAGCTACATGGCGGTACCAGATTATATCCTATCCCCTTATATGTGGATTTCTTCTAGCAATTGTGGAAACAAAGTGCTATCCCGAATATGTGAACTAAATGCATATATATATACTTGCTCTTGATCGCTTGACTTTCGTGATAGGCCTGTGAATTGTATGATGCGTATATACGTAGATATGCATACTCCTACTTGATTTCCCCCTGATTACCTGCATATGTATATATATGTAGATATACATACTCTTACTTGAGTTATCCTGATTGTCTTCGTATGTATATAATTGTCAAACTTCCATTAATGAATTGCTTGGTACATAAATGAATTTGCATACCCCACTCGATAATTCTATGAGAGACTTGGAACGTCCTATAATAGATATACATCCATTATCATGATTATTCTTGTGCCTTGCTTCCTGACTTGTTTGACTGTTTGTGAACAGGGAATTCACCCTGATTCATCTTGGTAGTCTGGTACAGGACCGGTTTCACTCAGTACAACCCGACTTATTGGTTTTTCGTCGTATAACGATACCATCTCCTCTTACTGCAATATTTAAATTATGCCTTATTGTTTAGTAGTATCGTACTGGGTCATTATGACTCATCCCGTACTTTGTTTCTAGTTGCAGCTCAGGAGTTGGATTGAGGACGCATAGTACGTGACCGTAGCAGATCCTCAGTTGATCGATAGCTCGAGCTTAGTTCGTGTGTTCGTGATTGAAATAGTCGAAGTTTCCGAGTAGTAACTTGAGTACTCCTATCTCTCTAGCATCCTTGGCTTGTATATCATATTTACTATTCTTGTGAGCTCGTTGTATTGTAAAGTTAATTAGACTTTACAGTCGGGTAGAATAATTGGGTTTTGTTTTAGTTCTCCTTTGGGCCGACGTGTTGTGTCGTTGCTCATCGCCTTGGTGTTTATATTGGTTGTATCCCAGGCACGTAGTGGCTGTGGGCTTTTCTCGATCCTAGTCATTACTATTATTGTTGGTTAACCCCGGTATGCTTTAGCCGTGGGTAAATGCTTTTATCGTTGGTTCCTTGTCTGCCTGAGTGCCGATGGTTTGTCCACCGCAATGTTGCACGCGAGTTTCTTTTCTTTCCTTCTTGAGATTTATATCTCTCTTGGTATCTTTGGCCTTGGTTTCGAGCTTCATAGTTCGGAACTACCTTTCCTTGTCGCTTCCGCATCTTCGAAATTTTCTTATACGTATTTTAGTACATATTATTGTTCTTGTTTAGAGCTTGTTAGCTCGACTGTCCGACTCGCACTATTATTTTATAAGTGCTTGTCCTCCTCTTGCCTTGACCTAGCGACTTGACGTTGGGATTCCGTTCCGGAATCCGGGTCGGGTCGCCACAACTAGGATATCTTCCACTATACCCAAAGGATATTTAACTGAGCAATCAGCTAATTGCAATTGCATAGTAGTGGGTTTTAGTTCTCCTAAACCTAGCTGTTTATAGACCGCGAAAGGCATCAAATTAATACTTGCTCCTAAATCTAGCATTGCTTTCATCTTTTTAGAGCTTCCCAAGGAGACTTGGATATTAAAGCTACCTGGGTCTTTCAACTTAGGTGGTAATTCGGGTTGTAAACCGACGCTTTTCGAAACAACAATCTTTTCGTTGTTTTCAAACTTGTGCTTTTTAGAGTGAAGATCTTTGAAAAACTTTACATAAGCTGGAATATTTTTAATAACATTAAGCAAAGGTAAATTAACATTTACTTTGGATAACATATTATAAATTTCCGAAAACTGTTTGTCCATTCGGTTTTTCATAAGTCTTCTTGGAAACGGAATTGGAGGAACATAGGGTGGTGGAGCCACATAAGGCTCCTCTTCTTCTTGATCCAACTCTTTTTCAACTTCAATTGTATTATCTTTATTTTGAATTTCTTTTTTTTTTCGATTTCTTTTTCTATTACTTTTTCATAATTTTCTATTGTAGCAGGCATATTATAAGAAGGATCAGGATCACTTACCTCTTCACTTATCACCTTACCGCTTCACAAGACGGTGATTGACTTGGCCTGCTCAGTTTGACTAGGGAACTTCCCTTCTTCTCTTTTATCTGCTCCAGAACTTTCAATGTGTTTCTTTAAATTTTCGATTTCTTCAAGCATGTACTTCATCAAAGCTGCTTGACCTTTACTAGCTACTTCTTGCTTGGGAACTTCTTCAATTCTCAACTGATTTTGATTTGGCAACCGTGGAGGTGTGGTGGTGTGGTGGTTGAGGTTGGAATTGTTGAGGTTGCAAAGGCTTATTTCCTCCCCAAGAAAAGTTAGGATGATTCCTCCAACCAGGATTATATGTGTTTGAATAGGGATCATTCCTTGGCCTTTGAGGGTACATATTCATAGCATTAGCCTGTTCAGAATACATAGCACTTGACGGACAAAAATTAGTAGCATGAGAATATAATCCACATAAGGCACATGCTTCTTGAATTTGCCAATTTTCAAATTGAGCTTGTGTATTTGAATTATCTTGCAATTGATATAGGCTCCTATTTTTACCTCTAGCACTTTTCTGTTGGGAATTAATACTTAGCATCTCAAATAATTCTTCTAGTGCTTATGGTGTCATTCTATTAATAGAACCACCAGCTGCACTATCAACCATAGTTTGTAAGCTGGCGAAAGACCATGATAAAATTGAAGCACTAACACATGTTGAGCCAAATTATGATGAGGACACATAATAAGCGATTTTTAAATCTATCCCATGACTCATGGAATGTTTCACTTGGTTCATTTTGGAATGACATGATTTGTTTTCTATACTCCGTAAGAGATGCATGTTTGTAAAATTTGCTCATAAACAAATCATATAATTGTGCCCAAGTATAAACACTATTTGGTGTTAGGTTCATAAACCATCTCTTTGCCAATTCTTTTAATGCACTGGGAAAATATTTCATTTTGATTTGATCTTCAGTCAACCCTCCTAAAGGAGAAGTACTCATCATGTATTCATATTCTCGTAAGAAACTGACAGGATCTTCATGGGGCATCCCATGAAAAGATGGTATGGCATTAAAATAATGTCCTTTTAACTCAAAATTCCTAACAAAGAACATCCGGCAAGACTAGACATGATGTCACAACATTTAATGAAGGTCTACTAAAGTCATTAATAGTTCTTTGATTTACCACTACTTCCATATTTCTTCTTCGTGCTCTTCTTGTCTTTGATTCCTATTGACTGGGTCAACTAGGTTTTCAGGATTACGATTATTGTTATTTTCTTCCATTGTAGGATCAACCAGAGGATCCTCTTGATTCAATTGGTCTTGATTATCAGGCTCGAAAACTAGATTATCAAAAACTTCTTGATATCTTCTAACAATATTTATATCTTGATTTAAGTCTACCAATTTAGGATTTAAAGATCTACGACCGTGCATAAAAATAAATTAAAGCAATTTAAAAGAACCTAACTATTAAAAATAAAATAAAATCTTTTTGTATTTTTATTTTTATGAAAAATGAAAATTAAACTAAAAACTAAATTAAATAAAAAACTACGCTACCAACAAACTAACTACGTGAACTAGCTTGTCCCCGGCAACGGCGCCAAAAACTTGATCGATGTTTTATTTAATCTTTTTCCTTGCAAGTGAACAAGACTATTATTGAATAGTATTGGAAGCAAGGGTCGAACCAACAGAGACAAGTGATCACGAACAGTGCAATTATCGATAGCAAATTATTAACCTAAGGGGGGTTTTTATGTTTAATTCTACTCTAAACTATTATTTATAGATGTTTAACTAGTTAGACAGTAATAACAGATATGAAGATCTTATGGTGGGTGGAAATCTAGGATTCTGGGTTTCACTTATATCTCCTTTATGTTCAATTCATAATAATGTCATTCAATGTCTTGGGTTCGTTCACTAAAAATAGATATAGCCTGTTGAACAATTGGTTCAGCCTCCATCCCCGCAAAAATTCATCCATTCTATATCCTAAGCACAGGAACTGTCAATCTAGCTGTCACCTAGATTTATGATCTATCTGTCACCTAGATCATGTATGAACCTGGTCCTAACTTATCACTCTCGTGCATCGATAAGTCCAATTTATTGTGTTGGTGAGCCAGTGTACGACATATGCACTTGGTCATGCAGTTATCCGCACCTCTAAGCCTTTATTATTTGCGATTACATTCATTTGTTCAAAGCAAAATAATATAGGGGTTGATAAACAACACAATCAACAAGCATTGAATAGACATATATATAAGAATCAAAACATAAATTCGATACAAGTTACCTCCCACCTCCTAGATTATGGATGATTTAGTTCATCATAGACACTACAAGAAAAGCTACTATTTGTGACCCCTGTTATTTGGGAGGGCAAAAAAAGGGTCCCAAATACCCTGTTTTAGAAGGGAGGAGTTAGCTGTATGTATTTGGTACACCATCCCATTTTCCCCTCCCAAATAATTAATTTTGGTACGGTCCCAAAAAAATTTATGCGCGCCACAAATTTTTATTTCCCGCGGTTACTCCCTCCCACTCCGTCTCTTATTGAAAAATTTTGGACTAAGTTTTCTCTTTCATTCTCTTCGCGAAATTGATGCTGTCAGCTGCTTGCGATTTCGTTTGGTAGGCATGCCTCTCTCTCTTCTTCCCTGACTTGTGCCCCTCTTCGTCCAATTGGTACTGCGACTGCTTGGGATTTCCTTTGGTAAGCAATTTCTTCTTCCCTTATTTGTGCCCTAATCTAGCTAGCTTGCACTGTGCCCTAGTTTTTAACAAGATTTTCGCAAATGACAGACTCTCCATCTTCGCGAGATCTCGTTGCTAGGTTGTTACGATATACCTTCTGTGAGCAACTCTCTCTCTCTCTCTCTCTCGTTTTATTAGCTTCTGTCTCTGTCCTTCTCTCTTGAATCGCTCTCTTGAGATTCATGTTTTTGGGGGTAATTAGTTAGAGTGTTGTTTGGGAACTTTTATAATTTCCAGATTAATTATGATAGTTATGTGATTAATCTTGATTCTACCTTATTTTATTTCTTAGTTGTTTGCATATGAAACTAATTGTGTTTGGATACATATGAAACTTGTGTATGTGAGGTGTTGCTTGTCTTGTTAGGTAGTCTACAAATGGGTATACTTAGATTTAACCTGAATACACACTGCTTGATTGGTGAGAATCCCACCACATTGCAACTAATAGATGGGTAAAGTCATTATGTTAAGAGAGAGGGCTAATCTACTACTTGAAAGTGGTTACAAAGTTTTGTGTTCAAGGAAAGGAATAGTAAGATTAGCCATGTCAAGAAGACTGCTGACAAAATCAGGGGAAGGAAACAACTTGGGATTGTTGAAGGAAAATGATTTTGAAGATGATCATGGGTTATTATTTTGGATGTAGGACGTACAAGATGGAGCTATTGTATAAACTTAGTTTTGAACCCTTGTTTAGAAAGAATGAAAGCAAGAACTGGAAAGAAAAAAGTTAGTGTATGTAGGTTTATACTTCTACGTAGAGGCTTTATTGTCATAAGCTTTCATTGCTGTCTATTTAGTGTGGTCTCATTAGCTTTGTTGTTACCTAATGCTTTAGGTGAATCGGTTTTGCTTTCACTGCTCTTGATTGTGACATTGATGGTAGTAACAACATTATTGGTACAACATTTTGATTGTTAATGGAATTTATACCATGTTGGGTTTGATGGTTGCTTGTTATTGTTAAGAATATAAATGTCACAGAGGAAATAGTTAGCATTCCATTAGAAACATTCACCAACTTATTGATGCTTATTGCCAATACACAATATATCCAGATTTAGATCATTAACAGCTGCCGTAAGGCATTTGTTAGCAAAACAGATATTATACCTGGGGATAGAATATTGAACATATTCATAAATAGTCTAGGTATCAGTTCGTCGAAGGAGTCATCACTCAGACATTAAGAGTGAGAGCTGAGAGCTGAGGTTGAGCTCAATGTGAAGGATTCTTTAGCTGAAAAGAAGGGTGAGCCCAACTTCACTTTAGCAGCTCTTTTGGCTCCACTCTTTAGTATGAATAAATATACACACACATATGCAGCAACTAATAATTATACCAAATCTGAATCCATTCAAGAACTTACAACTATGTCAACTATCACTATATATGAATCATAGAATAAAACCTGACATTTTACGCAATCAACTTCGTGTCCATTTGTATACATTAGTTTCCATTCAAGTAATGTAATAAAATCATAAACCATTTATGCAATCTTAGTTCAAATATTTATCACTTTATATGATTTTGTCAGCAACAGCGCTCAAACACAATCTGTACTCTCATTTTCTAATGTTGAGGTCGTCATTGGGATATATCTGTGTATCAATTAATAGCTATTTAGATACACATGTACATGCTTCACTAGACAGGTTTTTGAAGCACTTTCAAACAAAAAATCTTGTTTCTTTCGTTCTCATTGTTTTCATCCACAAAAGGGTAGTTAACAATGACTTAGACCCCATTTGGGAATAATCTATAGAAAAAGAAAAGACGGCTTCATCGGTGATTTGCTGCGCCAAACATGTTGCAGTACAGTCATTGCAGAGATATGTGCTAACAAAAGAAGACTCAACTAAAATTCCCTCCATCCAAAAAAAGGAAAAAAAATGTCACTTTTAATTATATCACAATGAACATAACTTTTCGGTATTAATTAATTCAAGCTTATATCAATCAATTCAAACTATCAGTGACTAAGCATTAAATAATTATACCATGGTAATTATACAAAAAGAAAGAGATAAAGGTCCCAAATTACACCAAAGAAACGAACTTTATAGTTTTTACCACTAGCTTAGTATTAAATAATTAATCTCAAAACAGTAAAGCACTGAAGGGATTTAGAATAAAGAAACAAGCAACCATCAAACCCAACATGGAAAAACTGGAGATCATAAAGTTAGAGAGTACCTTAAATAGGAATATCCTTGGAAAGCTGCAAAGAAAGCGAAAAAAACAACTATTCCAACAAAAATAAGAAAATCATATTTGATCGCTAATCCAATTCAACAACCTCTCTCACTCTCTGCAAAGAAAGAGATGGTTTGGAAGTTGGGCTCTCCGATTCGCCGCCGTTCTCTAGGTAATGGCAGCCATTAATGTGGGCGAAGCTATAACTATGAAACGCAACCTTTGACTTCACGTGAGATTTCGATTCGAGGGTCAAGAAATTAGAAATTGGTCCCCACTCCGTGTCTATTTAATTTAAATTAAAATAGTACTATTAAATTGTTTCGTCTCTGATTAATTTAAGCCAATGAATATGAGCGACAGAGAACCAACCAAATTCCTTGGGCTTTGGTCTTTGATATGTGTATTTAAGTTTTAGACCTGAGTAAGGTAAAATGTGAGCTGCTGGAAGTTACCAAACAGGAATAACAAAGGGTGGAAATATAATAATTATACAGGTATGTACATTTTGAAGCCCCTTCAGAGATTTTGCATACAAATAGCAATCAAGAAGGGTGAGTGTCCCATCCCGAGTAGTAGTCAGACCTCCCCAAGGGTGGACAGAAGGATCTTGAACATCATCATGACATCCAATTGTCATGCACAATTCATCATGATTTTGATTTTTTGAGGCTCCTAGCCTGTTACAAGGAAGTTGCCTACTGGCTCCCTCCTGCTGCAAAGATTTCCCATACATAACAATTAACAATCTGCAAAAAACCCTCAAGCAGCAAACCTGTTAAAAAAACAAATTTCAAAGCAATAAATTCATCTTTGCTTTTACTGCAAATTAGATCAGGTATGTGCATTAGTACTATCCAAGATTTGGACCAAGCTTGAGAGAACATCTGACCACCCTTTGTATACCCTTATTTAGGAGTTTGCTTATATTTTTGCATGATGTTTTGCAGTGCTGCATTTTCTGGTATGGTGGGTTTTTATTGATTAAAACCAAATTGCATTGATATTTCTGATTAAGTTAAATGTATTGATTTATTAAGAACACATGCAGCTATAGTTTTTGGGTAGAGTGGCGTAGTTGGTATTCCTAGCCGTCCCTTTGATCATTAGTTCCAAGTTTCTTTGGTACCTTCTATCTCTCTTACTCACACATATGCATGAGCTGTTAATGAGCCATCCTTAATCTAATGGGGTATTAAGACTACTAGACCACTTACTAAATAAAGTTCATTTGTGTGAGCTTCTGTTGCTCTGTTTTTCAGGATAGTAGCTGAAATGTATCTTTTTGGCAGTCAAAATTTCAAAGATTGAATCTTTTTTGATCTTTGATAAAAAATGAGTTTAGTTTAAGCTTGTGCAAATGGGAGAACATGAAATGGTTCTCACTATTTTGTGTGTTTATGTCTCTCTCTCTCTCTCTCTCCAGGATCATTATATACAAACTCCTCTTTAAAATCAACTACTTCAGAGGAAACTTCAAGTGGAGCAGCCCAATACATTAAAGACGAACCTGATGGTGTGGAAACTTTCAACAGTGTTGAGTCCACAGAAAAAAGTGGAAATGAGGAAATTGAAGTAGTTAAAGAGGAAACTACCTTGGAGGACCAAGGACAACAATTTGAGTTTTTGGATAAGCTCAAGATAGAGGTCTGATTTCTTTTATGGAGTTCCTTTTTTGTTTTTACTTTAAATTTGCATGGTTGCTTCTGTATTTGCCCATTTGTTTTCTAATATGCATTGTTGGTGTGTGTTATTTTCTTCTTTACCGTATTGTAAATTTCAAAGAAAGGAACACACTAGATTGTTAATTAGCATTTCATTTCCTATTCAGTGCATATGATACATAAAAATGGTCATTTGTACTATACATATTATATCTTATGTAGAATTGAATCCACAAGATCATTAATAACATTTCATTTTGAATTCAGTGAATATGTTAGATAAACTTGGTCACTTTGTTCTATATGCATTGGATAGTTTTCTGGCATTGAGAGTGGAAAGGCCTGGAACAACAATTGCGAATCCTCATAAGCATAATGAGGGGAAATTTCTCATATTTCAGCATAACTTAACTATCTTTATATATAAGAGTATCAATAGAGAAAGAGAAATTTAGCATCATCTCCCCCACCCCCAAAAAAACATCTCGCAGATTTATGGTGGAAGCAATGCATCTGTGGGGGAATGAAAATTGTTAGCAATGCCCTCCTTCAGTCTCATTTTGGAGTCCCATAAATAAGGATCTTGACTTTTGATACAAGTTAGAACTCCATTGAAGCTATGAGATTATTTTTCTTTATAATTC
Source organism: Codonopsis lanceolata (assembly GCA_013146195.2). Classification (NCBI taxonomy): domain Eukaryota; kingdom Viridiplantae; phylum Streptophyta; class Magnoliopsida; order Asterales; family Campanulaceae; genus Codonopsis; species Codonopsis lanceolata. The sequence goes on along the minus strand of CM028378.1, from coordinate 10,247,899 downwards.
TAAAAATGAACTGCTAAATGGGACATCTTAAAAACTGAAAAAGGACTCTGAATGGGGTTGAGGGATTATATTACTTGCTAGAGGCATGCTTGATGGCTGTTTTTGGTTGGGTTATTTTGATAAAGAAATGGCCGTTGTAATATTATTTATATTAATAAAATATAGCAAGGTACCGTCCCTATTTTCCTAAAAAAAAAATACAAAAGTAATTTTAGATTTTTATTCCACAGTGGATGATCATATTGTTTTAATTGTTTACCAAGACATGTTAATTTTAAATTGTTTATTATATTGATTTATTTGAATACCAGCACTTTTCTATACTGACATCGTCCCATAGTGACGTCGTGCCATAGGCACGGGCACAGAATCTAGTCAAAATAGAATTGGGATCAATAGGATCAGCAGCTGCGAAACCTTTCACTCCACGATTTTCTTTAACGTGCTTCAGAAGGCTTGGTATGTCAAGTCCTTTATCGTTCTTTATGGCCCCAGCTTATGTCACTCACGCCTACAACCTTCCCACCATTTTCACTAATGAGTTGAGCACCCAGAACCAACATTACCAAATCCCTAAGATAAGAACAAGAACCCGATCGAATAATATCATATTGAGTGATTCTTTTTAAAATTCATAAATGAATATAGAAGTTATATGATAGATGTACCGCACAACAAAGCGTTGACCAAGAATGCTCTTTCCATGCTCATTAAGCAAGGCCTCTTGCAAAGAGTACCCCCCTTCTGTAGCAAAGATCTCGCCTAGTGATCCACCAAGATCCTGTGTAAAGAATTCAGCCTTTGAGATCATAAAAGCAAATACTACGAAAAATGTACAACTCATTTGAAAGGAAAGAAAAGAGGTTAGTGTCAGAAAATGTATGCTCATACTGATGCAATATACACTTTAATTATGATTTTAGACCAGTGTCTGTGTAGACTTACAATAGGTTTTCGATTCTACGGTGGTGAGTAGCCATGAAATTTAGAGTACTCATCCAAGATTCCATGCCATTGTCTGCTCAAACACAAGAAATCAATTTGTTTGATTAAAAATACGCCTCTCATCGCTACATGCCAAAAGACGTGTGGTGAACTGCATTCTTGCATGTTTCTTTTGTTTACTAACTACTAAAAGCTAGAACTGCATTAGAGTAAGCGAATCGCTATAAATCTTTGCGGACACGTGAATTAGTTCCCATATCGTGCGAGGAACGTCGGTGTGGATTCCAATCGATCATGTATCTTTTGTGTGAAAACTCCGGTAAGTCGTTCAAGCTCGGATATGCTTAATTCCCCAGATTACATCCTATCCCTCCTTTAGCTCCACCATAAGGTATATTTGCCACATGGTTTTCCATGTCATCACCGCTAAAGCATTGACCTCATCCGGGTCAACCTATACATAATTAAGAAAGTGTTAGAAGCTGGAGAGCAGAACTTTGATTTGGAAGTGGTTACAAAGTTTTGTGTTCAAGGAAAGGAATAGTAAGATTAGCCATGTCAAGAAGACTGCTGACAAAATCAGGGGAATAGCCTTAGATGCATACACGCAAGGTTGATAGAAGTACATTTGAAAGAAAAAAAATCAGCTTATAGATCAGAAAAGAGCCAACTTACCTCGTCTTCTATGTAAAATTACCTACTGAATTCATTCCATTGGCATATAGATCAGAAAAGAGCCAACTTACCTCGTCTTCTGTGTAAAGGGAACTTGATTCCACTTCTCACTTGTTTCCCAAAAAGCAACTAATTACTGGTGATGCAATTTGTATTCCACCCCCAAAATTTTCAATGATTCATTCCAACATAGAAAAAATTGAAAAGCTTTGGTTTATAACAGTTTTCTTTCTGGGTTTTGTTAGTGGTCATTTTGTTTAGAGGATCATTGATCTGTTTTGATTTCAATGTTCTCAGTAAAAGATCTGTTTTTTATTAATTTGTTCTGTGGCAAAAAGCATCTGTTTTGTTTAGTTACTTGTTTTTTTTTTGGACTGTAGTGTTATTTGAGATTCATCTAGGGCATGAGATCTGTGTTTGACTTATGCTGGGAATGAGATGCATACACGCAAGGGTGATAGAAATACGTTTAACAGGAAGCGCATCAAATTATCAAGAATCTCATGTCAAACTGTTGAAATGGATAATAATTTAAAAAATAACTTCTTGGATAATAATTAAAAAATTAATGCCAAAGAACAAACCTTGAAATGGATGATGACAGCCACGAAAGAACCCATGGCAAGCACAGAAGTTGAGATTATATCCCTCAAAAGGGCATTGTAAAACTTGTACAACGAGCACATTTTCTGTGTCAGCCAAAAAGCAGCTTAATGTAATTATTTCGACAGTTTTAATCAAGCTTCAGGCACAAAATCAATTAAACACAGATTGTTTAATGCACAGATTGTTTAATGCAATTGAACTAGTACAACGAGCACATTTTCTGTGTCATTACGATAAACAGAAAACTGAGTCTACCTGGAAAAAGTTCCCTCTTGAGGGGATTGGAGTGACATTAAAATGTGTATTGACAATTCCATATCCAAGTTGTTCTCAGTTTTGTTAAATACTTCTGTTCTACTGCTATAGTGAAATGACTTCCAAACTTCCAATTTATTGCAGGTTAGAGCCTGTAATTATAGAGCTTGAAAGACAAAGGGCACCTGTCGTAGTAGTTTATCACCAGGTTATACATAAAGCATCAAACTTCTTTTCTTGGAACTTATGTCCCTGACTCCCCCTCCTAACTTCAAGTCTGATTTTGAATATATGACGATATACTTTTTGGTAAACTCTGCTTTCTTGTAGGCCGTGTTGAGAGCATTATATGCCTATTTTGCTGATAGACCTCTGAAAGAAATTCCGCACATTGAGGTAATTCGTTGATGCTCTAGCCTACAAGAAGACAACATTGCTTTGTACTTAGATTCGTTAATGTAGTAGTAAGTAGATTATGTTTTTTTGAGATTTGAGGTAGAAGATCTGGGGAACCTTCCAAATGCTGCTCTGGGATAATAGGCATTACAATAGAGTTCACACACTTGTTATATCTTATGTACTTCATCCTGTTCTTTGAGTCGATGCCTCAAAATCTGCATGCAAAGTCAATTCTGGACTAGCTTTGAGGAAAATAGATTATGTTTTTTTGAGATTTAATGGCATTGATAAACTTCTTCCATTTAGAGCTGCACCTTGAATTTGATGATTTGACCTGAACCTTGAATTAGCTAAATTAACACTTAGTTTAATAGACATCATAATGCAAATTCAGTAATTAAGTTGTTGATGGGATTAAATTATGCACAGCTACACATGATATATCTGACATTAATTAAAAGTTTGTTTTTTCTTTTGGGTTGTCCTGCTTCGCAATTTATGTTTTAAGTGTAATAAACAGCAAAAGATATCTGTGATTCTGGGATTTCCCTTGGTAATGTACGGAATTGGTCTTTTTTTATTTATTACAATAAAAATAAATTATGAATCTATACAATTTGGTGATTGTTTCTGGGAGCTGTAATCAAGTTATTTTCTAGATAAGAAGTGTGTATTGACAAGGATATATCAGATTTAATTAAGAATGGTAGTTATTTGAGTACTTAATAGTGACAGGGCAAAAGTAGCTTATAATCATGGTTTTCAATATAACATGTGATCTTAAGTTTTTTTTTTCTCCTTTTTATCTTTGTCAGATTTAAGAATGGATGCATGTATGGATGGAGACAGGGGCGTTACAACGGTTCGGGATGGTGTTAAAAATTATCCGAGTCGATATTTTTAGGCGTAGGGCCAAACGGACGTAAAAAGTGTCCATGTGCAAGGTGTTATGGTCGTTTTATAGTACAAGAGATAATGTCGAGATGATCGATTGTGAATGGTTTTATGGAAAATTATTTGCCATGGTCATTGCAACATAATTTTCATATTTCCTCTCATGGCGATGGAGGTCAAAATGAAGATTTAAGTAAACAATTTTGATGTGGGAGATGACATTGTTGGCATGATACATGACGCCATGGGAATTCCAACTGGAGTTCCAATTGTGCAAGAAAGTGTGAACAATGGACAAACTTTGAATGCAAATACAGAAACAATGGATGATGATACAACAAAAATATATAAGATGCTAGAAGAAGGGCAGCGACCTTTGTTTAGGGGTAGCAATAAGTTCACTTCGCTTTCATTCATTACTCGGCTTTTGCACATAAAAGTACTTGGTGGGTGGTCAAATAAATCATGCACAATGGTTCTAGAATTATTCCATGAGGTGCTTGAAGAAATAGGGGATGTTGCCTTGTCAAAATCCTATTATGAAGCGAACAAGATAGTGGCCGACTTGGGTTTTACTTACGAGGCGTGGGATGCATGCCCAAATGATTGCATGTTGTTTCGAGGGGATGACAAGTGTCTGGAGAAATGTGGACTTTGTGGGGCATCTAGGTATAAGCAGCTTGGCAATGACAAGCAAAATGTTGATGATAGTGTGATAAAGAGGAAAAAATAGGCGCCAAACAAGTTCGCTATTTTCCATTAAAGCCAAGGTTGAAGAGATTGTTTATGTCACCTCACACAACTTCATTAATGACATGGCATTCTAAAGAGCGGGTTGATGATGGTGTAATGCGACATCCTGCTGATAGTCCTATTTGGAAAACTTTGGACAAGTTGTACCCGGACTTTGGTAGTGAAAGTCGTAATGTTCGACTTGTAGCAGCATCTGATGGATTTAATCCTTTCAGGTCGATGAACATTTCACATAGCACTTGGCCGCTTGTTCTCATTCCATATAATCTACCACCATGGTTGTGCATGAAACAACCATCTTTTATTCTTTCGGTGCTAATTGATGGCCCAAAAGCACACAGGGGACAAGATTGATGTATATTTGCAGCCACTCATTGAGGAGATGAAGGAATTATGGTACGACGGTATGAATACGCATGCATCGCCTAAAAATATGTTCAAGTTACGTGCATCACTTTTGTGGACGATCAATGACTTCCCTGCGTATGCAAATTTGTCGGGTTGGAGCACAAAAGGTAAATTTGCTTGCCCTTGTTGCAATAAGAAGACGAGAGCTTTGCGGCTAAAACATAGTCGTAAGCTTTGTTATCTGGGTCATAGACGATGGCTAAAGGAAAGTCATAAATTACGTAGAGATAGAGCTTTTCAAGGAGAGCGAGTTAGAACCGAAACCAAAATTATTGTCAGTTCTCGAATTGCTAGAACAATTGAAAGATGTTGAGACTATATACGTAAAGGAAGATGTCCTTGGAAAGAGGAAAAGAAGAGTTAAGAGTTAGAAAAAGAGAAGGAGAAGGAAAGAAAGGCTGCATTAAGAAGAGAAAACGCAAAGAGAATGAGAAAGGGATGGGGAAAGGGAAAGAAAAAAGGGGAAAAGGAAAAGGAAAAACGAAAGAAAGTAATAATGGTGGAAATGCAAAAGAAGATAGTTGGAAGAAAAAAAGTATTTTTTTTGAATTGCCTTATTGGGAGTTTTTACCAATACGTCACATGCTTGATGTCATGCACATAGAAAAAAATGTGTGTGATAACATATTGCATACCCTATTGGGCACTCTCGGAAAAACGAAAGATCACTTGAATGCTCGACTTGATCTCAAAGAAATGAAAATTAGGGACCCATTGCATCCTAAGGATAATGGTTCCGGTAAGAAATTATTGCCTCCTGCATGTTTTACACTGGGAAAAAATGAGAAAGACATGTTTTTAAAAGTATTGAAGGATGTGAAAGTACCTGATGGGTATGCTTCGAATATTTCACGATGTGTCAATCTGAAAGAGCGGAGCATTTGGGGTTTAAAGAGTCATGACAATCATATTATTTTACAACAGCTACTTCCTCTAGCTGTGAGAAAAATATTGCCAAAGCATGTCGTTGAAGCCTTGATTGAGTTGTCAAACTTTTTCCGGATTTTATGCTCAAAAGTGAATTCAAAATCTGATTTGGAATATCTTCAAGATCGTATTGCACTTACGCTTTGCCATCTTGAAAAGATTTTCCCACCATCCTTTTTTGATATAATGGAGCACTTACCTATACACTTGGCTGAAGAGGCATTGCTTGCAGGCCCGGTACAATACCGATGGATGTACCCAATTGAGAGGTTGGCACCCTTGTTATGTATACATGTATTTTAATCCCCATCATATTCTTCTTTTCATGTAAGTACTCATTGTATTTTTTATATACATAGGTACTTATTGACATTAAAGCTTTACGTTCGTAATCGTGCTCGTCCAGAAGCATCGATTGCAAAAGGGTCTTTGATGGAAGAATGCATGACCTTTTGTACAAGATATCTAAAGGACATTGAAACTAAGTCTACTCGACCCGACCGAAATGACTCTGGTGAAGATAACTTGGGTCGTCACTTTGGCAAAGAAACACCTTGTTTTCTTGATCATATTTCAATAGAGCAAGCACATCGTTATCTACTAGCTACTAGTGATGCCATTAAACCATATAGAGTGTAAGTAATACTATTTTCATAGAATTGATGTTTTCTCAAACTAATTATTAGAACAAGATTCATTAAGTACATACTTTTTTTGATATTCATAGGAGACATCTTCAATTCCTACAAAAGTCGCCCTCGAGCACCAAATCATGAACGTCCAACGTCTCCATATTAAAGAGTTCCCTTCGTGGTTTAAAAGTGAGGTAATTAATATACGAACATCATTAATGAAGTTTCCTTACATATGTTTAGTTAATTACTACTTAATTAAGAGCTTTTCACCTGATGTGTATAGGTATTGAAAGAGGCAAGTGCACACGTACCGTTAGAAAATGAAATCAAGGACATGGCGTTGGGTCTAACACATATGGCTAAGAGATACAATGGATACATCATCAATGGTTTCAGGTTTCGAACAAAAAGGACGGATAATAGCAGAGTTACCCAAAATAGTGGTGTTGTTGTTAGTGCTGACACAACAAGCTATTCAAGCAGAAAGGATAAGAATCCACTCGGGGACCAAACATTCTATGGAGAGTTGACGGATATAATTGAAGTGCGCTATACTTCGAAACAAAATTTGTCTTATTCAAGTGTAATTGGGTGGATAATAGGAAGGGGGTAGAAGTTGATGATTACGGTATCACATCAGTTAATTTCAATCACTTACTATATAAGGAGAACAAAGTAACCGACGAGCCATTTATCATAGCATCCCAAGCTCAACAAGTCATGTATATTGAAGACCCTATAGACCCCCAATGGAAAGTCGCTATCAAGATGACAAGTCGTGATACATTTGATATGGGCGTAGATGAAAATTGTAATAGTACACTTGCGGTGCCTCAAGCCCAGCCATATAATCCTCAAGAGCTGGATGAAAGAAGAACTATGGTTGATGATCTTGTGTGGGTGAGAAATGGTGTTGAGGGGACATTGGTTGGGGGTAGAGTTTCTCGACCACGTGTTGAGGAGAACGAGGGTGACAGTAGTGAGTGTAACAATGAAGGTGAAGATGAAGATGAAGATGAGATAGAAGTTGATGCTACTAATGATTTTGAAGAAGAGGAGTTTGATGATACGGACGAAGAGTCTGATGATATGCATGATGATGATATGAATGATGATCTCTATTCGAGCATGAGTGATGATGCCGATGATAAATCTGATGATGATTAATTGAATGTATTTATTTATTTATTCTAGAAAGATCATGCTTTTGAATGGATTTAAAGTAGGTTCTTTTGAAAGTTCATAAATAAACGATAAAAGAATTATTCTAGGTTGGTTAATTTTGTTCGATAAATATATATTGCATTGATATTCTTCTTGTTATTAATTGAACTAGTTAAAAAATAATAGTGATTTCTTTCCTGATTTGACTTACGAGTAATTGTATAACTTATTTCTTGTTATTAATGACCTTGATCTATTCAGTAATGGCACCTCGGAAGAGACGACGCAGCTACACCTTCATGTCTCAAATTCCAAGGCCTACTAACGAAGCCAATCAGCCACAAGGGGTTACTAACGAGGCTTCAACTCATCGGTCACCATCATCATCCCATGCTCAGCCCCCAATCTCACCATATCGGTCAGCCCATTCATCATCCACCATCACAATTGCCACCATCACAATCGCGACAAGCACATGGCGAGTCTCATAACAATGCCTCCCTATCAAATGCATCAACAGGTGAACTATTACTTTACTATTGCATTTAATATATGTTCTTCTATGATATTGAATACTTGGAATTGCAGCTCCTAGCACGAGTGACACTAATTGTAAAAGAGGACGAGGACCAGCTGTAGGGTACCAAGGAACAGACAAGATCAAAGTGGTGTTTAACAAATATATGCAACCTATCGGGGATTCTAGCACTGACTTCATAAATGTTCTTGGAGGAATTGCTAGGTGTGGGGCTCATGCGCCTTTAGATAAACTTTCATGGCACGTAATGCCTGAAACCAACCTTGACATAATTTGGAGGGAGGTTCAGGTATATATGTATCCATCAATCTTTATATTGAAAATAGTTAAATTAGGACTTGGTTTCTCATTTTAGTTTCTATAGAACTAATTATTATTTCTTATTTATAGCATAAGACAGATGTTACAGACGAATATAAGAAATTTTGTTTGAAGAAAGTAGGAGAGCTTTGGAAAAAATGGAAATACAGGGTGAAAGATGATTTCTTTATGCCAAACAAGGATGATCCTGAAAAGCTTTTGATTCCACCAACCGATACTCGGGTAGATCCTGATCAGTGGCCATTATTGGTCGACTATTGGCAAAGTGAAGAGGTTAAGGTATGCATGAGTTTAGGTGTTTTTGAGGTATGTCATTTTTTGTGCCAAGTATCTAATTAGTACAGGGGTGTTATTTTTCTCTCAGACTCGAGCGGCACGCAATTCGACCAATCGCAAGCAGCTAGAGTTCCCACACAGAACTGGAAGAACATCACATGCAAATATTCGTGAGGAGGTAAACTATATACATTGCACATTTTCCCTCTTTTTCATATTAAGGATGTTCAGCTTCCGCTTAAGCTCATTTAAAATATTATTGTGGTTGTTGTCTCCGGCATGTTGTGGCCGTTGAGGATATTATATGCATGTGTTTTAATTGTAGGAGTAGTTGTTGGGTTCCGGCTGTAACGTCGCCGATGACTTGTTTATTTTAAGTTATTTTCCGGCCAAGTGTAGCCGAGTTGTTATTTGTATGCGATGTTGCGCCACTTGAATTTTTATAATCCTACTTGCGCATGCTTACTTGTGTATATTTGGGCGGTCCGACTTGGGGTTTCGCATTGGAATCCGGGTCGGGGTGCCACATTTGGTATCAGAGCTATTGGTTATTTTGTCCCTGTAATTATAGAGCTTTTAGCATATTATTACAAGGAAGGAAAATATGAATCTGAGATGAAACTACATAGTAAACTGAGGCCACACTTTTGTTGTCCGATAGCCATCACTACATAGTAACTTTAGCTAGGACTAAATCCGGAGAGACTTGTGAGTTCCCAACTACCTTAGGATTACACCAAGGATCGGCCTTTAAGTATTTATCATTTTTCCTTGGTCATGGATGGATTAACCATACATATTCAAGATGATATACCATGGTGCATATTGTTTGCTGATGACATTGTTTCATCATCAGTTGATGAGACGAAGAATGGTGTCATTTCTAAGCTAGAAAAGTGGAGAGAAACAGAGAAACTTTAGAAGTCAAAGGCTTTAAAAAGTAGGAATAAAATGGAACGTATGGAATGCAGCTTCAGCGATTAAAAGAGTAATCACATGGACATAATAAGGCTAGATGGTGAGAAATACCACAATAAGAACAAATTTTAGATCAACTATCAATCAAGATGCGGAGGTAAGACATGATAGACTGCTCACAGATTTTGCAAATCTGTAAATCTGTTTTAACCTGTTTCGCCAGTTCTTGTTGTTTCGTGCTTTAACTGCTTTTGTTGAAGAGGGTGTCAATAGTCAAGAAAAGAGCAGATTTAGCAGTAAAACAAAAACAAAGAGATAAGGCAATAGTACTCAAAAGGTCCTGTCTACTAACAACAACAAAAAGAAATTTAAAAAAAAAAGACCAAACATTATTAAAAAGACAATTGAAGTAGTTAACGCACCTCCACCACCATTCATAATCTTCACCGCAAGTCGAAAGTATGTCAACGCCACGCTCACAAAAGCCGTTACTATAAGAAGAATAACGAAGACGGAGAGCGTGATGCCGTACATAGTGTGAATCCCGTGACCCCATACTGCTCAATATGTAGTAGAGCTCAATGTAGAGAACACCGAAAGGCGAATTCTGCCATTGCCATCCGAGGCGTAACACCCCGTACTCAACGAGTCGTGGAATCTCTCTAGGACAGTTGGTGGTGCGGCATGGAGCTTTAAACTCAGACTTGCTGTTTTTCCCAGAAATCCCACCCAACAAAAGTAATGGTGATGCCAAAAATGCCCATAAAAGGGGTATCACCACAATTGTACCCAAGGGTAATGCTGCATTTGCTCTGTATGCAATCGCAAGGAAGCAAAATGTAAGGAAGATAGGCCCCAAAAATAGTGTCAGAAGAGGTTCCTCACCGTCAAGCCAAAAACCGAAAGACCGATTAGTCTCAACAGTGGACTTTAAGAAGCACAAAGAAAAGTACCAAAGAAAAATTTGTCACACATACCCGCCATTTCCTTCAAACCGATAATAGAAGGAAATCGACATAAATCCCGCAATCACGCGTAATTGCATATACGATGACTAGTGTTTCCAAGAGAACACCTCTGTCGTATGGATGAAAAATGCCAACAACCCCTAGTACTATAATGATTAGCATACTGCAAATAAGTAAATGAAAAGGTGAAAACATGAAGAGAAATATTGTAGTAAGCAAAATTGTTCAAGTTTCTGCACAGGGAAAGACTATATTTTTATGAACAGGTCTCCTGGTGTTAGCCATGCTTTTATGAACAGGTCTCCTCTCTTCATTTCTACTAGGTGTAGGTGTAGGTGTAGGTGCCACCCCTAATATTGAATTAGCAGCAGCGGCGGCAGGCTGATCCCCCATCGGACCACTAGAAGTACTACTTGTTTGGGTATGATCTTTATTAATGAGCGACGAAATCGCAGCTGCCACAGCTACCCTAAACTTTGGATCAGCTGCAATTGCACTGCTCATATTCTCAGATAATAACAACTTGTTATGGCCATCTTGTAATTGCCTTGTACTAGAAAAGTAGTTATAATCGATGCTCGGGTGGCTTACATTTTGATGGTTTGTTGGTATGCCAGGCAACCAAGAAAACCCCAATTGTTGAGGGGAGGGGCTAGGGATGGGAAAATTGTGTGGATTTAACAAGGTATTGTTGTTGGTGGTGAGATCAAGGACTATTCCTTTAGAATTAGGGTCAATAATATTGTTTCTAAAGGTTGAGGAGTTATAAGAAGAGTTGATTATGTTTGAGGTTGTGTGGAAATTAGGGTAGGATGGTAATTGGGTGAAGTTGGCTACATTGCCTTGATCTGATGATGGAAGACAAGGATTAATACTCGAATCGACTAACATGAATGATGCTGCAGCTGCCGATGCTGTTGATGCCATTGCTGTCGCCCCCACCGGGAGTGGGTGGTTGTGGTTTCCTTCATATGTTGTGATTAGTATTGACATGTCGTCTAAACACCTTTGCACCTAATTGTGACAAGAAAGTAGGGACGATGGCTAATTAGATGCTTGAATCGCCAAAAACGTAAACACACAATAATGCATTTTCATCACAATTTCATTGCAATCGCAATCGCGTGTCCAGAACTAGAACAGGACTGATTTTCTTATGCAATGGAAAGGAGAAGGCGTGGCAGATGCTACATGGAAACGGGACGTTATTTTGTGGCAGTCTGAAGATCAGATGTGATCCTATTGACATGAATGTCCGATGAGGACATCGGACTCTCCTAGTGGGGGAGAGTTTGTAAGCACTTAAGTGTTGAGTGCGACCATGGCATGGGCGGGGACATGTCATGGACATGTGTGGGCTGAAAACCTACACGTTACGAGGGCACACGCAGCTATGGCATATGGACATAGGCGTGGGGCGTTGGCTGCGATGGACAGAAGCAATGACATAGATCATGCGGGGCAGAAACTGGTTTACCAACGGCCGTCAATGTTGGCGTATCGCCGGATGCCGGCGTAATCGTTGCTAGCGTGATTCGTGTTCTTGGCGTAATGCCGATGCCGTGATTCAAAGTTGCTTGCATTCGTTGGCAGATTCAGTTTGGCGTGTTTCGATTGCTGGAGATTCAAGTTTGTGGACTGCTTTTGCGCTCACAAACAAGCCGACAGCTGACGTAATCTCGGCCGAAGGCGCTTGGTTCGCAGGCGGTTGAGCGCTTAGTGCTTTTAGGACATAAAATCGCCACAGATCACCACTTGTCCCGTTATGGGCGCTTGCTAGTCTATTGTGCATCATTTATATGTCCGTAACTGCTTTTGATGTACGCAGGCGTGAGTTATGCCACAGAAAAGAGTGATGTATCCTTAGTATTATTCGGTAATATAAGGTTGGGTCTTTACCTGTAATTAATGCTAAGTACCGGCCGGCGCTAGCTTTGCTAGCTCCATCGCCCTGATCTCCTAGAGATCGAGCTGGCCTAACGCACGCTAGTGTCGCAGAAGGGGGCTGATATATAATCTTTAATACAAAAGATTAACATTAATCTAGCTTTCTCTATCTCTCTAGATCTCTATCTATAAGTTACATCTAGTGTGTGTGTGTGAGAGAGAGAGAGAGAGAGAGAGATTGGAAGAGATGTTCAAATATATTGTATACCTCTTACGTGGTGTTCTGTTATCTTGAAGGGATTCATCCTCAAGTGTAACATCCACGTGATCTTCGATTCTCGATGATTGTTTGCTATCATTTTGTTGTACTTGATGATCATCAATTACTTGCCCGATGATGATGATCGCCAGCTTCTCGCTCATCATGTTAAGGATCTAGCAGCCTTCAAAGTTGGATCAATCTCCATGATTTCACTTTCTTCCCTCGCCGTTGCTTCCCATATTCTTCTTCTTCTTCTTCAATATTATGCAAATTAAACTTGCGCTCTCTCTTTCTATATACATATATATATAAATGGTTGCTTTTGAGGCACCAAAGTCAATTCCCTCGCTTCAAGGACTTAAAACTAGAAAATTAATCAACACACATCTGAGTTTTGACTTTACGTGCCTCTCCTTGCCTTAACTCCTACTACTATATACTCGTAATCAACATTAATATATCGAATACACTACTCCAATTAATTAATTATTTATAAACAAAAATATATACATACATCTAGAGCTAGTGTGTGTGAGGACGAGTATGAACAGGTCTCCTGGAGGTGTGGAGAGGAGAAAGGGTATGGGAATGACTGATGACGATGAAGCTGCAGCTGAGTTAGCATGGACTCGTTTCCAATCGTGGATGAACTGTTACTTGTCTTCCTGATTGATATGGTTCCATGCTATCGCATAATTATGAAAAAGATATCCTAAACTTATAAACTGGTATGATATCTCGAGATGTTCACAGATCTTCTCTTTATGTGCAGTCGCTTCTTGTGTTCACAAGGGTACTGTAAATATTTCTTCCTAGACAGCATTCCAATTCCAACTGTTATGCTACTTATGATGCATCTATTCTGTGCTGTAAGTTGGGTTTGGTACGTTTTCTGTGTGGGAAAACCATTGGGACATATTTTTGAGATTTTTTAGCATCTTTCTTTTTGACTAAAGAATGTTTGGAATATTGGAATACGAGGCGCATTATTTTGAATAAGGAAAATGATAGAGCAACCGAGCATTTGAACAAAGACGCTTCGTGTGTTGTACATTAAACATACTAAAAACAGGACACATTTAAAAATAACATATTTCAGTGATTAGATTAAAAACAGGACAAGTTGACAAAATTTGAAGGGTGTGGTTATGAAGTATATATTGGGTTGGGATGTTAATACCCAAAACTTATGGATAAAATGGATAAAGAAACAATTAGATATGTTTTCCTATGATTATTCTTGCCTTGGTTTTGTTTGTAATGGTTGAAACAATGAAGGTTTGAGCCCTAGTTTTGTTCCTTATCGCTGCTACATATGGTTTTCTGATTGGTTTTTTTTTTGTTGATAAGCGAGCTTGTAGCAGTTTTAACAACCCTATACTAATACTTCCCTAAAGAACCTAAAATTACAATAATTAAGAACCTACAGATTTAACAACCCTATACTAATACTTCCCTAAAGAACAATCAAAACTCTTAGCCAATGTTGATCTGCATCTCATTTCTACTTAATGTTTAGAATTTCAATAGCAGCTTCTAAATCATTCCATGTTGAGATCCAATGTCGGTAAAGAAGCTTAGAAATCGAAGATCATATTATGATCAATACATGGACTTGGTTGCGTTGCATATTGGTAATTTGATGTCCTTGTTTTTGCCTAAGAAATCTGTTCACCTTGTGTACTTATTAGATGAGTGCGAACAATGAAGATACTTCGCGTGCTAACGTGTTCATCAAAACACGAAGTAAAAAGGATGGTTGCATACCTCACGATGATACTAGAAGCCTAGTTGTAAGTAGTTTAATTAAAAAATTTCATTATTATATGGTTTCATTAATTTAATGTTCACGTATAAAAAATACTTTTGTTTTTGTTTTGTTTTTAGGAACGGATGACTGAAAAGCTAAACGAGGTACCCGAAGAGGAGCGAACGGAAGCTTATAAAGAGCAAGTTTTTGTTGAACTCATGGGGCCCGATGGACATGGGCGTGTGAGAACTTTTGGTTCTGGACCATCTCCTCGTCATATTTTGGGGGCTCACCATCTTCAACAACTACACCTTCTTCGAGGTAATAGATAAGCTAGTGGAAGCTAAGGTAGCGCAAATAGCATCTCAAGATTTGAAGAAACAACAGGAGTTTGAAAAGACACAAATGGAGACACTTGAAAAGGTTGAACGTATGCAACGCTTAATGGAGGTACATGGGCTATTGCCATTGTCGCCACGTCCAGGCACAAATGGCGGCGGCTCTGGATCTAGTGTAGGTCAGGTATACCCTTATCATGTTCACCCTTTCATTGAGTCGTACGTTAATTTTTTGTGGAATTTTTGCTTATTATATTATTTTTATTATAGGCTCGGATCAACCTTCCCAATTCTTCGATGGATGACGTGAGCTAGCAAATTCTAGGGATGACGTCGACTCTTTTGCTTTTGAACAGATGATGCTACAAATTCACAGTTTTTCGTTTGAATATGTGCTAATGCTTTTGATTTGGATATGTACGTTGATATATGTACTTTATGGGTTTGTGTTTCTTAATTAACTAGTATAACTGTGTAGATATTCGCAGTTTTTCTTTTGAATATGTGCTAATGCTTTTGATTTGGATATGTTGATATATGTTTATGAGTTTGTGTTTCTTAATTAATTACTAGTATAACTTTATGTAGGTATTTTCAAGAATTGCAATTGTTCCCATTTTAATAATGTATGGTGGATTGATTATTTCAACACACCAAATGGTGGGCTAGTTTAGTATTTTTCTTAAAGTATAATCGTACCAAATGTAATTGGGAGGGCAAATACAATCGTGCCAAATGCAATTGGGAGGGCCGGAAAAACAATGCCAAATGTAATTGGGAGGGCTGGAAAACAGTGCCAAATGTAAATTGGGAGTATAGGAAAAACCGTCCCAAATGTAATTGGGAGGGCAAGAAAACCGTCCCAAATGTAATTGCGACAATAGGAAAAACCGTCCCAAATGTATTTGGGAGGGCAAAAAACCGTCCCAAAAAGTGTTTGGGATGACAAAAAAACCGTCCCAAAAACCGTCCCAAAAGTATTTGGCAGGGCAAAAAACCGTCCCCAAAAAGCGTCCCAAATGCATTTGGGAGTGCAAAAAACCGTCACAAATGTAATTGGGACGCAAGGGAAAAACCGTCCTAAATGTAATTGTGACGGTTGAAAAACCGTCCCAAATACTCTTTTTGGGACGGCATTTTGAAAACCGTCGCAAATACTCATCAGCCGGGACAGCCATGAAAAACCGTCGCCTTTTCCGTGACAAATACATTTTGGGACGGTTTCTGGCCGTGACAAATGTTTTTGGCACCCTCGTATTTGAGAGGGAGCGAAAACCGTCCCAATGTCGTCCCAAATACCTTTTGGGACGGTTTTGGAAGTATTTGGGACGGTTTTTTGCCGTCCCAAATACTCATATTTCTTGTAGTGCCCCCCTTCTAGCTTATTATTGTGCCCTTTGGGACTAACAATTGGTATCAGAGCTTTACTCCTCGAAAACTAGTTTTTCCAAAATTAACCTCTTGAGAGACACGATCCAATGGCACAAACACATTACATGCTACCTACGTCAAATACGAACCACGTCCCAATATTGGACGAAGGCCATTTCGATATTTGGAAGGATAAGATAATGTGTTTTATGAACTCTATTGACAGCAGGTTATGGAAGTACATGCTAGAATGACGTCATGTACCAATGAAGCCAAACCTTCTAGCATCCGTTGGTGGAAATCCTCCAGAAATTCCAAAAGAAGAAAAAGAATGGACTGAGGGCGAAAGAAAACTAGTAGAGTTGGACAGTAAAGCCATTAATATCATTACAAGCTCACTAGACACCAGTACTTACCAACAAATGATCTGGTGTACGTCTGCCAAAGAAATGTGGGAAGCTCTTGTCGAATCCTTGTAAGGAGACCAAGACACAAGAGACAACAAAAAATACACTTTCATCTAGCAATTCGACTCTTTGAAAAAGGATCCCAAGGAGACCTTGAGACAAGCCTACGATCGCTTCAGCGAGGTAATAAATAGCTGTTTTTCTCTTGGTAAAACTTATGACAAGAAAGAAATGAACATGAGATTTCTAGGCTCTCTAGGTAGTCTATGGCATGTTAAGACTACCGCCATGAAAGAATCCAAAAACTTAAATGAAATGACTCTTCGTAGTCTTTATGCAAGTTTGAAGGTTTACGAGCTCGAAGTTAGTCAAGCTCTAGAGCAGGACAAACAGTTCAAAACTTTGTCCTTGCCAACCATGGTACAAAAAGTAACTCTAGTTGAAGACAAACCCTCTACTTCCTCCAGTGAAAATGATTTTCTTTCAGATGAACAATTTGCAATGTTTGTTAATCACTTTAAAAAATTTGCAAAATATGGAAGGAAGGACATACACCAGCAACCTTTTAGAAAATCTGCTGAAGGCCCATCTAACAATGAGCTAGTGTGTTATAACTATAGAAAACCTGGTCACTTTGCCTCTAAATGTCCGAAGCCAAAATTTGAAGCATACCAAAAGTCTCCTTATAAGAAATTTCAAAAATAGAAAGGTATGCTGGCTAAAGACATAGAAGAGAATCAGATTGCTACATGGTTTAAGACTGATTCAGAAGAGGATAAGGACGATTATGAGCAAGTCAACATATGCTTAATAGCTCATGAATCAAGTCTCACCTATGACTCTGAATATGAAGTCGAAATCTCACCTAGTCCCTTCGTAAAAGGTGAGATCAACTGTGAAAGCTCCAGTAAGGAAGAACTTCTCAAGGATAATCAAGAAATGTTTGAGGAGTTCAAATCCTTCAGAGTAGCCTATGTCAAACTCGCGAAAAACTATGAAAAACTTGCTGCTGAGAAATCTCTGCTGACAGCTGAGATTCAAACTCTCAATAGTTGTCATCAGGAGAGTATCAAACTAAAAGGAAAACACAAATTCCTTTGTGACAAAATTGTTTGCTTGACTAAGCACATCAAAGGGCTAGACCTGTATAGAATTGCTTTGCAAAATACAGTTGACTTCTGGAACAGCTCCAAGGAAACCTTTGAAGGAATCCGCTCTAGCCAAAAGACAAGTGGAGATAAATCAGGCTTAGGTTCTAATGATGAGCCCAGTCTTGCATACTCTTCTGTCGCAGAGAAAGGTGAAACCTCCAAGACTGCTGATGATGCTTCCATCTCCAAACAGACATTCGGCAACAAGGGTACAAATGGACTTGGGTATACAAGTGTGCCATATGTTTACCCCAAGGCTCACAAAGGGAAAGCCAAAAGGACTGCCTCTAATGAGAAACTTGCTAAAGGAATGGTAGAGAAATCAAAGTCTACCAACAGCAACTCTACTAAAGCAAAGGCACCCAAGCTAATTGACAATAAACTTAAAGGAATTCTGCTGAATCCTCCTAAATCAGTTAACAACAGACCAGCCAAGGCTAAGTCTGCTAGTAATAGATCAAGGAAGACTCAACAGAAACCACTTAAGCCTACTGTCAACAAGCATGCTGAACCCAAGACTGCTATTGGAAAGAAGGAAAGTCATAAGCAATCTATAGCAAAAGCTGATCACAGTCAACCATGGAAATTTCATCTGTGTCATTCTTGCAATTGTTTAGGCCATCTGGCCCCAAAATGCCTGGTAAGGTTCACACCAAAATCTAAGAGGCCTAGTTCTCTCATGGCTAGGCAGGTATGGGTCCCAATAGATTGCTAATCCTCAGGACCCAAAAGAAAATAAAGGGGACCTTGTTCCTTTGACTTTTTTAGGTCTGCTTCATGGCTACATATTCAAAAGATAAGGACATCTAGTACCTCAACAGTGGCTGTTCAAGGCACATGACAGGGAACAGAAGTCTACTCTCAGATATAGCTGAAGCTAAAAGTCCTATGGTGATTTTTGACGACAATGCAAGAGGGAAAACAATTGGGTATGGCTCAATTACTAGAGGAAGTCTCTCAATCAGCAAAGTTTCTCTAGTGAATGGCTTAAAGCATAATCTTTTGAGCATATCCCAATTCTGCGACAAAGGACTTATCTGTTAATTCTCCTCCAACCAATGTCTCATCAAAGATCGTGAATCCTGCTCAACATTGCTAACCGGCAATAGACAAGGAAATGTTTATGTCGTGGACTTAAACCTTCTAGGGTGATCCTCCTACCTTTGCCTAGTTGCTAACAACATTCGAGACAATAGTTGGCTTTGGCACAAGCATCTCAGTCACCTAAACTTCAAGTACCTCTCCAAGCTCTCCAAAGATGGGCTTGTTAAAGGTCTACCTACGGTGTCTGCCGACCACGACATAAGTTGCAAAGTTTGTCAGTTAGGGAAACTCTCCAAGTCTTCCTTCAAGTGCAAGTCAGTTATGTCAACTTCCAGACCTCTTCAACTTCTTCATATGGATCTCTTTAGACCAATCACTATCGTAATATCTCCGGAGACAAGTATACACTTGTAGTAGTTGATGACTACTCTAGATTCACCTGGATCGAAACAATGACTTCAAAGGATGAGACATATGATCTAGTCACCAATTTTTCAGAAGAATTCAAACTCAAAATCTTGAAGACATAAGTGACATCAGATCAGACAATGACACCGAATTAAAAAACAACGGTATTGAAAGATATTGTGATGACCACGGCATCGGCCACAACTTCTCTGCTGCCGGAACTCCCTCAACAAAATGGTGTAGTTGAATGGAAAAACAGAACACTCATTGAAGCAGCAAGAGCTATGCTGGCGGAAGCTAGACTTTCGAAATACTTCTGGGCAGAAGCTGTCAACTCTACATGTTTTACACAGAATCGATCCCTGGAAAACAAATTCCATAATAAAACTCCATATGAAATATAGAGAGGAAGAGCCCCAAATATATGATTTTTCAAAATCTTCGGCTGTAAATGTTTTATTCTATATAATGGAAGATAATATAGAGGCAAATTTGATTCAAAATCAGACAAAGGAATTTTTCTGGGCTATTCCAATCATTCAAAAGCATTTTGCATATTTAATAAAATTTCTTTGAAAATTTTAGAATCTGTGCATGTTACTTTTGATGAATATGATTTATTTGAGCCTCGAGTGGCTCCAAATATTGTTGATGATTTTGATGATGTTGAGACTAAAAGAACACAAGTAGCTAGGATTCTCCAAACTGCCTAATGCAGTTTCCAATGTAGCTTGTGAAAAAGCTACAATGGAAGTCACAATAGACAGTAAAATCAAAACAGCGGAAGACTTTAAAATAAAACATGAAAATAAGCACAAAAGTTTACCAAACAATCTACAAGCCTATGCTTGTAGATCTAGCCTCATGGCCAAAAAGATTTCACTAAAAAGGATGAATCGTTTTAAAAAAACTATGTGAAATCACCAAACAAAACACTCTCAGAAGACAACAAGTCTTGGAGAGCAAAACACCCACATAAAAACAGGTATAGAAAACGTGGGAAGAAACAAATAGCTTCCTAAAATCAGCTAGGAAGTCAAAACAGTTCCAACACTTCAATGTCGCTTCCAATGTTATAACATCCGAAGTCACATTCAAAAACTGCTGCACATCTGAAACTGAAATCAGATTCTGAACTTCTGAAATTTCTGAATTTGTTGTTCTGAATCAGCTCTCTTCTCTCTCAGTTCGTGTGTTTAGCCGTTGCCCTTGTCTTCTATTTATAATGTTGAGGAAACCTACACACAAAGAAGGAATCCATCTCCAAGAAGGACAAGGATTAGAATTGGAAATAAAAGAAACTTCCTTAATTTCTAGATTTTCTTAGCATACCATATAGGATTCTAAGGCACGGTTTCATGAAAGAATTTCACCAAGATTTTATTTCCAAAAACAACACTAAGATTTAGGTCCAAGAAATCAACAAATTTTTAGGAATATTTTGTTTCCAAAAATGACAAAAACTTAAGGACCAAGGAAAACAAAATCTAATTAAAGATTTAGTTACCAAAAATGTCACACTTGTCAAATATGTATTTTACCAAGAAAGGAGAAACAAAAATTAAATAGATCATGCCTATTTTACCCTTACAGAGACAGGTACAAATAAAGCTTCTACTTCTTCTCCACCTCGGAATCCTCCAACTGCAGACTCTTCAAGTTCTGCTAATCCAACACCAGCAAACTTCAACTCTACTGATACCTCTTCCAACCTTTCTGTTGACCCTGAACCTATATCTTCTGTTCTACCCCCAAACACCTTTACAGATCACTCAACCTTCTTGTTCACCAGAAAATGAAGTTCTCGAAGATCCTATCTCTTCTGAACCTGATTTTGGTGAATCTCCTTCTTTACCTTCTCCAGAATCTTAAGGGAAGAACTCACCAGAAGTGATCTTCCTCCAGCTATTATTGAAACAAGAGATCACCCCATCTCTCAAATCATTGGTGATCGAAACTCAGGAGTTCGTACTAGAAGTAGTGTTCGAAATGAAACTATGCTTGCCTTCGCATTCGTGTTTGAAATCGAGCCAAATAAGATTGATGAAGCTATCAAAGACCATTACTGGATTGAAGCTATGCAAGAGGAGTTGAACCAGTTTGAAAGATGCAAAGTATGGATCTTAGTTCAAAGACCTACTGGCCATCCAATCATAGGCACCAAGTGGGTATTCAGAAACAAGAGAGATGAAGATGGAAATGTCACCAGAAACAAAGCTAGACTGGTTGCTCAGAGCTATCCACAGGAAAAGGAATTAACTTCAATGAAACATTTGCTCTTGTTGCCAGATTAGAGGCAATCAAACTCTTTCTAGCCTATGCGTCGTTCATGGACTTCAAAGTATATTAGATGGATATAAAGAGTGCCTTTCTCAATGGTGATCTTCAAGAAAAGGTATATGTTGAACAACCTCTTGGTTTTGTCATCCAAGACAAATAGGGTCAAGTATACCGACTCAAGAAAGTACTCTATGGCCTAAAACAAGCTCCCAGAGCTTGGTACGAAACTCTATCCAAGTTCTTAATTGAAAAAGGATTCGTGAGAGGAAGAATAGACACAACTTTGTTCATCCTCAAGCACAAAGGTCATTCTCTTCTGGTACAAATCTATATGGACGACATCATCTTTGGATCAACAAATCAAAGCCTGTGCAAGAGATTCGAGAAGCTGATGCAAAGCAAGTTCGAAATGAGCATGATGGGAGAGCTCAACTACTTTCTAGGACTTCAGATTCAATAGACTTCAGACGGGATCTTCATCAGCCAAACCAAATATGCAAAAGAACATATCAAGAAATTTGGTCTTGATTCAGCTAAAGGATTCGAGACACC
Source organism: Codonopsis lanceolata (assembly GCA_013146195.2). Taxonomy (NCBI): domain Eukaryota; kingdom Viridiplantae; phylum Streptophyta; class Magnoliopsida; order Asterales; family Campanulaceae; genus Codonopsis; species Codonopsis lanceolata. The sequence continues at coordinate 10,225,767 of CM028378.1, read as the reverse complement.
AACGTTTATCGACTGCCATCTTGAGAAAGATGAGAAGGGAAAGCAAGAGAACGTGACGAAGTATCGAGGAATTATAGGTTCACTTCTTTACCTTACTGCCAGTAGACCTCATATAATGTTTGTTGTTTGTGTTTGTGCTAGATTTCAAGCAGATCCAAAGGAATCACATTTGTTTGCTGCTAAACGTATCATAAGATACGTTTCAACAACTACAAATCTAGGTATCTGGTATTCGAAAAGGAACAACTTTGATCTAGTTGGGTATTCAAATGCAGACTATGTAGCCTGCAAAGTAAGCAGAAGAAGCACCAATGGGACTTGTCAATTTCTTGGAAATAGACTTGTCTCTTGGTCATGCAAAAATCAAGGATCAGTTCCAAACTCAACCACAGAGGCAGAATACATTGCTGCCAGCAGCTGTTGCTCTCAACTACTTTGGATGAAGCAGCAACTAGTGGACTACAACATCAAGACTACAAATTGTCCCATTATGTGTGACAACACTTCTGTAATTTCAGTCTCAAAGAATCCAGTGATGCACTCAAAGACAAATTAAAGCACATTGATATTCGCTATCATTTCCTTAAAGATCATGTGGAAAAAGGTAACATCAGTTTAGAATATGTTCCAACTGAACATCAATTGGCTGATATTCTCACCAAGCCACTGGATGCTACCAGGTTTGCTTATTTAAGGAGAAATCTTGATATGATTGATCCTACAGCTTAAAGTTTACAAGTTTTCTTTCATACCGATAGACTTAATGTTACTAACTTTGTTAATGATATAGCTATGACCAGGTGTGGGTTCCCGGGAATGAGTGCTCCCGCGCCCTTGGATAGGGGTGCGCGTCCGTGCGGATGCGATGACATCCACTGCTCCCGTTCCACTATCCCTTGTTTAGGGGAGGACGAAATCAAAAGTGCGAGAAGAGTGCTGTCGGAATAGCGCGTTGGAATGCGCCTCGGTTGCCTTTAGTGGATTTTTGATCCAATATGGGAGCTTTGGAATTTCTATGTCAAGTTATCCCTTTTTTTAGGGGATACCAGGATATAGGAATACATCATCTTTCCATTCCCATTCTCCCTTGTTTAGGGGAGAACGTGAAAGTGCAGATAAAGATGTTGCAGCGCCCCCACTATGGATTTTATGATAATAGCCTTATGGCCTATTTCAGATCATTATGGGTGCTTTGGGTTTTCTACGTCAAGTTATCCCTTGTTTAGGGGATACCAGGACATAGGAATACATCACCTTTCCATTCCCATTCTCCTTTTTTTAGGGGAGAGCGTGAAAGTGCAAAGAAAGATGTTGCGAGGCCCCACTGGATCCAAAATGTTTTTAGAGTCGCCATCTTTATTTTAAGGAAAAAATAAAGCAAAACCAGAAAAAGAAACCAGAGATGAAGAAAACGGGTTCGGAGGCTAAGTTACGAGTTGGGAAGGTGCTAGGCACCCAACTCGCCATTTCGGTCTCAAAACGGTTTTTGGTTAAAGTATGCTTTTTGTTATATTTATTCAACAGATAAATAAAGCATTAACTGCCTACAAATACATCCATTACATCAATATTATTTACGGACATACAACAATCTCTTTTACAAACAATTACAAATATACTTGAAAATATTTTGCCATTATAATGGCTACATTTAGTATTATTTCCTAACAAAATCCGGGCAGCATAACTGCTTATATATTTACATTAGGCCGGATTGGAAATAATACTTGTTACAAACAAAGACTTTAATGAATAAATAATGCAAATAATTACAAATACATCTGAAAATATTTAACTATAACAATTGCTATATTTAGTACTATTTCCTAACTAAATCCAGGCAGGACAACTGCTTGTATATCTACATTGGGCCGGATTGGAAATATTACTTTTACAAAAATGAAAGACTTTAAAATAAACTTCGTAGGGTGTGCTCGCCTCCGTCCCTGAGAGAGAAAGTCTTTTTTTTGTTGTTGTTGTTGTTGTTGTGTGTTTGTGTATTGTGTGTTGTGTGAATTTGGGCAGCGTGACTGCTTATGAAAGTTACTTTTTGCCTAGGGATTTGGGCAGAGTAACTGTTTGTGTTTGGTTGTTTGTTGGCTTGAGGTAGGTTGAAATCAGGCAGAATAACGGCTTATTTCTTGCTGTTTTGGCCTTTTAAATCGGGCAGAGCAACTGCTCTTTCCACGATTTTTGGACCGGGGAAAAAGGGTGGATACCTAGCTGGGGGGCTAAGGTACACTTCTATCGGTTGGTTTTGTGTTTGGAGGAAATTTGGCAGAGTTTCGTGGCTTTTGAGGTGATCTCTCACTATCTCATATCGCTCTCTAATTCTCCAGCGTAACGTTAACGCGGAGAAGCATGCTGAATGAAATCTGTGTGAAATGAGGAGCTGAGCCTCAGTATTTATAGGAGGAAAGCAGGGACATCGGAGGAATTAAAATTTCTTCTCTGCGCATCAACCGGGTGTACACTGCGCTGAAGGATTTGTGAATTGCGGCAAATGTTTTGATGAACAGTGGCAGAGGAAGCATTTTGGGCGCCACCCCCCTCCATTTTGGGCGCCATGCCCAAATTTAGTGGTAGCCACGCCCACTATACAAAGTTTGGCTGTTTTGAACAATTTAGTCCCTGCAATTCATCCTTTTGCGCATCCTCGCTTTGTCCTTTTTCACTTTTGACCTCAGAATCTTGACATTTGTTAATGTTTTAACAGGTCTTGATATTTTATGTCATGTCACATACCAGGGGTACGAAATTGGGGTGTCTACAGAGCCCCTCAACGATGGAGTCTACGGGTAACCCGCATCTTACTGAGTAGACGAACATCGTTGATAAGAATAGACTCTCCAATTTCGCTTAATTACGTAACGAGGGAGAAAGATGCAAGCAGTAGCGCTTATAATGCTTTATAAACCTCCATATCCTAGACAAAGCGAATTTATGGTCAAAATAAAGGAATCCTTTTCCAAAGTATTTTCCGAAAACCCATCCGAAACCATTGTCAAAAGTCGTAAAACCGAGAACACAAACGAAGAAAAGATTTGGTCCGAAATACAACCGTTAAGAGGCATTTTCAAAATCATGTCCTGGTCGGCCTCGCACCTTGTTTCCAAACATGATAAGAAAACTTTCAAATTTTCGAAAACTGTACTCGACCGATAAACTGTCGTCGAATACGACAAAGAGAATTTTCTTCAAATTTTTCGAAAACTGCATCCAACTGACTGAAATCTGTTGGACACGACAAATATTTTTCTTTTCTTCTTTTCTTCTTTTTTTTGTTGAATATTCCTCTTTTTTTTTTTAACAAAACCTTTTGAAAAAGATTTTTCTTTTATTTCTGAAAGCAGAATAAGAAATCTTACCTTTCTTACCTTTCTTACATGTTCATGCTTTTGACTGCTGCTGTTGGTTCAGCTGATTTGGCTATTTCCGCCGTTCTGACTTTTCATGCTGGGGATCTTTATTTTTTTTTTATCTTTCTCTTTTGTTTGTCTTTTCTTTTTTTTTCTTTTTTTTTTTTTTTGATTCTTCTTCATGACTTTATTTTTCTCTGACTCTTTTTTTTTCTTTGATCGATTTTTCTTTTCTTTTTTTTTTTTGCATTTTTTTATTTCAAAAAAGAAAGGGGGCTTACCTTTGCCGCTGAATTTTCTGACTTTTCTGCTTGTCTGGCGGCTAACTGGCTGGAGACATGAGCTTTCCTTGCTTTTTGGGTGAAAGGCCGTCGAATGTGGTTAACAAAATTGCTTTTGTTAACTTTCTGTTAAGTCTCAGGGGCCACTTTGCAACTCTGAAATTTTGAGGACTTAATTGTTGATGCTGAGTTGCTTGGAGGGGGAGAAGTGAAAAGTCCCACTTTTCCTTTCTTCTTCACTTACGGGATGAAGGAGCAGCCTTCATTTCTTCCTTCCTTTGCTTCAGCTTTCTTTTTCTTCCATTGCCGACGGAGTGAATTTTCTCTATTTCCTTCATTTCTTCTTTCTTTCTTTCTTTCTCTTTTTTTTGTTTTTTGTTTTTTTGTTTTTTGTTTTTTTTTTTTGTTTTTTTGTTTTTTTGTTTTTTTGTTTTTTTGTTTTTTTGTTTTTTTGTTTTTTTGTTTTTTTGTTTTTTTGTTTTTTTGTTTTTTGTTTTTGTTTTTGTTTTCTTTGTTTTTTTGTTGTTTTTGTTTTTGTATCTAAAATCTGTACAAACATGGATTATGCAATGCAATATAATTTTAAATGACATGAGAAAATAAAATGTACATTCAAAACACATGCAGAAAATAAAGCTATACAGGTATCTAAGTGTGATGGCGCGCTGTATCTCAGAAATGAGTTTTAAAGGAGTATACCTTCGGGCTCGAGCGGGCTTCTCTCTCTCTCTCTTTTTTTTTTTTTTTTTTTGCGGGGAGAGGAAAAGGCAGTCACCTCCTCGTGTTCTTGGCCATATAATTGCTGCAGGGTTACATTTAGCATAAGGCTATTCTCACGGCCTCTGCATTTTTTATTTGCAATCAGACAGGGCAGCAGTGAATAGTCGGAGTCCCAATCGTCTGGCTTTTCAGGACAACGGCAGTGCAGATAATGAATAAGATGGGGACACTTCTGGTGCTTCTCGTTCTGATGAGACTGAGCCTTTTCTGTGCCTTGCAGAAGAAGTATATGGGTCCGACTCGGCGGATGTCGCAGGCACTGATGGACCACTTCGGGGCTGAAGCTGCAAACGAAGGGAGATTTGGGGGGAACAAGTGGGGATATAGGCAAAAGTATATATGTGCAGGTATAATGTATAATGTATAATGTAAATGTCTTAATAAAAATTCCTAAGTTGCACCTTAGGACCTGTAATATTATAATTTAGTGTTTTTAATGTGAGCTTCTGTCGTGGTTTTCCTTTTGTCAGTCGAGCCCGTTGTATGCTGAAGACTGGAGATAGAATGCCGAGGATACAAAGAGTGTCTTCCCTCCCATTTTTCTCCTGATTTTCCATTTTTTATTATTTTTTATGCTCTAATTTTTGTCTAGGCCGCCCTTTCGGGTTTTCAACCTAGCGAGCCCTTATTTCTCCTTTTTTTTTATTTGCTCTAATTTTTGCCTAGGCCGCCCTTTCGGGTTTTCAGCCTAGCGAGCTGGAAAGGGAAGCACTTTCCAGATAGGGTGATTCGAGTATAATACCTTTTGAGCTCATTAAGATCGGAGGGCTGAACAAGGTCTTTTCTTTCCTGGCTTGTGAGGAGTACGGCATCTCTTAACCGGTTCTCTTGGACAATATATGGCACATCGTGGAAGAGAGTGGTAACAACCCTTTTGATAAGTAGCCCCAACTTATTTTTTAGCCTAGACGGCATGACATGATAGCAGTAGGTCTCCCAAAAAGGGGTGGTGAATGAGGTCTTTTCTTGGTCTCCTGCTGCCTTCGATTTGACTATAGTCTAACATGCCATCGTCGAAGGATCTGATTTTGTGAGTAGCAATGGCGTCTACCACAATATCAACATTGGGTAGAAAGAGGTCATCTTTGGGCGACGCCTTGCTGAGGACGCGGAGGTCTACGCAGATCCGAACCTTTCTGTTGGGCTTTAGAAAGGTCACTATATTGGATAGCCTGATCGGGTATATATATATATATATATATATATAACTCTCTTTTTCCTTTTTCTTTTTTTTTTTTTTTTACCCGAATGAAGTTGACGTGCGGCTGTTTCATGATTTCCTTTTTTTTTTTTACTTGTAGTGACCATTCTGGCTTGATGCAGCGAAGCTTTTGTTTGATTGGCCGAGCATCCGGATATATGGGGATCCGGTGTTTGGCTATGGTTGGGTCTAACCCGACACATCTTCATAGGACTAGGTAAACATGTCCACGAACTTTTTGAGGAGATCCATGAATGTTATCCTTCCAGAATCTTGCAGGTAGTTTCCGATTTTGATTTTTTTTTGACTTGGTTATTCAGCCCCCAGATTGATGATGGACAAGTCTTCAGTTGCTGCTGCTGAGTGATGTTGTTCCTGTTGCTCAACTGACTTTACAAGCTCAAGTAAGTATTTTTTTTATCTTTTGGGTCCATTTCATTAAATGACTCATTATTATGTATTTTTTAATGTAGGTGCAACCAAGGAATAAGCAAAGACATTCATATTATCATTAATAGCAAATTGCACGGGGCTTATTACATTATTGAGGACCTGGGGTTTGAGATCCTCAATTTTAGGGAGTGGATCGGTAGATGACCAATCCGTAAAGCTAGGGAATGGAATAGGGATAATATATTCGAAGCGGTCCACCAGATCTACGAGCGTTAAAAGCGGGCCGGTCGTCGTATACTAGTTCTGCAGAGGCTTATTAGAAATAGACTCAAACTCAACAGGGAGCTTCTCGTAATCAGTACCTCTACCTATTATACCCAGGAAGTTTTTATCAACCTCAATCATGTTGATTTGAGGTAGAGGGTTATTGACTATATTTGGTCTGGGAGGAGGTTTTTCGATCACCTTATCATCTATCAAATCTTGGATAGCATTTTTGAGCGTGTAGCATCATCGGTGAGGTGACCCTTTGCAGCGATGGTATTCACAATACTGGGCATGATTCCATGTGTCAGGTAGGGGGTTTGGTGGCCTATAGTTTTCCAAAGGCTTCAACACTCCCTGCGCCATTAGCCCCCGCAGGATCACTGACTGAGAGGCTTGCAGTTCATCATAATGCCGGTTTTGATTTCTGAAATTTCTGTTTGGGCCATGATTCCCTCCGACTGTGTTGACAGACATGTCCACTCCATAAGACCATGGAACAGTACCATAATTTTGGGTAGGAAAAGTGGCTGATGCATTTCCTACCGCATTGACGGTTGGTGAGGGTGAGGGTGTGGCTGTGGCTATCTTCCCTTTAGAGTAACGGAAAGAGCTAGGAGACGTATCGACTTGTAATTGCCCCGTCCGTATATCTTCATCAATACGGGCTCCTATCTCTGCTATTTCTTTAAAGCTGCCGTAAGGGAGATACCGCATGTGTTCCAGGTATATGGGCTGGAGGTTTTTTATGAACATTCGGCATGACTCGGCCGGATCAGGTCTGTCAAAGGTCTGAGCCAACTTTCTTTTCCACCTGACTGCGAACTCAGCACTGGTTTCTTTTTCTCGTTGGGTGCATGACTCGAGGTCTCTTTTATTTTCAGGGTCGGTGTTGTCTTTGTACCTTTCAAGGAATTCTTCGACTATCTGGTCCCAGGTATTCATGGTGCTACTGTCTGACAACATCAGCCATTGCTTGGCAGCCCCTACAAAAGTGAGGTGAAAATTGGAAGTCATAGCTTCAAAGCTAGCTCCCCTTGACTGCATACAAGTGGAATAGGATTTTAGATGGGATATAGGGCATCCAGTCCCATCAAATTTTTCTATGTCGGGCATTTTGAATTTTAAAGGCAATACTGCTGCAGGTTGTAATGTCAGTGCCCGCGTAGAAAATTCCCCTTTGTTGAGAAGTTTGAGCATCATTGTTTTCATGTTTTCCATGTCGGCCTCCATTTTGGTGGCTGGGGGAGTTGGTTTTAGGTATATGCTGCCAGGATTAGGGAAAGCTGGGTTAATTTCTGGCTGTGGTGTTGGGTAAGGATTTTGGGTTGGGTACGGATTCTGGTTTGGATTTTGAGTTAGGTATGGATTCTGAGCTGGATATGGGTTTTGAGCAATGTAAGCTGGTGTATTTTGGATTGAATAGGGATTTTGAGTTGGGTAGGGATTTTGGGTTGGATAGAGATTTTGGGCAGTATAGGGATTCTGGGCTGGATAGAGATTTTGGGTTGGTGGATTTTGAGCTGATGGATTGTTGGCAGGGTACGGGTTTTGAGCTGGTGGGTTATTGGCAGGATAGGGATTTTGGGCGATAGGGTGGATTTTGGATTGTTTAATTTGGATGGCCGGGATCATCGTGAGGTAAGTAGGTAGTAACTTGGCTTTGACGGGTTATAGCTTTGGGTATCCATATGTGGGCTGTTTTGGAGTGGGTTGATTATGGGAAAAGGGAAGTCGTTTGGACTCTGGGGAATGTTGGTGTTTGGGATAGGATATGGAGGATAGGATGGGTAAGGGTTGACATTTGGGTAGTAGGGAGTTGGTGGAGGGTTAGGATTTGGAGTGATGGCAGTGTTTGGTGGGTTAGTGTTTGACTGAGGGTTTGGGTTTGGAGGCATATGTGAGGTTGATGCTTCTTGGGGAACTGTAGAGGAAGAGATTACCTCACCACTAGATTTCAAGCTTTGTACCAGATTGGCCATTTGGCTCATTATTCGGTCAGCCGTTGCACCCAAGTTTTGGTCTAGCCACTGCTGCATTGCCGGAGTCGGAGCATACCTGCGGCCCACATATCGTACCCATAGCGGATCGTTCACTTTCGCCGCCATCTTGCGGATCTGTACCCTCCGAGGCTGTTTACGCCTCTATCTCGATCATTTCGATACCCTCGATCGATTTCGCACTCGTTCAGTATCAATCGACGATCTTGTCTCGCCTTTCCAAATTCGGGCCAGGTTTCTGAGGAAAATGGGCTTGGTATCAGAAGGCTGGCTGAAGGCTTTTCTGGGCTTGGAGTACAGCGTGCCTTTATTAGTATATTTTATTAATTATTATTTTCCCTACAAAATGACCGGATAAGCACCTACTTAATTTTGACAGTCTCAGGACTTTTCCTGGAACAGTGGATTCTTTCTCCAGAGTATAGGACCAACGTATTCCACCTGCCTTTCGACTCCCCGAGATCGAACTAATCTCAGCCGAAGGGCCTATACTCTTTCCGGGATCCACCATTCGAAATGATCTAGGTCAAGCATTTAGAAAATAATAAATCAGCCCCAGTGTACCTTTTTTTTTATTTGCGCAATTTCTTTTTTTTTTTTTGACTTGTGCAAAAAAAATAATATTTTTGACTTGCACACATTTTTTTTTGACTTGCGCACATTTTTTTTGACTTGCGCAGAGATTTTTTTTTTGACTGAGGCTGACCCACAATTTAAAATGCAAAAACCGGTCGGTCTTTGAAGTGTCCTGAAAATCTATACGCAATCTAACGTTGGCTCATGCAGGGGGTAGGATGGCTATGGTGTATGGTAGCAGTTCGGAATATATTTATATGCATGTGCGCGTGTGTGCGGTATCTAAAAAGCAAAAATAAAGGTTTTTTTTTCAGATATAGAAATAGAAAATAAAACAAATATAGCATGTCTTGCTGTTATGTATGGATTTTCTCGGCTTTTTAGCTTAAGCGCGAGCAAGTAAGCATACCATCAAGAAATAGAAAGAAAAACGGGGAATCTATCTATTTCTTAAAAAAAATGGGTCCTAACCCCAAAGTAAAATGACAGAATGAATGCATGCATATATGTATATATATTTTTTTTTTGTAGAATTAAAATAAAGCAGGAAATAATAATATAAGGCCGAAAATGAAAAGATTTTAAAAATAAAGCCCCGGCCCTTTTTGTTGAGCTGCCCGGATAGTATTGCACACAAAATAACATATATATATATATATATATATATATATATATATATATATATATATATATATATATATATATATTTGAAATCTTTTGTTTGAAAAATACGAATATTTTCAAGTATATCCGTAACAGTGTTTGAAATGAAATTGCTGCAAGATGGAGGATCATATCCACAAATATAGACACGGATGTTAAAGAAACAGAATATTAGATTGTTTAAATTAATATAACAAGCATACTTTAGCCAGAAACAAAAGAAAAAAAGTTTTGGTTAATGAGTCTAGCCCTCCATTTTTATTCATTAAAATAAAAACGATCTCCCCAGCAGAGTCGCCACTGTGGGTTCTCGGGAATGAGGTGCTGCCCGGCCTCCCTTGTTTAGGGATGACGAAATCAAAAGTGCGGGAAGAGTGCTGTCGGAATAGCGCGTTGGAATGCGCCTCGGTTGCCTTTAGTGGATTTTTGATCCAATATGGGAGCTTTGGAATTTCTATGTCAAGTTATCCCTTTTTTTAGGGGATACCAGGATATAGGAATACATCATCTTTCCATTCTCATTCTCCTTTGTTTAGGGGAGAACGTGAAAGTGCAGAGAAAGATGTTGCAGCGCCCCCACTATGGATTTTATGAAAATAGTCTTATGGCCTATTTCGGATCATTATGGGTGCTTTGGGTTTTCTACGTCAAGTTATCCCTTGTTTAGGGGATACTAGGATATAGGAATACATCACCTTTCCATTCCCATTCTCCCTTTTTTAGGGGAGAACGTGAAAGTGCAAAGAAAGATGTTGCGAGGCCCCACTGGATCCAAAATGTTTTTAGAGTCGCCATCTTTATTTAAAGGCAAAAATAAAGCAAAACCGAAAAAAAAACCGAGAGATGAAAACGGGTTCGGAGGCTAAGTTACGAGTTGGGAAGGTGCTAGGCACCCAACTCGTCCTTTCGGTCTCAAAACGGTTTTTGGCTAAAGTATGTTTTTTGTTATATTTATTCAACAGATAAATAAAGCATTAACTGCCTACAAATACATCTATTACATCTATATTATTTACGGACTTATAACAATCTCTTTTACAAACAATTACAAATATACTTGAAAATATTTTGCCATTATAACGGCTACATTTAGTATTATTTCCTAACAAAATCCGGGCAACATAACTGCTTATATATTTACATTAGGCCGGATTGGAAATAATACTTGTTACAAACAAAGACTTTAATGAATAAATAATGCAAATAATTACAAATACATCTGAAAATATTTAACTATAACAACTGCTATATTTAGTACTATTTCCTAACTAAATCCGGGCAGGACAACTGCTTGTATATCTACATTGGGCCGGATTGGAAATATTACTTTTACAAAAATGAAAGACTTTAAAATAAACTTACAGACAGCCTAGGGTGTGCTCGCTCTGTCCCTCGGAGAGAGAAAGTCTTTTTGTTGTTGTTGTTGTTGTTGTGTGTTTGTGTGTTGTGTGTTGTGTGAATTTGGGCAGCGTGACTGCTTCTGAAAGTTACTTTTTGCCTAGGGATTTGGGCAGAGTAACTGTTTGTGTTTGGTTGTTTGTTGGCTTGAGGTAGGTTGAAATCAGGCAGAATAACGGCTTATTTCTGGCTGTTTTGGCCTTTTAAATCGAGTAGAGCAACTGCTCTTTCCACGATTTTTGGACTGGGGAAAAAGGGTGGATACCTAGCTGGGGGCTAAGGTACACTTCTATCGGTTGGTTTTGTGTTTGGAGGAAATTTGGCAGAGTTTCGAGGCTTTTGAGGTGATCTCTCACTATCTCACATCGCTCTCTAATTCTCCAGCGTAACGTTAACGCGGAGAAGCTTGCTGAATGAAATCTGTGTGAAATGAGGAGCTGAGCCTCAGTATTTATAGGAGGAAAGCAGGGACATCGGAGGAATTAAAATTTCTTCTCTGCGCATCAACCGGGTGTACACTGCGCTGAAGGATTTGTGAATTGCGGCAAATGTTTTGATGAACATTTGTGAATTGCGGCAAAGGAAGCATTTTGGGCGCCACCCCCCTCCATTTTGGGCGCCATGCCCAAATTTAGTGGTAGCCACGCCCACTATTCAAAGTTTGGCTTTTTTGAACACTTTAGTCCCTGCAATTCGTCCTTTTGCGCATCTTGTTTTGTCCTTTTGCACTTTTGACCCTGTAACTTGATATTTGTTAATGTTTTAACAGGTCTTGATATTTTATGTCATGTCACATACCAGGGGTACGAAATTGAAGTGTCTACACCAGGTTAGTATCTCAGTTTTAAGTCTATTAAAGGGTAAAAGTTTTTCTAAAAAGGTAAAGGGGTTAAAAGTCACCTTTTATTGTTACTTTAAAAAATTATTAAGTTAAAAGCCTTTTTGAAAGACACCCGTCAATCTTCCAAGGCATTTTCGCTAAAATGACTTTTTTTCTCCTTTAAATAGACTTTGAACCTTTTTCAAAACTTTCACAGACCTTTTCTCTCAGATATTCTCTCTCTACTCAAACCCTTAGTTCTTCTCTGCAATTGTTTTCTCTCTTCAATAATCTTGTGCTTCTTCTTCCTTACAGCAACAATGGTAAGCTTTTCAATACTCATTAGTTTACTCTTTTTTTGATTTATGCTTATTATTTCTTCTTCTGAGTCATATTCTTGAGGAATCTGAAAGGACGCTTTGCGTATCCTGACGGTTTCCGCCATTGTTGTCCATCTATAAACCTTGAAACCAACAGTTTTTTTTGTACTTTAAATACTTATTTCTGTACTTTAAATACTTATTTCTTCGAGAATTATCTGTTGATGTTTTTCTCTGCACTTAACTCTCCAAACATTCAAGGGTTTCAATTTTTCTATCTGAAAATTTATTTTATTTCTTAAAAATGAAATCTTTGGTTGTTTATTCTATCGAGGGAAAAGCCCTAATTTCTGAAAATGGTTTTTGTAGGTAAAATTATCTGCCAATACCAATACCGGCAAGAAGAAGGTGATTGACCCAAAACAAGTCATTCACCCTAACCCATCCGTCAACATCCCTGGGTTTCCTCTCTATCCTGCTCCTCACGATATCATTCAGGAGTTGGAACCCAAGATGTACCTCCCAGACATGTGCATTGACCTGATGACGGTTCGCACATTTGCTACTAGAGCCAAAATGTGTGACGACATGAACGAGTCTGGGATTCTCCCCCTCTTCTGTCTCCACGACGAAGACTACAACAACCTCCTCCCTGAAGAATTCTACCAGCGGATGGAAATCAACCGAGGATGGATTCGTGGATCTCCCTTCTCTCTCTTTGACAATGTGATATCCAAAGTCATTGGAGTTTACTATGGCGGAGATATAGAGCTATCCATTGCTGAGGCTAACAGAGCCTGGGAAGCAATGAGGGGAACCAACACTCCAAGGGAACCTCTAGGCAAAATGCTGAGGAACGTCTTTCCCTTGGACGTCTACTGTTCCAGTCATTTGTTGGACAAGTCCCTGCTGTTCAAGAATGGGGCCCACGACATCTTCAGAACCCAACAGCTCAATATTTCAAGCACCATTCACCAGAGGACTCACCTAAACTACGGTGCCATTATCTTCAATGAGCTTCACAATTACATTGCCACTATGAAGGACAACCCCTACACCAAGAGGCCCTTTGTCCTGCTCATCAATTCCCTACTAAGGGATACGGCAACAATAAAGTCTACCGTTCAGCTAGAAGAGTGTTGGTCCCAAAGGGCACAATAATAAGCTAGAAGGGGGGTTGAATAGCTTATTAGACACTTAAAAACTTTTCGTATATGTTCCTAAAACAAGAACTTGCAATCTATTAAAGAGATTGAAGTAGCGGAAGTCTTGTAAAGAAGACAGTTCAAGTCTGCCGATTAAGGACTATCGCTAGACTTTATTGAATACTCAAGTCTGCTGTTAAAGGGGTAAGTAAAGGATATAAGAACAAGATCAAAGCATTAAGCAACAGTCACAGATGAACACAAGTATTTGAGATAGTTCACACTATAAAGAGTGCTATGTCCACCACCAAGGCAGTCAACCTTGGATTTAAAATGTGCACTATGTTTTCCACTAGTTCTATTACAAGGAATATATCTAATGGGTCATGTACAAAATATTTGACTTGTGTTTGGGGTTTGGGAATTGAATATCTTGATAAACAAGATATTCAATTTGTGCAGAAGAATAGTTTAAAGAACACAACAAAAAGAAGCTTAAGATAAATGTTGAAGTAGATCTTCTTGATTGGTGTCGAGGTTTCTTAATCAGTTTATGATCTCTTGTATGCGCTGAGTATAAAGACTTAGAGTTGTAGAATTTCTTGGCATTTCAGGACAGACAGTATGGTATATGTTCTTCAGTATTTAATGGCAGTATTTATAGTTGGGGCATTCTTGAGATCCGTTGGAAAAGACGAAGTGTAGCAGCTCTAGATCAAGGATACTTCTCAACAACTTGGAATCACCCCTCCGATTCTTCGAAAGTTGTTTGGTTTGTTTCAAGGATTTCTCTCCCGTGAAGACTTGCCTGAACAACCATTTAGCATATTTCTCCTCCTTCCCTTTATCTTAGCAGACATTTGCTACTCCCTCTCATGTTGAAGATCTTCCTATCTTCAGCGAGCCAAATGTCTCTCTCCTCGGTTTTTCCTTTCAAAACTCTCGAGGATTAGAGCCAGCATTGAAACTGATATCTAAAAATTTCTAGAATATGTTAATGCAGGATGTCTGGGATAGAGAAAACCAAGCCTATGCTTGGTAGAGAGGTTGTTATAGAGGAGAAAAGGTTGTACCCCGCTCCCTCCTTGGGTCATCTGAATCCCTTGATCTAGGACCTGTATTCTGTCTGCCAACCAGTTAGCTGAATCTGGGTCCATGGTCTTCATAGACATCTCCTTGTAACATCCTTATCTTTAGATATGTATCAGGTGTTTAGATTAGTTGTTTAAACGGAGTAGTTAAGTCATCGGAAGTTGTAATGAACTCTGTAATCTTTAGATCCTCTTTGTATTCGTGTTTATTTTGATATAAATGAGAACTTGTTCAAAGCATCTTTATTTCATGTCTATCTGCCTTTGTATGAACATCCTTGATAGCATGAAATCTTATATTTGCTTGAGTCTTCGGAATTTGTACTTTTTATAATATGTTGTTCCGAATTCAAGATAGCAAGTATAACTTTATTGTTAACCCAACAACAAACCAATCCTTACTCATAAAATTTCCTATTCAACATTTGGTATTCAACTTTTGGTATCTGAAGAAATAATGTTGAAATATGGTTAATTTTAGTTTTGGATTTCTTTGAAGTAACTGCATACCTAGCAACTACTTCATCGGGAATTATAGATCTCATCTCAACCCATGATGTTCTGGTGAATCTTAATTCCCCTACAAATTTTAGGTCTCTCTAGTTTCAACGGTAGACCTTATCTCTGCCGTTGTGACAAACGACCTTCCGAGGAATAAGCAGTATCCTCAAATTCTTTTCTTTTTTACTGCTTCTTCTGTTCAATGACAACTTTTCTTTAAACTTTCTCTTGTTTCTCTTGTCTTGAACAAAGATGACTTCCTTTCCCTTAAAAAGTTAGTCATCATCATCTTAGTCGTTGACCTCGAAGCAAAAGTCATTCTTCATCTATACCGTCAGCCTATCCAAATTTCAGCTACTTGCTTCTTTGTGATTCAAGTACTTTAACTGAAATGGTTGATGTCTTCTGTTTTTACTTCTAAATGCTCTTATCATTCAATTGGGATTCTATTCTAAAAAGTAGCATGGTCATCAGTTAATCTTTGCCGATGAAGCAGCTGAACCTCCTAACAGCTGCCAAGGCAAAAAGGAAAATCTGCAGAAACTCTAGATCTCTTTTCTACTCTTATAATATGCAGACTCTATTCTCTCTTCAAAGGGTTCGAAGCGTATAGTCTACTAGTGAGGAGGAGCCAACTGCAGACCTTGGTATCATTCTTGTACCGATACCGTTGTTACTGCTGTTGTTGCTTCAAATTTATAAGATACATTTTGCTCTCCCTCCATTTTTATTTCGTTCTCTTTGCCGATGAAACTTATGGTCAATCCTTCAAGAAGTCAAGGCATTCCAAAGGAAAAACAAGCTGTAATACTCTTCATTTAATTGGTATCGGTAGACCTCAATGTCTGCTATTCCATCCTTATACAGCAAAACTTCTTGTCTGCAAGACCTATCAATTCTTTCTATCCTAGCAGACTTCATCTGTGCTGACCTCCTTCATCGGCAAACCCTTATCTATGTCGATTCCCCTGTCATTCATTCTTTTGACAACGACATACCTCAATATCGAGTTTACTGATCATTTTTCAATGATTGATATCATTCATAAATTGGTATCCTTCATGCAATCAATTGATATCCTCCAACAATTGGTTGACTTCCTTCAGCTCTCAAATATCAGTAAACTTCCACTCTTCTTGAACACATTATTCAATTCAGTTTAAAAGCTATTTAATAGCTATCATCTTTCATGTGTTCAAAAGACTGATAACCTCGCGTAAACCTTTTAATTGGTATCAGCAGACTTTCATTACTGCTGCATACTTCCTTCAAAGTTATCAGTTGCATCGGTAGACCTCAATGTCTACTGGTCAAAACCTGAACTGCAGACCTTCATCTCTGCCGTTCACACTCTAGCATCAGCACTCTTCACACTCTACTGTAACTAATCACCAAAATTAGTTTCAGACCTCTTGCTGCTGATCAACCTTGTGTAATGATATCTTTGACATCAAAATTTTTAGGAATGATTGATTGTTTTTCAAAATAATATTTCAAAAAATCCTTCTAAAAATGACTTTCAAAACAACTTTGTTCTGGAATGACTAAAGGAAATTGGAAGATTGCTGAAGACTGTGTCGATGACTCAGAAAGCTCCGCAAAAATTTCTTCTAGTAAACAAAGAACACAAAAAGTCTTAACTGTTTTGCAAAAACATTTTTGAAACAATTCTTTCAAAATATTTTTGAAATGTTTTCTATTCCAAAATTCCATAGTTTTGGGAGATTACTGAGGATTGTGTAGATGATTCAGAATGCCCCGTAAATTATCTATTAGGATATCTGGAATATTTAATAACCTATCATATTTCCTAAATTTATTTTTACGAAATTCAGTACATTATTTTTGCTCATCGATATCAACACATCTTCTTTTCAATACCCTAAGCTATCAATTAAATCGTTCTCGGTATTGAAATCCTCGATTTTAAGTCTCTAATCTGTCCAAATACATATTCCCTAGAAGACTTAATTATCGCAATCATGAATCACCGCCTCTCCCATAAAAACGTCCACTTAATTGAGCTTCGAAATGATTACTTCGCCGGTTCTCATTTCAGTCTGTTACAGCTCTTTTTAGGACACTCAAACGACGGTTCTTGAAAAGTGTGTTCATCCCGCTCAGAAAGTACTGAATATCTATACACTACTATTTTTGATTAATTCTCCGTCGTTACCCAAATCAATCTTATACGATTAATTATCAGTGCACATTTTTCTTTCTCCTAAGAAATACTTCATGGCTGCTTCTTCTTCCCACAGCGTCTCTAGCCCAAATGCTCCCCCTGAATCCTTTTTCGTCACCAGAGTAGGTCGCGAATCCTACATTCTTGGTCGAACGATTCACGGAAAACAATTTCTCCTTGATAATACTGTTGGCGCAAAGATTTTAGATATTTTCCACAGTTCTGGACTCGTCTACTTCCTTTCGTTTCGCGAAGAATTTTACAGCCTTCGACTGGTCAACGAATTCTACTCAAGGATGCACCTGACAAGAGATGGCAAAAGCCTCCACGGACGCATTCGAGGTACTGATCTCGTCCTCAATGCCGACAGCCTTTCAAGAGTCTTCTATCTTCCCTCTACTGGCCCGGACTCCATCAATGATTCTGTTCTCAACAAATCATGGCTGCACCGTACTGGCTTCCACGCTCGAGATGATTACAGTACATGGGATATTTTCAACTATCCCTTGGACATATACTGTATTGGTGAGATTCTGAGCCAATGCCTTCTGTTTCATGAACCTGGCTCAGGAAGCAACACCAGAAGACTTCGGAACTTCACCATTGTCGTTCTTGACTCTCATGTCATCAACTGGTCTGAAGTAGTATTCTCTCTCATCTGTCGTTCCTTTCAGCGAAGACGAGTGAATGGGTTTGGTATTTTGAGATACGCTAGGATTATCAGCTATTTCCTATGCTCCTACCATACCATTCTTTCCACGATTCACGAGGACGAACGCCTTCCAATCACTGGAGAATTACTGATCACTAGAGAATTGTTCGGTAATAGAAGTTTTTCAGATCAGGATAGAAACTATTCTCTTGATTCTAGCACTGGTAGTTTTGGAGATTCAAATTAGCTTGTATTATTCAGAACTTATTAATACTTTCTTGCGTTATTTAGTGTCGTTCTCTTTTGTCATATACTCTACTACTGCATCTCTACCGTTATCTTCTCTTATTTTTGCATGCAAATGTTCCTCAATATTGATTCTTATTCCTTGCAACCATTAAGGAGGAGAGTTATATGACATATACATATAACGATAGTGTAAGAAGAGTGATAACATTCCTATCATAAGGAGGAGAATTTACTTAACTAAATTCCAACTGAACACACACACCAACAAATGTGACATTTCACCCTAAGCTGATTCTTAGTGAATCATGCTCAGCCTTTGTGGCACTTCTGTTGAAAGTCTTGTTTAAAACTAAAACCCTCTGTTGAGTCTTACGTTTAACATAAATCCTTTTACTTTCAACAGAAATAAAAAGTTTTTCAAAAATTGATTTTTTTCAAAAAATTAATTTTCAAAAAATTGGTATTTCAAGCAATCCTTATTGAAACTCTTCAAAATACATACATTTACTTAAGGATTTGCTACTCTTACTTGCCAAAATAAGCTTTCAGTTTATATAAATTTATGTGCAAGTAAGAAATCTAAAAACCGTTTAGATCCTGTCCAAAACTCTTTCAAAATTCTAAAGTGATCTAAATTGTTTTTACTATTGCATTACATGTTCAGTACTTTGATTTATCGAGTCTGTAATAGCAATAGTTGACTATACCAAAGCCATCGCTTATGTGTAATTATCAATATAGGACATGTCTTGAGATAAAATGATCATTCATTGTGGACATGCTATTACTATATTTGATAAATGCTTTAGTGCTTTGTATATGTCATTTTGTAATGGTTCCAAGCAAATAGGAGGAGATTGTTAATTATTGGAATATGCTTCTTGATAATTTAATTATCACCTTGCATATTCTATATATGTTGATTTGTTTGCCCCCATCACAAGTGAATCATCACAAGTGGCTAAAAGGTCTACGTACCGGTTAGTGTGGCAACTTGTATGATTTCACATAGGTCTCAGATTAGGTGTGACATGATCTAGTCCAACCTTCCTATATGATGATCAAAACAGACCAGCACTTCAGAATGCACTCAGCACCGGAAGACCTGCAGCTATGTCAAAAGCCTTCAGTGATAAAAGATCAAAATATCCTTAAGACTCATCACCGGCAGACATGCTACAAGTTATAATGCTCGCACCGGCAGATATCAGTTCTCCTGAATCAGAAGACTTGTTTCCACTGGCTCGAAGAATTCCACCGGCAGACTTTAAAATCTGCACGTGCTACAGAGAAAAGTCAAGAAGCTGCTCAAATCAAGATAAATATGTTTGTGCCTCAAAAAGCCTAACATACTTAAAGCTACAAGACTTTCTCTCACTCAAGTAGTCTGTTAAAGTCAAACAGCAATTACTTTATTGAACAGACCACGGCGATTACAAAGCAGACATCAGACCTACTCTTCAGAGATTTATCAACATAGTCTGACAGACAACAAGTTCCAAGATCTACAGGACTAAATCTCTACTCCAAACAGTCAAAGATCATATGGAAAAAAGATCTCTATCTGATAGTCTTCAACCACTACATCTCCAACGGATAGAAATCTTCGAGTCTTCATCTCTCAACGATCATATTGATTCTCGCCTATATAAACCCTCTCCTTTGCTCAACAAAACACAGAGCAACATAGTGACAGTGTAAGCTACATCTAAGATTATCAAACGAAACACTATGAACAACGAGTAACTCAATCTACTCAAGAACTTCATAGAAAAAGAAATCTTCAAAGAGATCGTCTTCACCAACGTATCTCTGATTTCTACACAGATTGCAGTGAACTCATCCAGATCTTAGCAAGACACCTTCAGTGGATTGCTAGGAAGAAAAGCTTGGTAAATAGAAGAGAATGATCAGAAACTTCAATAGGCAGAAATCAAGATCTGAAGATTGATTTTAGACAATGTCTGAAGAAAATGAAGAGATGTCTATAGATATTGCATTCATATCTTCAGATTTGTATTTCTATACAAATGTTTTTGATTGTGCAATTATCAATCATCATCGAAGGTCGAGCGTTTTACACTCACTCGTTCAGATATATTTCTATATCTGAACGACCTTAAGAATCCCTTCCTTCTCATAACAGTTTCTTGGTTTCGTCTCCTATTGTCCTTTGCAACTTAAATATCCTTGAATGGATAATTAAGTAAGGATTGAGACTTAGGAAGACAAAGCCAGAAAACTAGACATAGATTATTTCGACTGATATAATATGTAATTAATCTTTGAATAAATTCATATTTTCTTACTAATACTTTATCTCTCAGTCCTTATATATCTATGAGCTTTTTATAAATGATTTATCCTTAGAAAAGTCATTCTCTACTTGATCTCCTAAACCTGCATTTGAAAGAAGAAATAAGTGTGCTGTTGTTCTGAACATATATTCGTGTACAACCACTTCTGACTTCTCCAAATCATAGCCTCTTTACCTTCTGCTATGCAAACCTTTTATCAGGCTTTTGATTTGATTAAACAGTTTATCGGCAGAGTTGTGACTTCTGCTTTGAGTAAGTCTACCGATAGCCTCTACCGGCAGACATACTCAACTTGATAAATTGTAACTGCCAACTAAACTACGCTTTATGTATATCCAAAAGAAAAGTTTTTAAATCGGCATTATAGGCTATTCACCCCCCCTCCCCCTCTAGCCTATTTGGGCATTATTGTGGAATGTGGACCAACACTACAAATAACCCACCTCCTCAAAATCCTTACCAAATACCTCAGCCAATAATGAACCCAGTTGGCCCAATCCATCAAATATATACCATATCCCAGCACCACCTCCCACAAAAATAGAGGCATATATGGAGAACCTTAATGGAATGATGCTCAAGGTTTTGAACAAAGGGGAATTTTCTACGCAGGCATTAATGCTACAACCTTTAGCTATGTTGCCCTCAAAATTTAAAATGTCGGACATAGAGAAATTCGATGTGACTGGATGCCCTATCTCCCACCTAAAATCTTACTCTACCGGCATGTAGTCAAGAGGGGCTAGTTTTAAAGCAATGGCCTCCAATTTTCATCTCACCTCGATAGGGGTAGCTAAGCAATGGTTAATGCTAGCAGACAATAGTACTATGGGTACATGGGACCAAATAGTTGAGTTCCAAAAGAGGTACAAAGACAATAGTAGCTTTGAGAATAAAAGGGAACTTGAGGCGTGCACCCAAAGGGAAAAAGAAACCTGTGTAGCTTTTGCAGCCAGATGGAAAAGAAAGATAGCCCAAACATTGGACAGGCCTGATCCAGCTGAATCTACCAGGATGTTCATATAAAATCTCCAACATATTTACCTGGAGCACACGTGATATCTCCATTATGGTAACTTCAATGAGCTAGTGGAAATAGGAATCCGTATTGACGAAGATATACACACTGAACATTTGAAAGTCGGTACACCTCCTAGCTCATTCCGCTATTCAAAAGGAAAAGCAGCAGCATCAAGACCAGCTATCCACATGATGGGAGATATGCCAACTACGCCACCAACCAGCTTCCTTACCCAATACTACGGCATGGTACCATGGTCCTATGGAGCAGATAGATCCATCAATACTGTTGGTGGGAATAATGGTCCAAACAGAAACTTCAAAGGACCAAACAGAGGAAATATGCATTATGATGAATTGCAAGATCCCCAATCACTGATATTACAAGGACTGATGGCACAGGGAGTGCTAAAACCCATGGAAAATTACAGGCCACCGAATCCATTACCGAACGCATGGAACCATGCCAAGTATTGTGAGTATCATCGCTACAGTGGGTCATCTCACTGATAAGTGCTACATACTCATAAATGCAATCCAAGATTTGATAGATGATAAAGTCATCGAGAAACCTCACCCCAGGCCCAATGTAGTCAATAACCCATTACCTCAAATCAATATGATTGGGGTCGATGAAGGAAACTGTGTACCCATTAAGTTTGAAAGGAATAAAAAGTCGTTTCCATAAATCGTTGTTCCTCTCTCTCTGCAAGGAAAAGAGCTTAGCTGCAACATGTTCTATTTGGGACACTATCTTCGACAACAGTCAAACTATCAGTAGCATTGAGAAAACATGTTGGATCGGTGGGGTTGTCAGTCATCTTACCAAATCTGGTTGGGCATATCAACCAAACTAGGAAAGTGGTGACCACTCTGGGAAAGACAAAGAAATAGACACTGGGGCTAAAAGCATGGAAGATAGGGACCCGTTAGCTCAGATGAAGAAAACCCAAGCTAACATATCCATCTGGGGCTTGCTATGTGCTTCCAAAAATCATCGCGACACACTGACCAAATCCTTGAGTCAGGCAGTCATCCCTATTGAAACATCTCCAAGTGAGTTAACCCCAATGACCGGAAGCATACACTTTGGAAATGTGATTATGTTAACCGATTTAGATTTGCCAAAGGAAGGAACCAACTACATTGACGCTCTTCACATCACTGTAGGGGTCATGGAAAAAAGGGTTCCTCGGGCCTTGATAGATAATGGCTCGTCTCTAAATGTATGTCCCACAAGCACATTAGCAGAACTAGGGACAAAGATCTCAGAATTAACTCCTTCGTCACAGACAGTGAGGGCATATGACAACACAAGTCGATGTGTCCTAGGGGTGGTAATTCTGATGATGACAATTGGGTCGCTGACTATGCCAGTTGAATTCCAAGTCCTAGACATTCCTGTTACTTTTAGTTTATTGCTGGGACATCCTTGGATCCATGGGCTAAAAGGGGTAGCCTCCTCGCTACATCAACATGTCAAGTTCATCCACGATAACCACATAATGATTATACTGGCCGATAAAATCGTAGAAAATAAAGAAAGTGGAGACATCCCAATCTTGAAATAAAGCATGATGACACGAGTATCTTCCTAAGTAGATTTGAAGTCATCCCTCAAGCCAGAGTCAACGTAATTGAATATGGGCGAGAGACTGACATTACTGGAAAGAAAACCACATTCTTCAGAGATATGGTCCCATTAAACATGCTATGAAAAATGAACTACATGCTTGGTCTGGGTCTTGGCAGAAATTAGTAGGGGCTTACCAATTTGGTCCAAGGTGAACTTAAGGAGTATATTCCTCCTTTTGGTTTAGGATACAAACCTACGCCAGTCGAATTAGCTGCTGTCATGAGACAAAAATGTGAAAAGAATAAGGCAGAATGCGAAAAGCGAGCTTACAAAGATCCTCCTCTTCAGCCATATAGAAAGACTCTAAATGGGTACTTTGTAAGGAAAGGAGAAGCATATGTCTATCTCATGTTCCTAGAGCCCTGGATAGACCGAAATGGGAAATCACCCTTCCCCTTATTTCCTTTTGCCTTACAGACTGGTCATCTACCAGCCCACTCCTTGAAATTGAGGACCTCAAACCCCAGAACCTCAATAATGTAATCAGCCCTAAAAAGCTTGAAATTAATAATGAAAGTCTCGATGTCTTCGTGTATTCCTTGGTTGCACCTACGTTAAAACATGAATTAATTAGCATAAATAATGAGTCGTTTAACGAAATGGACCCGAAAGATAAAGAATACCTAATCGAGCTCGCTAAATCAGTCAAGCAATGAGAAAAGCACCGATCAGTAGCATCAAAAGAAGACTTGTCTGTTATCAATCTGGGGCTAAACATTGAGATCAGAAAGGTCAGAATCGGCAGTTATCTACAAGGGTCAGAAAGGGCAACATTGATCAATTTCCTCTCCTCAAAGAGTTTGCAGATGTTTTCACATGGTATTACGAAAACATGTCTGGGTTCGATCCAGCTATTGTAGAGAACTGAATTATGACATACTCAGATGCCAGGCCAGTTAAGCAAATACTCCGCAAAATTAAGCTAGAATGGTCACTGAAAGTGAAAGAAGAGATCATGAAACAGCTGCACGTCAAGTTTTTCCAGGTAGTTGAGTGCCCAATTTGGTTATCAAACATAGTTACCGTACCGAAACCTAATGGAAAGGTTCGAATCTACATAGCATTCCACGACCTCAACAAGGCATTTCCCAAATACGACTTCCCTTTACCCAACATTGATATTGTGGTAGATGATGTGGCCTCTCACAAACTAAGATCATTTGTAGACGGCATGTTAGGCTACAACCAAATCAAAATGGCAGCAGAAGACCAGGAAAAAAACTTCATTCATCCCCCCTAGGGAAACTATTGCTACACTGTCATGCCATTTGGATTGAAAAATGCTAGGGCTACATACCAAAGAGTTGACACTACCCTCTTCAACGATATGATACATAAAGAAGTTGAGGTATACGTGGACGATATGAGTATGCATTCTGATGACACAAATGGTGTCCATGTCAACGACCTTCGAAAATTCTTCGAAAGGTTAAGAAAACACCAAATGAAGCTCAACCCAACCAAATTCACATTTGGAGTTACCAAGGGCAAAGTCCTAAGGTTTATGGTAACCGAGCAGGGAATTGAAATAGAACCTGCTAAAGTTAAAGCCATCATAGGCATGCCATAGCCAAAAACACCAACGGAAGTTAAGGGTTTCCTGGGCCAATTGCAGTATATCAGTCGCTTCATCAGGCAGTTAACATCCATGTATGAGCCATTATTCAAGCTCCTGAAAAAAGACACTGACCGAGTCTGGGATGAAGAATGCCATCTTGCCTTTGAAAAAGTCAAAGACTACCTTGTTAGCCCGCCAGTGATAGATCCTCCTCATGCTCATAAACCTCTCCTCCTATACCTAACTGTCACAGACACTACAGTAGGGGCTATGCTTGCACAAGAAAAAGAAAAGTCCTACGTCGAAAATGTCATTTACTTTATAAGTAGGAAGCTACGAGGAGGCAAGCTCAATTACTCAGCCTTAGAGAAAAGCTATATTAGTCTAGTTTGGGCAACACAAAGTCTCAAAATCTACTTGCAAGCTCAGTCCATCAAA
Source organism: Codonopsis lanceolata (assembly GCA_013146195.2). Taxonomy (NCBI): domain Eukaryota; kingdom Viridiplantae; phylum Streptophyta; class Magnoliopsida; order Asterales; family Campanulaceae; genus Codonopsis; species Codonopsis lanceolata. The sequence goes on along the minus strand of CM028378.1, from coordinate 10,200,919 downwards.
GTGATCTCCATAATGGACCCAATGAAATACATCTTCGGCAAGCCATCACTCTCCAACCGATTGGCTAAATGGGCATTTCTACTCAACGAATTTTACATCACCTACACCACACGTAAATCTATCAAAGAATCGTATACCATTTAGCTGATTTTCCCTTAGAATTAGAAGATGCATCAGAGCCAAGTTTTCCAAACGAAGGTGTCTTAGAAATTACATATCATGACACCAAATGGCAAATGTTCTTTGATGGGGCAGCCAAGAAAAGAGGTTTCGGCATAGGAATCTTGCTAATTGATCCAACATATTCTTATACTCCTTTAGCCATAAGATTGGAGTTTGAATGTTCAAATAATACTGTCGAGTATGAAGCTTGCATTGCTGGTATAGAAGAGGCTCTCCAAAGAGGAGGAAAAGATTTAGAGGTCTTTGGTGATTCTGATTTGATTATAAATCAGATTGAATGGAAATGGAAAACCCAAGATCCCAGACTACAGCTATATCATGCTCGATTGACAGCTTTAGCAAAAGAGTTTGATGATATGCCGTTTCACTATCTACCGCGAGATAGAAATCAATTTGCCGATGCTTTAGCAACTTTATCTTCGTTGGTCAAAGTTCCCACAGAGATCAACGTTGAACCGTTTGTAGTTGGGAAGAAAATAACTCCTGCCTACTGCTTAACAATTGATGCAAATCTTTAAAATGACAACGAGCCATGGTATTTAGACATTTTGAATTTACTTCAGAAAAGAGTCTATCCATCCAATTTATACAAAAGAGGGAAAGCCTCCCTACGAAGATGGACATCACAATTTGTGATCAGTAGAGGTAGTCATTATAAAAAACACTACCAAGGGTTGAATCTGCTATGCATAGACTAGACCAAAGCAGAACGAGTCATGGACCAACTGCATGGTGGTACTTGTGGGCCACACATTAATGGGCATACATTGTCAAAGAAAGCAATCCGACAAGGGTACTATTGAAGTACGCTAGAAATTAATTGTATTTGGTGGGTGCGCCACTGTGACAAATGTCAGCGCTTCACCAATTTGCAGCATGTTCCCCACATATACTATACAACTCCATAGCTCCCTGACCCTTCTCAACATGGGGAATTGATGTCATATGTCAAGTTCACCCAAAAGGATCAAATGGCAACAAGTATGTCCTAGTAGGTGTTGACTACTTCACGAAATGGGTAGAAGATGCTTCCTACAAAGTGTTGAATGCCAAAAAGGTGTTTGAATTTATCAGAACAAATATCATACACCGATATGGGGTACCTTTTGAAATAATTTCCAATAATGGCACACACTTTGAAGGGGAAGTAAACCGACTTCTCACTGAATTCAAAGTTCAGATACACAAGTCCTCCCCGTACCAACCACAAAGAAATTGTGTAACTTGAGACACGAATCTCTTTACATGTCATTTGTTTGTTGGCGAAGGTAATTGCGCAAATGTGTTCTACTCCGTGAGAGCATCAAAATGATATATTTATTTTTCTAAATCGAGTTTTGGATAATAAGATATCAAGATTTAAAGTATAATACTTGTTAAAAAAAATAGTGTTTTTAGTGAGAGAAATTATGTAACTTGAGGCACGAATTTCATTACGTGTCATTTGTTTGTTGGCGAAGGTAATTGTGCAAATGTGTTCTACGCGGTGAGAGCATCAAAATGATATATTTATTTGTTCAAATCAAGTTTTGTATGAATAAGATATCAAGACTTAAAGTATAATACTTATTAAAAAATTCGTGTTTTTGGTGAAAGAAATTGTGCAACTTGAGGCACGAATTTCTTTAGATGTCATTTGTTTGTTAGCAAAAGTAATTGTGCAAATGTGTTCTACTCGGCAATAACATCGAAATGATATATTTATTTATCCAAATCAAGTTTTGGATAAATAAGATATCAAGACTTAAAGTATGATGTTAAAAGTGAGTCATTAGAAGTAATATCTCTCCTTAAAAAGTTTTATCCCACATTGATTAGAAGTAATGTTAGCGGTAAAAGTTTTTAAATATAAGTTTTCTACTATTGACAATAGAAGAAGTTATATATAGTAACTAGTATTTGTGCTTGTGCCTATGGCAGGGCGCGAGGTAAGGGAGGATGTCAGTATTGGTGGGTGTTAATATTTAAGGACCTTTAGAAAATTAAAAAATATATTGATTTATTTGAATACTGACACATCCCATAATTGATAACAATGTTCTTAAATTAAAAATAAACCAACAACATAAAAAATCGGAAGAATTCCCAATTAGTGGTTATACATATAATTACTTATTCCATTTCTAAAAAATTAAAATAAAAACAGTTTATTTTGTAAGAAAAACCTAATAAATTGTTGTTTGAGACAGTTTTCATTAAATAATTAAAAATGTATTAAAAAATTAAAAAATGGTTAAACCAAAAAAGATGACTCCACCCTTTTTAATTATTACAAAAGTGTCAGACCTTTAAAATGTTATCTTTGCAAATTTTGAAGTCCTTAAAATGGGTTTTTTAACAGTGTACATTGATCCGACATTTACAAGATTTAAAAAAATATATTGATATATTTGAATACTGACACGTCCCATAATTGAAAACGATGTTCTCAAATTAAAAATAAACCAACAACATAAAAATAGAAAGAATTCCCAATTAGTGTTTATATATATTACTAATTATTCCATTTCTAAAAAATTAAAATAAAAACAGATTTTTTTCTTTTAGACTGGTCTGAACAACATAAATAATCGGAAGAATTCCCAATTACTGGTCTTAACAACAAACTTTTTGTTTTCAAATCTCAGAGAAGCAAAGAAAAATCAAAAAAGTGGAAGAACAAAAAACTCAAATTAATATAAAAGCAGGAGACACACATGCTAATCAAACAACAGGGATCTGGGGATTTCAGAAATTTGGAAGAAGAAAAAAACTCATAGTTTTTGAGATGATGCTCAGATCAAAAAACAGTGGAGAGGCAACAAACAATTTTTTTTTCTCGCAAATCTCAGATTGTGATTCTGATATGGGCAAAATCACCAAAAACAAAAAACCAAAAATTACAAGATATATAAATCCAGGAAAAGGGTGTTCAGCCTATGGCGTTGATTTGAGCAGTAGATGGAGAGAGAAAGACACGGTTTCTCTTGCACACATAGAAACCGTAGTGTGTTGCAGCCATGGCACAATAATCCAATTCCAGAAATAAAAGTAATATCTCACCTTGAAGAGTTTTATCTCACATTAATTATAAGTAATGTTAGTTGTAAATTTTTAAATATAAGTCTTCTACTATTAACAATAGAAGAAGTTATATATACAAATACTAATGACTAGAAAACCAAAAGTTTTTAAAACTTCCACATGGATGTTTAACAATGAAGATTTATCCAAAAGTAGTAAGGTGGCACAACCATAGTGCTCCTCACCAACTTTAAATATATATATATATATATATATATATATATATATATATATATATATATATATATTTTTTATTTATTTATTTATTTTCAATTTGTTTGAATATAATTTAATTACAAAAGATACATATTCAAACTAGTTATCAATAGAGTTGATGCCCCATGAAATATAAATATTGTATTCCATTAATTACAATGGACGGTCTGGATTCAATTATTTATACTGATTACTGAAGATCCAAAATGTTTTTCAATATTTTATGTTTATCAGAGATTCTATAAATAGAATGTACACGAAATTACTATTTGTGCCTGTCTTGTTTTACAACATTTGATTAATTGGTTAATTTGAAAGTTGGAATCTTTTTTATTTTATTTGATACTTTAGCTGTAACTATAGGATTACTCGCCAGGTCACATTTTGTACACTTTGATATAAAATATTTGATAGTAAAAATACTACCCCAGAGAGAAAAGGGTTTTTTTTTTTTTTTGATCAAACAGAATCATGGATTGTATGATAAACGTGATCTAAAATTATTTAACACACCCTTTGTTCCACTCAAATAATCGGCGTTTGAAAAATCTACCTAACTAGCATTAAAGTTAATCAAATTGCGAAAAAAAAATCAATATGTTAATATTAAATATGAATAGTAAAATAGAAATATAATAGAGATGATAAACATAATTTTTTTTAAAATAGACTGTTAAAATAAAACATCCCAAAATAGTATGATGGTACCAACAATTTAATTCATATTTATCCAGCTAGTTAGATACAATGTGTACAATAGAGTATACATGTTACATGTTGGGTTGTGTACAATAGAGAGTGCAATCGGAGTCTAGATCTTCAGCTGAATGGGTCTACTTCGGTCATAGAAAGCACTCTAACACCAGGTTACCAAATGTGGTTTTACTAAACTCGATTTTAACAGGGGCACCTTTAAAACACCAGGCATACTTATTTTCAAGACAGCAAGTGATTCACAAGTAAAAAGGCAACATGGCAATGATACTGCAATAGGTAGCGTCAGATCAATCTCTTCAACTTTGTGCTTCACTACAGCAGATACCCATGAATGGACACGGGAAGGGTTGACAGGGCACGAAAAACATAGACGAAAACTTTTTATATCTGATGCATCGTGAAGAAGGAGAAACCTTTCCACAAAATTGAGAAGGGTAACGTTACACTCCGAGCCGTCGTTCAAATCAATGTGGGACAAAGAAGTCCACAGGTATTGCCACCATTTCGACAATAATGAAGTCCTTATAGCTTCTTTTGTAGGAAGGAGGGAGAGTATAGAATTGAGCACACAGTCGGGCAATTTGCTGATTATGTCTTTACTAGCACCAGTATTTGGCTCTCTACCGATCTTTGGATATTTAGAACGCTGCAACAGAATGGCGGGATACATCTCCTCGTTTTCACCTTCTATAAACAAAAGCACATACTCATTAAGCATGAAAAAAATAAAAGAGAGATTTACATAACTTGCTAGAGAAAAGATATGGTTGTGTATGATTTGGGCCTCTAAATTGCAAGCACAATTAAGGTTACATTTGTTCAGCACAAGATACCTTTGGGTATCCATTCAAATTAGGGCTAGATAACATTCATTGACTAGTCATTTCATTAGTTAAACATGTTATACAGTCTAGACTTTGCAAACAAACTAACAGAATGTAACAAGATCAATAATAGAGAAGAGAGATAGATTTAGGCCAACGAACTGTCAAAATTTTATTAGAGTCAACCTTGAAAACGTTTTAGAATACAACTATTTATATAGATACAATAGAAACCCTTAAAACAAGTAAAATCGGACAACGTAGCAAAACAGAAAAAACAGGACTAGGCGGTCGCCTAGTAGTTAACGACACAAGGTATTTGTAGGATGGCAGGGAGACTTATGTGTTACTGATAGACTGATAGTAACTGTACATCCACAACCAAAATCTTATAATCTGATTACAACTAAATTGTGGGAGTAGTTCCAAATTTAAGAATAGCTTAATTTTTCAAACAGACTGAGACTACTATGAATGAGTAGTCACATCTTTTGCTGCTGCAGATCCGGGTGGTGGTTTCTAAAAGGGCACTTGTAGTAGGAGGTGGATAGTTTATGAACTCTATCATTGTTGAAGCGATTCCCAGGATTCTGGTTATTTACTTTCATTTCATGAAATCATCAAGTTGAGCTTGGATATAGGTCTCTCGAGTCTCGACTTAAGTAAAGCTCAAGCTCAACCTAAACTCGATTAGAATTAAAAAGCTGCTTACGTATTGCTCGTTTCGTGAAGTAATCTAGTTGAGCCCACACTCAAGTCTCTTGGCTTGAGTAATTTTTTTACTTAAAGCTTAAATTAGTCGAAATCTCCCATCAGTTCCAGATGTTGGAAGAACGTATGTGCTATAAAAAATATGGAAATATAGATAGAAAAAACTATGTGTTGTCAAAGAGAAGAGAATATGGATTAACATACATACATTAGTAGATTCTATGACCATTTGCTACCGGAAGAGGTGGAAAAAAAATATTTTGCATAAGAATTGTTGAGAGAGTGGTTGTTCTCCTCAACGATCCAGCAGCATTGAGTTTAAAATCATTTTTATTATCCTGTCCTAAAATATTTGTCTTGTTTAAAACATACCTTTTTAAAACAACATTTTTACCACTCGACCCTTATTTTTTAATTCTAGTTTATTATGGGTCACATACACATGACTTTAAAAGAAACTGTGCATCAAGTCAACAGTAATAATCAAGTCAATTGTTTTTTTTTTAATCTATATGTCGGATCAAACCAAACAATATTTTTGAACAAATGAGGTAGTAGTATTTTGCTATTTGAAATAGATGTGGGAAGGGAATGTACTATCAAACATAAGGCCTCAAAGCATAGTCTTACCGGGATATGCCTTGCCAAATTGCTGCTCGATCGTCAGAGGATGTTGCGGCCAATTTCGTTCATCGTCATCGATGATGCTGAAAAATGGTAGTTAAGACCATGGCACAACGTCAGAAAATCAATTAAAATAAAACAAGAAAGAAATGGTGAATACTGAAATGCAGCACAATTTTTTGATCAGTCATATTTATCTTGCCAAAGGGAAATTTTGTCATCTTTTCCATCGCTAATGTAATGGAAAGAAGATTGTAAGCCTCCAAAGTGGATCAAGAATGTTGCCAAAACATCTACCATTTCGGAACAATAGGGTGTGTTTATATTTTCCCCTAAATGGGCAAGTATCCAAACATCTGTTGGTTGAAAGAATTTAATGTAATAGAAAAGTTTCCTCTACTTCTTTTAGCATTTGATAATTCCTGTTATATGCTTATATAAAATTTCATTTTTCCTTCATACTAAGTCTATTTGGACAATACCAAATCTACAAGGACTATAACATTTAAAAAAACAAAATACAACTATCAAAAAGACATTTACTACTTACATAGATATATGCTGAAATGTCATGATTAACGACCTTAATATATCCCACATGAGAATAACGATAACTTCACTGCTACGCAAGACCCTGATGTGGACACAAACAAAAAATAATGTAAAAAAATCAATTCGCTTTTCTCTTAATTCCATCTGCATTCGTATGAGATTAAAGAAGTCAAAGCATTAATTATACATCGTGATTAATTGGGACTAAAAATAAATAGGTTGCACTACATGGGAATGATACCTCATCATTATACACAGGGAACAACATTCTTGTGGATGCTTTGAGGGCTCCAAGACCCTGCATTTGCAAAATTACCATTGACTAAAAGTTAATCATGAGTTTTGAAACTCGTTATAAAATACCCTTTTCGTTTTAGGCAAACAGTCATTTTTTAAGGAAAAAGAATAATTTAACACTTTTATGTCTTAATTTTTAAAATGAACAAAAATCCCAAAGTAAAATATTGGATTGTGTACCCGAAACGGATAGAGTAAATCACAAGGAGCAGATATGTAAATTAAAATCACATGGAGTATTAGATCACAAAAACGGATAGAGTAAATCACAAGAAGCAGATATCTAATCTCCATTTCCTTTCATACCCATAAGAAACAATCTAGACATATAAGAAAATAAATCAAACAGCCCAACTTCTCTTATCAAGAAGCGGGTGAAGAAAACACATTTCCTATTCTTGAAACTACTCCACAAACAGTTTGATGATTAAAAATGCATAGAATTAAGTGACTACCTCGAATCAGAAGCAGCAGCACCACCACCACCACCACCGATCACAAGTTGATCGGCGAGAGCCATGGGCATGCAACTAAGCTGGGATTTGAGTTACCGACGGCGGCGGAGTGATATAGGAGAATGGGACTTAGGAATGAATCCTTTATATATAGACCAACAAATGCCCTGACAACCCTAGTTTCTAAGCGGATGGTAATGTTTAGTGAAGCTAAGCACGTGCATTCTTACCTATACTTTGTCTATTTTTGTTTTTTTCATTAATGATATCATTTTTCACTTCTCCGTTTCGATCAAAAAATCAACTATTTTATTTAGGTATGTTTCACTTAAAGAATATATTTTTAAAAATTAAGTCATAAAAGTATTATTATATTACTAATGAGTTTCTAAAACTGTCATTTTTTTAAAATTTGATTTTCAAACGGGGATCTTTTACCCAAAAGTCCAAAGTGGAGGGAGTTGAAAACTAGTAGTACTAGTCTCCTACCCCATCTCAATAAATATTACTAACTGATGCAAATTTGAAAGTTACCAATTTGATGCATATTACTCACTCCGTCCCTAAATTATCGTCCTCTTTTCCTTTTTCGTCCGTCCCAAAATAATTATTCAGTTTGAAACTTACCTTTTTAAAACATCTCTTTTACCACTTTATCCTTACTTTTTCACTCTACTTTAATTATGAGCCACATACACATGAGTTTTAAAATAAACTACACATTAAACCAATATAAATAATCAAGTTAATTGTTGTTTCTTAAACTGTGCGTCTGGTCAAACATGACGATTATTAAGGGACGGAGGGAGTAATTTGTTTGTGATACTGCGTCAAATTTTATAAATGTTGTACTTGATATTTTTCCTCACAATGTTTAATAAGAGTTCTCTTTATTTCGAACATCTATTCCTTTTTAAGAAGTTTTTTTGAAATAATTAATTAATCGGGAGTTGTGAAATAAAAAATAAAAGGGTATCTTTTATTTGACATTACTTAAATAACCTGTTGAGTACTAAAAATAAATGCTCATTGACTAGTGTTTTTGGCCATGGAACATGTAATATTACCACGAAAATTGTAGATGTGTTTACTATATCGAGCTTTCTCACTCGAGATGAGTGTTTTCGGTCATGGCTATCATAAAACTCACACTTAACACTTGTTGAAATCTCAATATACCATTTCTTACACTACATTTTATCTTAAGTTGCGGTGAACACCATCATACCCAACATTAGCTGCCATATCTTCTTTTTTGGGATAATATGTCTAAATGGTTAAAATGATATAAGTTTATTACTTACAATAATAAAGACATATCTTTTCTTGTGGAACTACTAAATGGTAAGAATTGTAAAAGTGAGAAAGAAACTTGTTAGTAAACCTTCCCAACTACACTACACTTTGAGCCGAGCATCACTCTTAAATATCAAGTCCTCACGCAACGCACCAAACCCAAACAACTCTTTGTTTTCTTTTCTACTTTGACAAAACTTTAAAGCAAAACTCATATTTGGGGCATCCAACTTTTCAAAAACTTATAATACGGTTACCGAAAGTTTAAAATTGTTATTCTTGCTACTACACATTAGGTAGGCTACAAATTAATTTATTTTTTGACAAACGTTAGTTTTGATTCTAATCCTTATTTGCCCATCTAAAGCTTTGTTGTGGGTTTAGATATCCAAAGGGGTTTTATCGAAGAAAAAAAAATACACGTCATTAATTTATATAAAGCGTAGGGGGTCAAAATATTTATTCACTTCATATTCAACCTTTGTGGCAAGAATAATAATTTTAAACTTTCGACAGTCGCATTTCAAGTTTTTGAAAAGTTTGGTGGCTCAAATATGAGTTTTACCACTTAAAAAAGACTGACTTACATATATTTTATGTACGACGAATCTTTTGACTTGATCCATCGTGTATTGGTGGGTTATGCTGTGAGAGAATGATGCTCCATCATACAAATTAATATCCGCAAATTGATCACATAAAGCATTTTTGCAAGAAAATTCACTTTAAAATTGATAAATGCATTGTTTGTGATGTATGTGTCGGTGTATGCCTTACAAATTTACCTATTGTTTATTGGAAATTGGAAACAAATTTACATCTTAAACGGTTATTTAATTACAGTATTGATTGCGCAATCAGTATGATTTTTAGTTAATTTTTTCAAGTTGTATTTTAGAAGAAAAAAAGTTCATTTTGTTATTATACATTTGTTAGGAGTATTACTTCTACTTAAAATTACAAAAAATTTAACAGAATACCTTAACGTAACACTCAAAACCCTAAACGTAATACCATTTAATGGGTAAAATTACTTCACACCCCCTATCCACATTTAAACTATACTACCCCACCTCCCTCTCCCTCCCCCCCCCCCTTAACGTAATTTTGATTACGTGTCATTGTTGATTTGGTTTCCATTGTTAAGGTATGATATCACATATGAATTGGATTGGTTTTGATTCGGTTTATTTTTTCTTTTCAATTACGAAAAAAAACTATTGATTTGTATTTTTTTGATTTCGAACAAAACATCCGCTAGTGTGTAGTAGATGTTTTATAAAAAATCCGCTAGTGTGTACCGCAAGTGAGTATCTATTAAATGTTAAAAGGGGTACTTATGTCATTTTATGAATTAAATAGTTTTAATTTATAATATATTTAAATTACATTGTTTTGGACTAATCAAATTATTTTGGGACCTATTTTTAGTATTGGACGATTTTGTTTTGGGCCAAATGGTGAAATTGTTGTTTGACCCGTCATTGACCTTTATAATGTACACCCTTAATTGTTATTAGTTTTCGATTAGGGTTAGGAATACCTTAATAGAGTGAATATAAAAGAAGACTTTAGGGGTGAAACTCCTTTTTACCGCACGACAACAATAGAAAGAAAAAAAAAGGGGGAAGAAAGAACGAAACCTTTCGGCGACCGGGAGAGAAGCAAGAGCCACGGAAGTTGGAGGTAACACAAATGCTACTCTCGGTTTTGGGTGAACTTAATAGTATACTATTAATAGCGTTCTTTGTTTTGTATATATTTTAATTGTTAGAATAGAGGGTGGTAAATTAAGGGAAGGAAAGTCAAAGAGGAAGTAAGAACAAAAAAAATTTGTTGTTGCATGTGTCGGTTCTGTGTATCTATGAGATGGGTTTTTTAAAAAAATAATTAATTATAGTCAAAATGGAGTAAGTGGATAAGGTATATATATATATATATATATATATATATATGGCCATTTGACCTTTGGAGATTCAAGACTAGTTGAGGAGAAAGATACTTTTTTTTTTCTTCCCCTTTGTCGGAAAAAAATGGTTTTCAGTCCGCATGTGTGTGTTTTAATGTGTGTTTTAGTGTGTAAGTGGTGTGTGTGCAAAGAATAGGTAATAGTACCTACCTAGTATATATAATACTCCCTCCGTCCTTAAATTATCGTCATCTTTTCTTTTTTCGTTCGTTTCAAAATAATTGTCTACTTTGAAACTTACCTTTTTAGAACATCACTTTTATCACTTTACCCTTACTTTTTCACCTTACTTTAATTATGGGCCACATACATATGGGTTTTAAAGGAAACTACACATTAAACCAATATAAATAATCAAGTCAATTGTTTTTTCTTAATCTTTGCATCGGGTCAACCAGGACAATAATTTAGAAACGGAGGGAGTACTACTTAATACATATATATATAAGTCTGATTGATTGACATTTGACATTTTTAAGTCTGATTCCCTCCTCCTACAATTAAAGTTACAAATGTTGTCCAATATTTTTCAATAAGAGAAAATTACTCTTACTAAGATGAGTGACTAAATATTTATTTGAATACAAGATATAAGATGGTTTTACTTTTAAGAATATGTTCGGGCAGACATTTTTAATTAGATGTATACGAAAACTTGTAATTATAAAAATAGATTTATCGGTGTATATTAAGATATCAAGCAAATCTATAGCGTGTTTAGTAATTATGAGTGAACAAACTAAATAAATTAGTTAAGAAATTAAAATGTGCTATAAATTCTAGAAGATGAAGAAAAATGGAGATCCGTTTTGTTGGACATGATAATAAAATATACAATTTGCTCATTTGAATTTTTGGACTACTACAAACGGCTTTAAAAACTATCAGATTGGTCCCATAATTATAATTTGTACTAACAAATACCTATTTAATTAACTACGTAACTTTGATTAGGATTTTTACTACATGTTATGTTCTGAAAATTTCAAATAGACCCTCTTAGATTTAGAAATGTATAGACAGTTTTATGTACATAATAATGTTAAAGAAAAAGATACATTGGGAAATTTTATTTTGTAAATGGAAATATAACATTATATAAATAAAAATATTTTATTAATATTATCTTCATATGAATCAGTACTATGAATATCCACACATTCTTTTTTTTTTAATTGCAAAATCAATTATCCCAAAAGAAATAGAATTATAATTTAATGAGGAACCTCTTTGTACTTTAAATTCATTCACTCTTATCAATATCTCAATTGAAAATAAGAATTTAAAATTCCCTCAATCAAACCATTACTTCCACTTTCTAGCACTCCGAATAACGAATTCCAAAACGACACAAGTGAAGTCTCAAACAACAATGAAAATATACATTTTAACTGCAAGTAAGTTTATTGTTGACACTGTACAATTTTAACGTATGAGAAATGTCTTAAATGATCATATAATGCTGACATTTGTAAAGAAATTAGCAGCGACTTTTTTCTCAATCTTCCTTCAAAAATGAAATAATTCCATAAAATTAATTATTTGTCAAGTTAGATAATGTTGTTCAACCATAAAAAATTCAAGGCATTATTAGCACACGTATGTATCCTCCAAATCTCACTTTGCACCCCAACCTACAAAGTGTCTCACTTTAATACACGTTGTCATTTGCCCAATTATATTATATTATTTATTATTATTTAGTTACAAATATTCTTCTTCTCGATCTTTTCGTCTCTAGCTAAGCCACCACTTGTTTTATCACCACTATCAAAACCACCGCCACCAACCACAAAAAAAACTGGGTTCCAAACCCTAAATTCACCTTAATATTTTATTTATTTCCATAACTAGGTTCCAAACCTTTAACCTCTTTTGGTCTTTACTTGTTTACTCCTTTCCATAGGACCTGAAAAAGTTAGATAAGAGAATCTATTCATTCATCTCCCATGACTATCAATTTTATTTTCTTCTATTGCAACTCTCATTTGATTTTTCAATTGAAAGATATTTTCAACTACTTGCATCCTTTCAAGTAGTCTCATCCAAAAGTTACATTCTCTCTCTACTAAGTGATTTGACAATGAAGGAGGAAAGCGACTAAGAAGAGAGAGAAATATTCGAAGAAAGAAATGCGACTGAATAGAAGCTAAAGATATTTAATTCTACGATTTGAGCAAGGCTAAGGTGAAAGCATTTCTTGGTGGTAGTGATGGTGGTAGCAGCGGGTTCATGGATAATGACTATAGTGATTAGGGGCGGTGGTGGTGGTGGCAATTGTAGTGTTTCTTCGATTAAGAGACAATGGTAAGTACTTCATCTACTCTCAGAAACTTCTAGTATGATTTATTGCTTTTATATTTCATTTTGGTCGTATTTATGTGGAATGTGAAGAGACACCCTCAGTCTATGCGTAACTTCACAATCTCAGCCATTGTTGAACAGTCGGGTCTTTGAAACCTTTGGGTATTTTTTTCTTTAAAAGACATATACTGTGTAAATATCCATTGTTGTTTCTCTGATAGATTGTGTTTCAAACAAAAAGAGATTTCAGTTTGTCAAAACACTATTTTTCTTAAAAATGAAATCTTTGGTTGTTTGGACTATCTGTTGAAAAATCCGTAATTTGTGCAAAATATCTGTGCAGGGCAAATCGATGAAACAAACTGCGGAATCTGAAAAAGGAAAAAGGGAAGGGCGAACAAGAAAATCTCTACACTCCCCCAGCTCGCTACAACCAAGTCCCAAATTGGCCTCCATGCCCTCCACCTATGCTATTCTAAAGCACCCTACTTCCCAATACTTGCCAGGAATGTGCATAGACCTGGAAGTAGTTATACCCTATGTTGATGGAGCCAAGGCCTGTGAAGACATGAATGCTTCTGGCATCCTTCCACTGTTTGTTTTGAATGACTATTCTTACAGCAACCTGCTAGCTGAAGAATTCTACCAAAGGATGTGGCCAGACTCTGTTGTTAGCACTACCCTAAGAGGATGGATACGTGGCCAACCAATTTCAGTAAGTGCAAGGTCCATTGCCAAAATCATCGACGTATACTACGAAGGACCTGCGGATCTGTCTAATGCTGAAAGGAATGCAACATGGGTAGCTATGCATGGAGAAGGAACTCCAAATGAACCACAAGGCAAAATGGCCAGAAGAGATTTTCCATTGGTTGCCTACTACATCAGCCACCTGATAGACAAATCTATGTTGTTCAAGAATGGAACCCATGACTTGTTTACCACTCTGCAGTTATCCCTCACTTCTGCCATAATCATCCAGAAGCAACTACACTGGGCCAATATCATGTACGATGATTTATGATGTGAATCGTCCAATGCCCAAGCCAACGCTAACTACAAACGGCCCTATGTCAGGCTCATCAACGCTCTTCTAAGAGCAGAGTCAGTCGTCAACTTTACTGTTTAGCCATCTGAGTTGAAGAAAGTGTCCAAGGACAAACAATTGACTACAACTTTCTTCACAAGCTATTATACTGCTTTGAACAAAACAAGAGAGCACAAAGGATTGGATGCACTCAAGCCAACCATGCTTGAAGACCCACCAACGCTTGTGGTCAGGTGAGTCACTATAGCTACACTGGCTGCTACGGATGCTGCCAGAGCTGCACGCTCGGCAGATGAGACAAAGGCTAGATAAGTAGCTAGAGACCCTCAAGAAGAATTGGAAGAATTGAGGGATCTAAATAATGAAGTTGTCAAAGTTGGGAAGACCCTTCAAAAGAAGGCTATCGATGCTAGTCAAGAGGAAGACTTTGAAGTTGAATAAGCTGCGCTGAAGGCAGAGTTGAAGGCAAGCAAACGTGCTGCCAAGTCTATTGGTGGTACATCTTCAACTGCTGTCCAAACCTCTTCCTACAAGCCAACCTCAAAACCAAAACCCTTTTCTCAAACCAAAACTCAGCCCTCTTCCAAGTCATCCTAAGCCAAAAGAAAACCTTCAACTGACCAACCCTCTCCCTTACCTAAACGCAAGCGACTACGTAGAACCTTTTTTGACCAACCACTACCAGACATTTCCAACCCTGTCGATGAAGTGCCTAAAGCCCATGTTCATTCACTAAGGCGTAAACCTAAGCCTGCTACCAACCAATCCTCCAAACCTATCGATGCCCCTTCCTCAACCTTACCGACTGGGTCATCTACCCAGGAGGAGTCAACCCCTCCGGATGAGCCTATCCCTTAGGAGGAGCCTACCCAATCACCTGCCCAGTCTCCTTCTCAACCATTCAACTACTCTCCATCATCTTCACCAATTCCATCTCCCCAACACACCTCTCACCAGTAAACATCCACCCATACTTCCTTACCATCCAAACCAAACCCAACCATACCATACATACTTACACCCATGTACCCATCCACTCTTTCTTCAGCAGTAACAAAGTTCATCTTTAAACTTTCTTCTATAGTGGATTTGTATCCTAGACCTCCACCTATCCTCCACATTACTGGTTCTCTTCTGATCCCATCCCTACCTCCACATAAAATATATGTGATCATTCGGACATAGATATTGAAATACCACCAACTCCACCTACCTCTCTAGCTAAATCCAACTCCTCCTCTTCAACACCCATTATACCTATCCCGGACTCTACCTCTTCCTCCTCCAACTCTTCACCCAAACGGCAGATTTTCAACCCTGCTACTGCTGCTACCGCCTCAACCTCAACTCCTTCAGAACCCATATCAGTAGACCTTCGTTCTACTCCCAATCTGGCCAACAATGAAGAAATCATGAACATACTAGGTGCAAACTATTCTCGGCTTGGAGAATTAACCGACATCTCCTCCGCTACAACTGAAGTAGTTGTTGAGTCATCCAAGTCCGCCGCCAGATACTCCAACATCTTACGACAATTACAGGATATGTTTGGACAAGATTTGAGGAGTTTAGGCATGAGTCTACCATTCTAAAGATCAATATGGAAGCTCAGCGGAATGAGACTATGCATGCGCGTACTTTCTATACTCTTTTACCAGCTTTTCCACAGCTTCACCCTCCATCTTGCTCATGGTTGCCCAACCATCATTGAAATCAGCGACCACCTGCAAAAGGAAACTTAAGAGAGAATTGCTGCCGAGCGAGATCGTGATCTGGCTATCACGGAGGAGAGACGAATGAGATCTATGAACACTGTACTAATGGACGAGATCAACAAACTTCGAGAAGAACTTAATTACCGTTCTCGTTCCATCAGACATCAGCATACCGACGAAGATTACGCCAGAAGAGTTGAAGAACTTGAACGTAGATGTAAAGATCAAGAAGCTGCTGACAAAGGCAAAGGAAAAAGACCATGGTAAAAATTTCTAACAGTCAGTATCTTCCTTTGTATCTATCTTTATATGAAAGAAAACTATGTACATTTAAACATCTTGTTTGAAATACAGTTATATTTTCAAAAATCTTATGTTTTAATTCCATATGTGCTTTTAAGTGTTATATTTATGCTTGGAATTTAAACATCTTGTTTAAATTTATTTAAACAATATTGCTCTGATCTACTTATGCTTGCTATTCAATGCTCTTATCTTGTATGCACATAGATTAGACGTTACATCTGAGGCTTTCTTTAGGATAGAGGCACGTCTGCAGTTATAAAATTTTCAAACTCTTCTAACATGTTATTATCGATCCCTAAGCATTAAAATTTTCATAGTCCCTCATTTGTAGTAATGATGACCAGATGCAAATATGAGGAGATTGTTGTTTCTCATTATGTTATTTAGATTTGCATTTGTTCATACATTATAATAGGTTTTATGCTTAGTGGCTAAATGGGTTCCGTACCAGTTAGCGTGGCAACTGTGTATAGAATTTTGCCTTTAGAAAAGATTGTTGGACTCTTCGCAAGATCGACAGACCTCATCAAGCGCCCCACCGCTTGACCAGCAAACTTGACCGACAGACTTCATCAGAGCCTTCAGTGCTGTCACATAGCTCCACTAGCAGACTTCATTCTGCGTGCCAGCTAGCTGTCCCATCAAAAGTCAAAGGTCAAAGATGTCCAAGCTATTTGAATTTTAGACATAAATATTTTCTTGGAATATTTATTTGAAGACATCTCTTAGTGGAGTTATTGAAGATATCAATATTAAGGATTCCTATGTAGTGGGGTTCCCACTATCATTGTTCCTAGACAAATGTTGGAATATTCCCACTAGTGAAATGTGTTGGGCATGCCTCCACTACCTAGACAAAAGGAATCTTCCAAAACTCCAAGACAATGCTCTACATCGATTCAAGGAAAAACTGTAACACTTTATCATTGTTTGAGGAATCATCAAACTCCAAGTTGTGGCTTTCCCCTCCTTGTTTCACAATGGTCTCAATATCATCATCACTCATATATATACTACGCTTGAAGATGAAGAAGTTGTCCAGAAATACACAGTTCTTTGCCATTGCTCTGAATCTACACAACAGCTTACAAGTTCAATCTTCAGTACATTCAAGTGATCTTCATCAAATTTGTGAAGTCCTCACCAACAACAAGTAGATTATTCATTCTTTAGCATTCATCTTATTCTTTCTTGTTGTTATCTCATTTGTTCTTATGGCACAATGATTATCTGTTTTCTAGATATTCACTAAACACCCACCAAACACAAGTAAAATATTTTGTACACGATCCGTTAGAGATTTCTGTAATAGATCTAGTGGAAAACATAGTGTACTTTCAAATCCATGGTACGTAGTACTATTTTACATTACGAACCATCTCAAAATCATTGTGTTCTTTACTATTTATGTATTGCTTTCATAACTGTTTATCTATCTGTTACATCTTGACTCCTTGATTGCAAATTGAGATGCACTGCAAGTCTGCCTGTAGGTCTTACGAACAAACTTGGTGATCTGTTCCAAGTGTTATTTCCACGGCCCTAACTTCTATAGTTTTCAGCCTAAATTTTTGGAACATTGCCTTGAAAGTTTTTAAGTGTAACTAGACTATTCAACCCCCCCCCTTCTAGCCTAGTATTGTGCTCATTGGGACTAACAATGTAGTTGTCTCATTGAACCAAGTTTGTGAGATCTCCACTCATCATGATTGAGTTACTGTTATGAACTTCTTTTTGTGTGGGTTTTAGACCCATTCCACCAACTGCTTGGTACATTTGATTCCATCATGGATCAAGTTATGCAAGTTTGTTTAGAGGATTTCCAAGACACTACTCCTCCACTTATGGAAAACGTGTACCCACTAGTGGACTTGGAGTCTTTTGTGTTCGATGTCCAATTTGGATCACAGTATCCTTCTAATACTAGCTGGATATCTGGTGTAATATATCCCATGCCTCAAGGTGTGTTTTAAGTACTTGAGTTCTCTTGTCAATACTATCCAATGGTCATTACTTGGATTACTCGTGAATCTACTGAGCTTGCTTATCGAGTAAGCTATGCCAGGAAGAGTACAGTTAGTTAAGTACATTAAACTGCCAATAATTTGTGCATACTTAAACTGTGATATTGAATCTCCTCTATTTTTGGCTAAATATAGACTTAAGTGTACTGGAGTCTTAACTGAAGGTAGATTAAAAGCATCAAATTTCTTGAGTATACTCTCAATATATTGAAATTGTAACAAGACAATTCCCTCGGACGTCCTAGAGTTCTTTATCCCTAGTATGGCAAGAAGATCTTACTACTTTGAAAATAAACTTCTCCACTTTTGCTCTGGACCACCTACCACTTGTCTTCGGCCAAGAAATCCACAAGAGGAGATAAGTGCTTTCTTCATACTAGCAAGGTGCTCCCCTTTATTTGAATAAAAGAAAAAGAAGTTGGGAGTAGTATTATATTCATACAATAGCTTTTACAATTATTAATAACGCTAAAAATTTAACAGTCTATATACACAAAGGTTAGACTAACTTATGTATTATTGGCATATCTTAACAAACTAAATATAGTACTCCATCTGTTCCATAATATATGTCGTTTTGAGAGATATTTTTTGTTCTAAAATAGATGTCACTTTGCAATTTTCAATGAATATTTTTTTCATTTTTTTCTAATTATACCCATAATTATTGACTTCGTAACTTGTGTTTGACTCTTTGGGTAAGAGTATTAAAAAACACCTCATTAATGTTTGAAATAATAAGGGCAGTTTAGTCTTTACAATATGTTTCCTTAGTCTGTGTAAAAAACTCCAAATTAAACGATATATATTTTGGAATGGAGGGAGTATTACCTCCATCCCAAAATAGTCTGGTTTGTCCTGGTACACAGATTAAGGAACAGTAATTGACTTGATTATTAATATCGGTTTGATATGTAGTTTCTTTTAAAATGTAAGTGGTTCATGATTAAAGTAAGATGAAAAAGTAATGATAAAATAGTGAAAGTGTTGTTCTGAAAAGAAAGTTTCAAATAAAACAAACAAAACAATTAATTTTGAACGAGCAAAAAAGAAAAGCATGACCATAATTTTGGGATATCACCTACTAGATGTTTTTCTAGACAAAACATTCTATTAATAGGTGTCTTTGGAAACGTTAACTTTTACTTTTTAATACTTCATCCTTTTCAAAATTATAGTCCCCCTTTCTTTTTTCGTATGTCCCAAAATAATTATCTAGTTTCAAATTTACCTTTTTAGGATATCACTTTTACCACTTTACCCTTATTTTTTCGTCTTACTTTAATTATGAGTCACATACACATGTGCTTTAAAAAAAACTACACATTAAACCAATATAAATAATCAAGTCAATTATTTTTTTTAATCCGTGCGTCGGGTCAACTAGGACGATAATTTAGGGACAGAGGGAATACAAATTTTCCTCAACTCAACACGCACAAAAAATAAATCGACTCATTTATAAGTAGAAGTAACACTCCTAACAGAAGAAATTTTACAAATGAACCTTATAAAAAGAACAATCTCAAAAAAAAAAAAACAACAAATATATAGAAATCAATACTATAATTAAATAATCGTTTAATTCTACTATTAGTTTTCGGTTTCCAATCAACAACATATCGATTTGTAAGACATACACAAACACATACTCCTTCCGTTGTAAAATAATCGTCTTGTTTGACATGGCTCACTGTTTAAAATAAAATCGACAATATTATAAATAATTGTATTTTATGTACCTTCTTTAAATTCATTGTGCATGCGACCTTAATTAAAGTTTATCAAAATATGTGTCTTTAACTTCTTGGCCGACGTGTGTTTCACTGAGATTTCCATTAGGTTTGGTAACTGTAACACATTACCCATTAACCCATCCAACCCAACCCACTAATTACCTAACCTAACCCACTAATTACCTAACCTAACCCACTAATTACCCAACCCAACCCATTAATGTTTATGGGTTGAAGCCGATAATCTGTTTTAACCCAATAATATTAACGGGTCGCGTCGGGTTAAAACGGATAGAACTCGTTACCCATTTCGACCCAATAATTTTTTATGCTACAAATTGATGTTTTTTGGGGGAAAAGTATGGGTTGAATCGGGTTGACCCGTTTAAACCCGTTATTCGTTTCAACCTTTTTTTTTTCCTCATAAGAGGGGCATGGGAAGGGATCGAACCTGAGACCTCACACTTTGTGAAGCCCCATGTCTACCACTGAGCCACCCCCTTAGGGGCAAAATAAATAGCAACCATTTACCACATTCCAACCTGACTCATTTCGACCCAACTCATTTCAATGTGTTTGATATTTGGGTTCTAACGGGTTTCGACATATTTCAACTTATTACACATTCCAACTCAATCCAATCCACCCCATTACCAAGCCTAACTATCATAAATACAATTTAGCTCAAGTTTGCAAAGTAGGTAATGGTGAGACTAATGTTATATATGGGTGATTTGTAGTAATGAGAACAACCTTCTTTGTACGTTTTTTTAGAGAAGTTTTAGATGTTTTAATTAAGTAGGGTAGTTTCATCGGAATTAATAATGGTCGGTTTCATAAACTTGCTTTCTCAAGTATTGTTGAAACCGACCACTTGATTTTGACAATGATCATCTTAGAGAAAGATAGTTATAGATGCTTGATTTTTACTTCTGAGTGTAACCGTAGCAAGCCCAGTCTTTTCAGAAAAGATTAGGCCTCTTATGAAAAAATGTTATGAATTATAATTCGTTGGACGAAGCTTTATTTTTTTACAGCTTAAATGCTTAATCCATCAACACATGATGAGTCGAGTCAGAGGATCTATCATACTTAAAATATCCGTAAGCCGGTCTTTCCTAAGTTTTTACCTTCTAAATATATATATATATATATATATATATATATATATAATAACAAGAGTATATTCCTCCAAAATCAAACTTTTGAAATTTTGATTTTTGAGTTACCATTCCACTCTTTGTCTCTCATATCTTCTCTCTTCTAGTTGTATTTCTCTTTCTCTTTCTCTCTCTCATGTCTTCTCCATATTTTCTCTATCATCACTACCATCTCCTCTCTTTTAATTATGTTTAAACATTTTTCACTCTTTAAACAAAAAAAAATAGTAACTAAAACAAAAATAATAGTTCCGGAGTCAAGAAAACAAAAATATAAGAGGTTAGTAAAAGAAAAATAATTTATGGAACAAACTACTATAAAAATATAAGTTACAGAATCAACAAAACAAAAATAATTTAATACGAATGTTAGTAAAATAAAATAGTTTACAGAACAAAAGTTTTTTAAAAATTCTTATAAAAAACGTAAAACAAAAATACATTAGTAAAATACAAATATAAAACAAAAGCAATTTAAAGTGAGGTTACTAAAAAAATTCGTTATTTTTTATTTTAGCCTATTTTCTTATCAAAAATTTATTTATTCATAAAATACAAATATAATTTAATAAAAGTAATCATTCAAAATGAAGAACTTATTTGAGTTCAGATTTTATTTGTAGGGCGGAAAAAATTCAAGTTTGTTCGAAGACATTCATTTTATAGAGTTTTTGAACAGTATAAAGTGTTTAAGGTTGTCAGGTCATGAATTGACACTTAAAATTGGTGTTCTAGTAATGTTATTCAGAAATCACTACAAGAAAAAAGGCATTTTGCTACGAAAAAATTTGTAGCAAAAAATATCACTTTAAATAAGCTAAAGACATTTGACTACGAAATGACTTTCGTTAAATCGCATCTTAAATCGCCTATGCGGCGTCGCTAAAGTTATTGGCGACGAAAAATGTTTTCGCCGTCAAATGGCATAATTTGTCTACATACACAAAATTTCATCGCAAATTGTCTTCATCGCAAATGACTGACGTTTTAACTACAAAATATAGTTCATAGTTGATGGGCTACCGTTTAACTACAAAATATTTTGTAGATAATGGGGTATTATTCAACTACGAATTATTTCGTAGTTGTTTGGGTGTTATTTTACTTTGAAATAATTCGTAGCTATTAGGTTGTCATTTAACCATGAAAATAATTAGTAGCTATTGGGTTGTCATTTAACCATGAAAATAATTAAGTAATTTGTTGGGTTGTTATTTTACTATGAAAATATTAAATCGTAGTTGTTGGGCGTTATTTAACTATGAAATCATTTGTAGTCAATGGATTATTTTATAACTATAAAATTATTTGTAGGTGATGTGTAACAAGCCTGCGACTGTTTAACTACGAAATTAATATTTTCTTTTTCATATAACCATGAAAAGCATGTATACAATTCCGTTCATGGATGCACCAATACTAATCTTAATACACCAAATGTGAATCCTACCCTAAACTTACGACTAGGTAGCTATAGAGCAATCCATTGTCTAAAAACAAGATAAATTAAGCGCTTCCAAAATTATGTAAACCACCTATTAACAAAGACAAAAAAGGCGACTTTCTCGCTGGCTAGTTAGTCTCTCAACTTGCAGATGAACCTTTTGCGTGATTCTTCATTGATAAAAGTAGCTATATCACAAAAGTCATATATACCAAGTCCTCTCGCACTTCAAGATGACCTAAAATCTGCAAAAATAAATAGGGACAGTGAAAAGTGAAAATGACATACATGATATATATATATATATATATATATATATATATATATATATATATATATATATATATATAATGATTAAAACTCACAAAATAGTATAAAACACACATTACTCTCGCTCTTTTATCGATTCCATGTCGGCTTGTTGACCGGTTTCTCTCACCGCTTCTTATGACCAATTTACATAACCATTTTATTTCAAATTAATGGCTCAATGCTTCGTATTTCACGAAATTGAGCAGTTGAAACCGTTTGTGATAACAAACTTCCAACCACTGCAAGGTATCTACAGAACGCTCCTAGAAACATTAATGATGTAGCAGCAGCTGCTGTTGCATTGTTTATCTTAAAGACTACTAAGTTATTAAAGTACCTAAGCTATTTTAGACTTAGTTAGCCATGAACCCCTGCTTTCTTTATTTTAATGGAAGATTCCTTCACCTTCAGGATAAAAACAACGATCGATGTTTTCAGGTCATATATTGAGGTTTAGAGTCTCTAGAGACAATCTCTTGCATGAATGGAATTTGGATTTCAACAAGCCGACCTTCCTATTTCTCGATCTGATGGGTGCTCCTTTATTTTTTGCTAGGGCCAAAATGGAATATTTTAATGAAGTGCTTTCCAAAGTAAGGAAGAGAAGAGGGGTTGGTCTAGCCAGGTTGCTAAGCCATGGTGCTAAGGTAGTGCTTATTAGCGTGTGTCGGCTATTCCCATAAAGATGTTAGACAAGAAATTCCTCGTACTAAGATCAATCCATCCGAAATCATATATCTAATATAAGTGCTAGATGAAATAAGGAAGCATCTGTTATATTCTATTTTGAAGAGTATTCTCTTTCCAAGACTTTTCCACTATTTTATCTCCTAGAAACTTGGCCAAAAAGCACAAGTTACCAAGTTGTCTAGTGTCTATATATTACGGTAGTGGAGTGTATGACAATGTGTTCATGGTTAGTACAAAATTTCCATGGTGTTTCTCTCGGTGTGGGAGATTTGGTATGTGATCGGTGATACTATACCTGATTTGGAAGTAAAAGTGATGATGGTTACTTGGACTCAGTTCGGATCTGATTTGTCTTTGGGATTCCTATCTAAAAGAGGAGTCTTGTTTGAGAGAAACCAAAACAGAAAGGACTCTTTTTATGGGAGAGAGTGATTCGATGCATAAATGTTTTGTATCTGTTGTAATTTGTACTTGCTTGCAGTAAATACAAGAAGATCTTCTCCCACTATCAGTCCACATGTACCCCCAAAAAAGTAAGAGAGTCAAACAACTAGAGAAGAATGGAGCAGTTAACTCGCAAACTCAAGAGAGTAACAAGTTTTCGCCGTAGGCGAAGCAAGCAGTGGACAATGGACATGTTAATACGTCCATCAAACCAACCGCAGTTACCAAACAGAGTTTGAGATCATCGTCACCCTACCCAAAGGTGCAGTATATAAACACCAGCTTTTCTCTCTCTCTCAAGGAAGTTACTAACAGGATTAGTGGGACATAGTACCTGATGCAGTTTCTGAAATTCCGACATATGGTCTGTCTTTGAACGAAAAACTGCTTTCATTGAGAGAGAACTAGGTGGTGTGCCCTATATTGTTGGAAAGATATATGAGTCTAGTTTATGGGGGAAAAAATGGTTCGTCGTTTCGAGCTTTGAGGTGTGAGAAAATGAATTTTGATTACAGACTATGCAAGCTGCCAGCACACAGTTTCTGCAGCTCCGTTTCATCTTCTGTTGATTTTTTCTTCTCGGTTTCTTCTCCTATACACAGCTGGGGTTTTTCACCTTTGAATAATCATACAAGTTCAGATTATCCTCTTAGTTTTGGATAAATTCTTTGTATTTGATGCGTAGAACTCTATTTTCTCGAATTAATGAATTTCTATATCCTACCCAGTACTTTCATTTCTTGTGTGGATTGTTGTGTGTATGGATGCTCTCATCATGTTCTTTCTTTTATTTGTCTTTCTGTTTGTGCTACATATGGCCTTTGGTTTTGCCTAAGGGCATATCGATTCTTTGTACATGTTCCCTTGATGATAAATTTTTTAGTGTACATGTAAACAAAGTTTTTATTACATTTCGACTTGCATCTAATCGAGAAAATGTTAGACTAAAAATCCATGTGATTTCCTCAAGCAGATTCTTTGTTAAACCTGCCACTGTTTGTTATTAAACGTGCACCTAGGCTCGAGAGGCCCTTTTGCGCCTTGATTTTCCTAGGGCCTTTACATACTATGATCTCTGGAAAATACTGGAGTTATATTTTGTTGAGTTTGGTTTTATTAGTAATTGGATTACTAGTCTTGGATGCACGCTCAATATGAATTCAAGGTATTATGAATGCTCTAATTTTGGTTCTTCAAATCCTATGATATTGGGTTTTTGTCTGAATTGCTTGGTTTGTGAGTTGATGGTGGTTCTGTTTTTGTTGTGGACAGATTGATCTTCGTTTCGAGTCACGCTTGTGTTGGCACTGCAGGAGGCTGCTAAAGCATACGTGGTTGGTCTATTTGACCTCATATGATCCATATGTGACTGTCAGTTACTCACACCATTAGCCATTTGGTAGAAGGCGTCAGAAAGATCTTTAATGCAATAGAATAAGGAAATGAAAAAAGTGAACACCTATGGTAATTTGAAACTTCATTTTCATAATCTCTAACAAGCCATAACAAACCTAAGATTGCCGAGGGAAGAACAAAAATAAATGGATCTACTCTTCTATAAGCAATCATTTGTGCAACACTTTCTCTCATTAAATACCAATCAAACTTAATTGGTGAAACATTAGACCACTATGTTATTTCACCAAACAAGTACATGGGAGTTCCATTTGATGCAAAATATAAAGCACGAAACTATAACACAACTCAGACATGCAGAATAGAACTAGATAGAAAATCAAGTTTTTTAACTTTGCAAATCAAGATGACCAAAAGTGCATCCTTATTTTTACATCAGTCTTCAATTCCTTAATTTACTAATAAAAAGTTACATGCAGACATAACACTAATAAAAAGAAAAGGGTAGAGCAACTGGAAGGAATATTAGAATTAAAGTGGTGTCCAAGCAATTGAATCCACCTTAATCTCTACTCTAATTGATTCTGGAGTATTTCCCTTTCCCCTGTAGCTTGTAGCCTGTAGGTAGGGCAGAGAGAGTGTTGTGTTTTTTAAATTTCTTTTCTCAGAAAAAAGGATCAACCAGAAGTGACCAAATGGACCTCTGTAGCACGTAGGTATGTGAGACTTTATCTCATCAAAAAAGTAAATCAGAAGACATGAGCACATGAGCGATAGAGAAGTAGAATTTCAGATTCAAACCCGACTCTTATACTACATTAAAGTAAAATCCTTTTCCTAGAGGGGACTCTTATACTACATTAAAGTAAAATCCCTTCTGCGAATTTATCATTTTGAATCCCGATACTTGATTCTTTGTTATGAAGTAAATAATCAGATTTAAGTATTAAATCCACATATATTTAAAAAACTCGGCTATCAAAATCAATGATGCAAATTTCAACACTTCTACCACACTTACTGGCCAAATGTTGCAATTTAAACGTAATTTCTGAGAGACTATAAAACAAAATGACATGATGATGCCAAGTCTGCCAGATGAATCAATGTGTCTTCTTTTCTTTTTGTACTTTTTTAACCGACAAGTATGTCAAAATATATGAGAAGACCGAAACAAACCACGGACCAAAATCACAATCACAAGGAAAGCGAAATGCTCACAGATGTAGAATGTTTAGTTTATTGTATGTTTACGAGGCAAAAATGAAACAAACACAGTAGGCGTAAACCCGTAATAACAAGCATCATTCTTGTAAATATTTTGAAAACAACTGAGTTATAATGCCTCACCTTCTTACGATGCTCTCTTAAAGCTAGCAAACCAGCTTTAGTACATATTGCCTTGATATCGGCCCAGAAAACTCATCTTTAGTCATAACGAACTCTTCCAAGTTAACATCATCGCCAAAGTCATCCTTGATGTGTGTATCTGAATTTCCAAAAAGGAGTATTGTTTAATCACACAGAATCACATCAAATATTATAATTTGACTTGTAAATATCATTGCGGCAATAATATAACTATATCGTGAAAATGCGCCTCCTCATTTTAATGTCGGGAAGAGGAAATTCTATCTTCTTATCAATTCGGCCAGGTCGAGGGGTAGGGTCAAGACTTTTAATTTTGTTAGTAGCCGAATCACATTGACATATCCTCTAAAATCAAAACCATCTAACGGTTCAGCAATTCCAACATAGTCTCTGAATTACACATTCACCAACTGAATGGGCATCATACATGCATAACGTGTCTCTATTAGGTTTCTCTACAATAGCAAGTAATGCTTGTATGTTGTAAGCACCAGTTTAAAGGCCCACCTCTTTGTACCAATTGCATCGATTTCATCAATGAAAATGATAGAAGGTGAAAGGTCATCTGCAACTATTAAGAGCTCTCTCACAAATTTTGGACCATCTTTTAGGTACTTTTGAATTAATTCACTTCTAACAACCCGCAAGAAAGTAGCGATATAGTGTTCGCCACAACTTGAATAAAATAAGAGCAGCTTCAATGGAAAAGGATCATTAAGGAAAGATACATATAAACTCCCAAGTACTAGCATAATGGGTGGTGCAAGTTTCATGTTGTTCTGCTAGTAGGCGTTATCCAACACCCAAGTAAGCATTTCATACTACTGTTGTTCAAATGTTGGGATGAGAACATAAAGTAACTAAGAAAGCGAAGGGGTGGCTGGGAGCACAAAGAAAAATCAATTACGAGCACACTTGCTTAAATGAGGAATGATGTCTTTCCCAGATTCACCACAATATCGCTCAAAAAGCAAAAGAAAGAACATAACAGGACCATACATGATACATCCTAACAACAAATAACAAAACTTGACCATACAACCTACCTTTTAATTCCAAATACATTTTGATTATTGAAACAATACATTTTTAAAGTAGACATAACAATAGCACTACTTGAGAAACATGTTAATTTGAACTGCAAATACATAATAGTAATGCTGTTGTTGTATCAATACTATCCCCTATTACTTTTAAAGACATTGGAATCTTGTACATCCTGTTACTTGAGAAAACAATTTCCAGCTAAGTGGATAATGATAGAAATACAGATCTCCTCATTCACACCTGTAATAGCCATTTAACAAGTGAGTAATTTTTTAGTTTTAGATATTCTTCCCTTGCCATGTTTTATTTGTTATAGCAAAAGTTAATTTGTTTTGTCTATTTGTGAATACAGTCGTGAAAGTTAATCCTCAATTCCCATACATGCTTCATTGTGGTATTCGGTAGTGTAACATACTAATATATTTCAATGTGATTTTTGTTGATATGTCATTTAGTTTAACTGATAATGCAAGGAATCAGTCAAAGTTTACACTGGAGTGAAATTTATAATACTAAAAGAAATGAAAAGAAAAGGGCAGAGCAACTAGAAGGAATATTAAAATTAAAGTGGTGTCCAAGCAATCGAATCCATCTTAATCTCTACTCTAATTGATTATCGGAGTATTTCCCTTTCCCCTGTAGCTTGTAGCATGTAGGTAGGGCAGAAAGAATATTGTGTTTTGGAAGCAACTTTACTCGAAAAAAGATGTGACCAAATGGACCTCTCAGTAGCATGTAGGTATGGGAGACATTATCTCATCAAAGCAAAGAATTGGAAGACATGAGCACATGAGCAATGGAGAAGTAGAATTTCAGATTCAAGCCCGACTCTTATACTACATTAAAGTAAAATATATTTCCTAGAGGGGACTCCCAAGGAAAGAGAAGAAATAGGACCGACTCTTTTACTTTAATGAACCTAGACGGATTGATTTCTACCGATGATTGGCCATGTAGAAGAGTTGATAGGATTGATCAAGAAAGGCGAAATCTCATGGCTTTATCATAAAATTTCCCCACCTTTGAATAGTCTTACGTACTCAAGGAAAATGAACAAAGACTCTCCCAAAACAAAGAGAATCTAAAAAGGAGGAAGGGAAACATAAGACATCCTTTACTTGTTTACAGAGGCGGCCACAGTAATCGACTAATGAAGGAACTCACTTAGACTTTCACCTTCCCTAGAACAAAATAGTAAATCGGAAGACATGAGCACATGAACAAAAAGATTTTGTTCACACACTTTCTTCTTTTTATCAAACACATTGTATATAAATTTATATGCTGAAATTAACAAACAAATTCCATTATTCATTATTCTCAAACACTAGGACCAAGTAGAGTTACAAATGGAAGTACATAATTCCCGAAATCAAATGTGTAGCTCTAATATATTATTCCCAAAATTTTCCTATAACAATCAACTTCATAGATTTTTTTACCTGTAATCGACTACAGAGGTGAAGAATACGATGCGGTGTACTCCCAATTCATTTTCGATAGCTTTTGTCCTTCAACTGGCTCAAAAATAGCTCTTGTACCACAATCCATGCTGTAGTTACCACCACTTAATTGATCAATTGATCAATTTATATAAAATACTGTGACTTGATATTGAATTTCATAAGCAAAACACAAATTAAAGCATAATCATGGAGAGAAGCTTGGTGGGGCTTACACATGGTTCTTTGATAATGGAGGAGACTAGTATTTGGAACCCTAGAAAAATTGAGGGAGATTTAAGGCTTCGATTAGTTTGTTAAATGTAATGTAAAAGAAAGGAGAAAAATAAATTAAGCAAAAGCAATTAGGGAAGCGCATAAACGAGAAGGAGAAAACCTGAGAGAACCTTCTAAGCTGATGATTTTGGTCGACGTATCATTCATCCAAGGAGCAGCGACAACCCTAAATGAAAGCTGCAATATCCTCTCGTTATTTCTCTACTTGACCCCTCCCCTGAAATGATAAATTTTGGATTCCAAAATTTTTGACCCTAAATGAAAGCGCGAAAAAATTGGCGCTTAAACTTTAACCTCAATTGTCGTTTAATCTCAATTGCCGATAAACTGAAGCTCTTTTGTCGCGCAAGGTTTGTAATTGTCTATGAATTTAGTTTCGTAGATAATTTTATATGGATTTACTACGGAAATTTATTTTGTAGTTAAACAAGTACATTTACATATAAATTAATTTTCATAGTTAAAAATTGGTAGCTAATTCTACATTTTCTTGTAGTGAATATTGACCATGCTGCAGGGTTGTGTAATGAAACAAAACTAATCATCATAAATCTTGGGGATCATATTATTGAAACAAATTTTTTGAAATGAAGAAATGTTGGAGGAAAGGTTTTTATCCTAAAATTGTCATTAACTTCATCTGATGTAAGACTGTCTTTCATGTTCCAAAGAAGACAATTACTATTACTGGTATCATATGTAATAACAATTAACAAGTGTCAAAGTCAATAATTACACGTAGCCGTATGTCTCTTTTTGAAAAACTAGATATTGATATGCGATGAAAATAAAAAACCAACTAATAAGATAACAAATGTTATGTATAAGGAATTTTTTTATAATCTATAATGATTAGTGATATACTTATGTGTAATTGTTAATAAACCGATTTTTTTTTATTTTATATTTTAAGATTTTTTATATTTTTTATTTTTTATGTACGATTTAATTGACGTGCATTTAACGCATTAGTTAAAAAAAACTAGTTAGTTCTAATAGGCGAGTAGTTTTGACTTTGGACTTTCTAACATTGTTCGTTTAAAAGTGAGACCTATCAATCAAAGAAGCAAGCAAATCAGAAGTGAATTGACAAACTTGACACTTCTAATGAAAAAAAAAATTACACCTCAATTTTTTAAAGTGTACTATTTAATCTGACACATAGATTAAAAAAAAAAATAACTATACTGTAAATATAATGAGTCATATTGAGAAAAGATAATTGATTTTATTACTAAGGCTCCGTTTGTTTCACAGAAAATGATTTCTGGAAAATGAAAAGATTTCATTTTCAGGTGTTTGGTAAATCTTTTGAAAATATGCCAGAAAACATTTTCGGATGTTTGGAAAATACACGAAAAATGTTACAGAAAACAATATACGAATAAATATAAAAAGTATATTCTAATATTAATACACTTATTGAATATAAAATAGTGTTGAAGTTTAAATAATTTTCTTTTAATAACCATCAATTTATCATTAATGGTGTCAAATCAATAAGTTTCATCTTTTTTCAAGCTCACAAATAATTTTTTATTAATAATTGATATGAAAAATTACTTTAAAAATTAAAATAAATAATGTTTGGTCCTTAAATAATAATATAATATAGCAGACACTAATTTTAGGACGTAGTGAATATTTCTTAAAATTTTAATTTATAAATAATGTGCACAAACTCCATTTATATTTCTAAACAATTTATTTGTTGGGTGAAATATTGTGCGTGTATGTAAGTATGTGTACTTTTGGAAGGGCGCGGAGGGTTGCTCGAACATTCAGAAAATGACTTACGGAAAATAAGGCTCCGTTTGTTTCACGGAAAATGACTTCCGGAAAACGTTTTCCTCATTTTCCGGTGTTTGGTAACCTTAGGAAAATGCAGTCAACGTAAAAGGTTTTCCGAGTCAACGGAAAATGAAGGCTGCTTTTCCGGAAAATGACTTACGGATTCATTTTCCGTAAGTCATTTTCCAAATGTTCGGGCACCCTTCGTCCCCTTTCACAATTGCACATATTTACTTACACACACAATATTTAACTCAACAAATAAATTGTTTAGAAATATAAATAAAGTTTGTGCATACTATTTATAAATTATAATTTTAATAAATGCTTACTACGTTCTAAAATTAGTGTCACCTACATTATTTAGGGACATCCTAACCATTGTCAATTTTCTATTTTAAAACGTTTTTTTTTCATATCAATTATCAAAAAAAAAAAAAATTTGTAATTGTAAGATTGAAAAAATATAGACATTGATTTGACATTACTAATGATAAATTGAGAATTAATAAAGAAAAATTACTTAAAGTTCAACACTATTTTATATTCAATATGTGCATTAATATTATAATATATATATTTTTGTATTTATTAATATATAGTTTTCTGTAACATTTTCTAGGGACATCCTAAACATTGTCTATTTTCTATTTTAAAACATTTTTTTTCATATCAATTATCAAAAAAATTATTTGTAATTGTGAGATTAAAAAAAGATGGATCTTATTAAAAAAAGATGGTCCTTATTGATTTCTATGGACATCTTAAACATTATTTATTTTCTATTTTATTTTTGTATTTATTCATATATTGTTTTCCGTAATATTTTCCGTATGTTTTCCAAACACCCGTAAATGTTTTCTGACATATTTTCAAAAGATTTACCAAACACCTGAAAATAAAATCTTTTGATTTTCCGAAAAACAAACGGAGCCGTATATTCAAAAATTATCCAAAGTATACTGTCATTTTATGGTCATTATTGCGTTTGTAAAGTAGCTAGTATACATGGAGAGTTGATAACTCGTGTGAAAATTTATATACAAATGATATTGTAAAAAATGATTTCCAACACATTTTCACGAAGTTTACCAAACACCGGAAAATGTTTTCCACAACATTTTCATAAGACTTACCAAACAGCGGAAAATATAATGATTTCATTTTCCGGAAATCATTTTCCAGAAAACGTTTTCCGGAAAACGTTTTCCCTGAAACAAACGGAGCCTAAATCCGTAAGTCATTTTTCGGAAAAGAAAGCTTCATTTTCCGTTTACTCGGAAAAGCTTTTACGTTGACTACATTTTCCTAAAGTTACCAAACACCGGAAAATGAGGAAAACGTTTTCCAGAAGTCATTTTCCGTGAAACAAACAGAGCCTAATATTATAATAGTGTGTATTTTTAAGGATATTCATGTGAAAGTGAAGCTCAACAATCAAAGTGGTGATCAAATTAAGAGTAAAATAATAAATGTAACTTTGAAAAAAAGATCTATTAGAAAGTAAACATCTTTTTCTATTTCTTAGGAAGTAGAGTAAAAAGTAGACAATTTTTTTTTCTAACAACTTAAAATGAAAAGGAAGTGATCTTCAAAAAATAGTGAAAAAAGGAACTAATCGTATTATAGAGTACTTTTTTAGCGTGATAATCGAGTCGATCCCCTCCCATTAATATGTAACTGGTAAATTCCCCCATGTTTTTAACTAGAAAAAGGTACTTTAAGTGCAAAATGATGAAAATACCCTTGATGAACCAACACGCACACACAAAGCTCCTGTTCATGCATCGCTATGCACAAAATCGTGTGTCGCAAATACCATTGACTGTGTAACATAGCGAAGCATCGTGGTTCCCAAATTTATGCATCAGGATTCCAAACTGATGTGTCGAGATTGAAATTAGAAGTGGGAGGAGCCATTGTCATTTTTCATTTGGGTGGTTTATAAAAAAAGGGATCGAAGACACATAATAAGTAAGCCACTAATCTTCCTCACAAAGAAGATGTTAAAACCATGATTAAGAAACCATCAACTTATGCTAGCTGATGTATCGGAAAATTGCAATTTATAATTGAAATGACAATTTTGAACCATAAGTAAGCAACTTATATGCCTTTATGATATATATTTGAAATAAACAACTTAATTACATGAAATTCATGATGCAATGTATAATTAAAAGGAATCATAAGTAAGCAACTTACATAGCATCAGCTAGCAATTATGGTTTGGGAAGCATCAACTAGCAATTATGGTTTGGGACCATTAGCTAACATAAGTAGGAAACTTACATGCCTTTATGACATCAACTAGCAATTATGAAATGACATACTGTTGTATCTTGATTTGCATTTGTTCATTCATTACATTAAGTTCTATGTTTAGTGGCTAATTGGGCTGCGTATCAATTAGCGTGGCAACTATGTATAAGAACTTTGCATTAGAATAGACTTTTAGACTTCCCAGGTTCAGTGGAAGACTTTAGCTGAAGGCTTCACCGGAAGACTTCATACAACATCCAGCGGCAGACCTTGTCTGCACCTATTCAAGCATGACGTGTCAAGTCATCAAACTTTTAGTGGATTAATTAAATTCAACCTTTATCAGTTTGAATTTGAATTAAACCAATCTTCTTTCTTCACTTGACTTCTCAGACACGCCTGCTCCGCTTTTCTGAAAAGCATGAAGACTTTTGGCTAATGAAAAGTGACAAAGCAGGTGAACAGACTGACACTTACAAACTGTACCAACTATTGCGGGTCTACAACTATGATTGCTCACCTGCCAGTTGCTGCAACAACTCTTCATCATTCCCTGCTCAGTATCAGTGAAGATGAAATCTACAAAGTCAGCTTCGTGCATTTAATGCATTCAACATAATAGAGTTGTTACTCTCTTCATCTTCTCCAACGGTCTCAAGAATGATCCATCTATAAATAATGTCATTAAAATTTGAAGAAAATAATGCTCTGAATCCTTTCCAACAACATCAAGCTTTATATACTCGGTTCATTCAAGAGATCATAAACTGATCAATAAAGTTCTCAACAACAACAACAAGATTTGCATCAACACTTTATATTTTGCTTCTTATTGTTGTTCCTTATTCTATTCTTCTGCACCTTGAATATTCTTTTTTGTTAAGATATTCAAACCCCCACCCCTAAACACAAGTCAAATATTTTGTACACGATCCATTGGACATTTCTATAATAGAACTAGTGGAAAACATAGTGCACATTTAAATCCAAGGTTGACTACCTTGGTGGGGGACATAGCACTCTTTATAGTGTGAACCATCTCAAAATACTTGTGTTCCTTCTTTACTGTTACTTACTGCTTTATACTGTATCATATCTCTTTACTTATCACTTCAGCTGCAAACTTGAGTATTCAACAAAGTCTATCGGTAGTGCTTCACCAGCAGACTTGAATTGTCTTCCTTACAAGACTTCCGCTACTTCAATCTTTTTAATAGATTACATGTGCTTGTTTTAGAAATTTATACAAAAAGTTTTAAGTGTTAATAAGCTATTCAACCCCCCCCCTTCTAGCTTATTATTGGGCCCTTTGAGACTAACACATACGTAAACAAAAATTTATGCTAGTTAATTCTAGCAACTAATGCTAGTAAATATATGTCCGTCGAAACTGATGATGCAATGGTTGATGGTTGCAACTGTTAATAAAATGGTCAGAGGCCTGTAATGTACATCGCGATGCATAATTGCATGATTTCAAATATTGGGTAACATAGCGATACCTCACAATTTCAATTCGTTTCGTCGCAAATCCAAATTGATGCATCATGATTCATTAATGATGTATCGTAATTCAAAATTGATGCATCGTGAAATATATCATCTTCAACCTCAAAACCCAAAACTTAGATAGCAAAAGCAACAAATGAAAGAAAAAAAAAACTTGGAAGTCACCTCTTCTTCGGCATCGGACAAGGATTCTACAACATTAGTAATATGCTTAACCTAAACATCCGACAAGGAGTCAACAACATTATCCAAAACCTAACTAGCAGACCAAACCCGACGCCATAACCATGAAAGTCAAATTAAACTCCAAAGCAAAGCAATCCGTTTGAAACCTTCGTCATCTTTTTGTGTTGTTATGCATGTAAACTATTCGATGAAATGCCTATTTTTTTTTTGTTTGTCTGACACCTTTTTCAATCTGGATGCATCAATTTTAAATCACAATGCATTATTTGTGAATCGTAATGCATTGATTTGGATTTGGGATGCATGAAAGATGCATATAAATTTAAATAATTTGTTGATTGTGTAGTGGAAAGAAGGTACCTGAATGTCTGTTTTCCTAATGATTTTTTATCGCGATACAAAATTTGAGTAGGTAAATAAAATTGGATTAAATAATTAAAATTAATTTTTGCATAGCGATACAGAATTGGACTAGGTAAATAAAATTGATGCACGCGATGCAAAATTAGATTAGGTAATTAAAATTGATTCCATTTAAATTGATGTATCGCAATGCATTTCCGAAGCGTGTCTCAGATTCATTAAGGGAATCGTTGTCTTTTTTTCTGCAAAAATATATTTTTCAAATTAAAAAAACAGGAATAGAAAATAAAAAACTTTGAAAAGTGATCGCCCCGTAATTATTCCTTTATTCTTTTTTTTAAGAACGCACGAATTGGGCCTGACAACATACACCTGATTAGGGGTGTAAGTGGTTCGGTTCGGTTTGGTTTATGCCACCACCACAAACCGAACCGCCTCTTAGTGTCTCAAACTGAACCGAACCGAGGAAGACTTGGAACCGAACCGAACCGAACCACTCGGTTTGGTTTGGTTTGGTTCGGTTTGGTTCGGTTTTGTGGTTTATATAAATTATTTTTAATGAAATTAACCAACATTAAAAATAACAATAAAAATAAGATTTTAATTTGGAATTAACATCAAAATTAGGAAATAACCTACTAACAACAAATTATCATAAATTAAACAATATAAATTCTAAAATAAACACATACAATGGAAGAAATAATAGTTCTCCAACAATCAAGATTTTGTTTGGTTTAATATCCGTCTATATATATATATTATAAATAAATCAAAGGTTCAAAATAGTTAATAAATGTAATATAATATATATTATATAATAAATAAATAAAAATATATAGGGTGGTGTGGTTCGGTTCGATACCAAAAACCGTGAACCGAACTAAACCGCGTGGTTTTCCAATTTTTGAAATCAAAACCGAACTAAACCGACTGATTTTGTTTGGTTCGATTCGGTCCGTGGTTTGGTGGTTTTGATTTATACCCCTACACCTGATTAACGTCACAATATATCGAAACTAGGGTTGCCAGTCAATATAAAGCCTCCATTTCACCTCACCCAGTGTGACACCCACTCTTCAGTCTCATTCTCGTTTATCCCGCCGATGCCCGTAGGTTGGACTTGGAGCTCGATCTCCGAGTAAACCATCATAGTTGCCCTTTGTGTCATCGATCTCACTTGTGATTGGTGCTATTTCTCTAATTCGAGGTACTTCAATTCCGTATCTAGATCTATATATAAGTGTTATTTTTAGTGATCCATGAATTTTCATTTTTTTGGTCAAATCTATAAGAAGTAACTGTAATTTATATCGAGATTTGTGATAAATTTGAATTTTTATATCTTATCATCATCGATATTCATTTTTGTGTTTTTTATTTCTGTGCCTGTATGTTGTTTGTTTGATTGCTACTGACTCAATTTGATCCCATTGAGATCTGAGTCGAATACATGTGCTCCACCTCTCATTAATCGGAGTCTTCTTGTGCAATTTACTAGTGGTTGCTGGTATGTTTGATATCTGATCATGTATATGTTCTTTAGCATGATTTATGATTTTCGTGCTGTTTATGTTTTTTCTTTGTAGGCTTTCTGGATTGTATTCTTGAGTTGGAAACCGTTTGTTTCCTTTTTTATTTCTGATTGATTTATTTTATGTTGGTGGTTTGAGTTTCTATATATCCATGTTACTGAACTGGTTTATTTGTCTTTGGCCTTCACAATTTCTAAGATTTCACTTTGTGGATTACTTGTTTGATTCCTATATAGGACGGAACAATAGAGTAAAAATGTTGATGTTTTTGAGATCTAACGCTCAATGTGATAGAACTCTTGTTTAGCTTTTAACCACCCATGAGATTATTGCTGTTGCCCCCACATAATAAAGTAGTTTTAGCTGATTTGTCTTTTTCTACGAAATTATTAACCGGGAGAGTTTGCTTTAATTGTTAACTTAAGCCAAAGAGGAAACTTGCAGTTTTAAAGTTTTAACTTAAGCATTTGTCTGTCTCTCACGCTACGAGTTTGAATATCCATGTTTAACTTTACTCATTGCCAATTTCCACTTGCAGGGTCTCGGAGGCCTTAAAGCGTTCCCTGTGCATAATGAGGTGATTTTAACTGATTACCACTTTCTATAAATTTATTCTACTATGCATCCATGAGTAACAAAAAGGGAAACTTGTATACCAGCTCGTTAGTAATGTCTTCATTCTGGTAGTTGAGGTTTTTTGCATGATGGTTTAGTTCTGTGAATTTTAATCATTCTGTACTATGCTTCTTATATATTGGTTAAAGCTTTTAGGCTCATCAATATCAATTTTTAGATTAATGGATTTTGGCCTATTTATGACTGAAAAAAGTATTCCACCAAATCAAATGGAATAAGTATGCCATTTGTCACCAACAACAATAACAAAAAAAATAACCTTTAGACCATAAACAACAATAAAGCTTTAGGGGTGCTTAAGGGATTATTTGAGATTTTGTTGAAACAACAAAGATTCTAAAAAATGCTTAACAAAGCAAAAAGTTAAATTGGGAGCAAAAGAAGCTCCCGGGCTTAACACAAAAAAAAGGCTAAAAACGACATCGTCTTGTACTAAAATACATCAAAACGCACGGTTTGGCCGACAACAACCTGCCCACTTGGAGTCCCTCTTCCTGCCACTTTCTCCTTCCACTTTCCACATCATCATTTTGTTTTTCTCCTTTTCTT
The DNA here is from genome assembly GCA_013146195.2 of Codonopsis lanceolata. Lineage (NCBI taxonomy): Eukaryota > Viridiplantae > Streptophyta > Magnoliopsida > Asterales > Campanulaceae > Codonopsis > Codonopsis lanceolata. Next base: position 10,162,485 of record CM028378.1, on the reverse strand, counting down.
TTTTTGTTAATTTTCAACCATAAAATATATATTTTTTTAATATACTTTTTTCCTGTATTAAATTAAACATTTTTACCTACAAATAGAGACTTGGTTTGTTTAATTTGGATATCAGAAAAAATTTCTATGAATTTTTCAAAACTTTAACAATTTTCTTGTAAAAATAATAAATTATTAAAGATAAAGATGATGGGGTATGTAAAAACGTTGGAGTTTGTGCATTGTTGGAAGAGTATTTTTATTGGGAAGCTTAAGTGGAGAACTTAATGACATTTTTGTAATAAAATAGAAAAAAATGGAGTTTAAGCTCCCCATATGGGGAGCTTTGTTGTCCATGGTCTTATAAGACAACGTTGACACTTTAAGCTTATAAATAGTTTCCTCTATTTATGAAAAAACTGCTTTCTTCTCTACGAGTCAGTTGGCTAATATCAATGATATTTGATTAGTCAGTCCGGAAGAACATTAAAACTTTGAGTGTTCTAACATTTTTTTGGTAAACGTGTATACCAGCTTGTTAGTAATATCTTAATTATTGTAATTAAGGTTCACAATTTAGTTCTTTGAAATTTCTAATCATTCATTTAGTGGCTTGGTTAAGCTTTTACGCTTCCGCTTCCTCTTGCACCATTGGCAATTTTTGGTTAATGAAATTACACATATTTTAGACTGAAGAAAGTAATCCACAAAACTGAACGGTACAATTTTGCCATTTGAAAAAAAGCTAATCCCCTTCCAGACCACGCTTGGCATTATAGGCTGTTGATAGTCCTCTATTAATATGGTAGCCTAAGAGAGTATTTTAACATCTCACTTTTCTTTTAGCTTCATTAATTTGAAAAAAAACTCGAAGAAAACCTTACTATGAAGTTTGTTCATAACTCTTAACAAAATTATGATACTTGTTTTGAGAAAATGAAGACAATGATCAATAAATGATAAATTCATTTGTTTAATAGTGGTACATTACAAAGCTTTACACGTTCTTGGTTGACTTTATTCCGAAAAATCTTTGAAATAGCAATAGTGGGAATAAACAAGTAATCACTTTTCCGCTTGTGTTTCTTTGTCCACGTTCAGGGTCTTGCCATGCTATCAAGTTATGGCTATTCACACGGGGTAGAAGATAAGATCGTTATTCATAGCATTTCAGCTTACACAAGGTAAGTGGTGAAGGCATTCTTGAAATTGTATCTTGTCATCTTACATTTTTGTTGATGTTCTCGACATAGAATGATTGTATTGAAAGAGTTGAAAAATCAATGTGACCATAAGATCCATGAGTATAGGCAATCCTATCTATTTTTTATGTCTACTTGGTAGTATTTCCTCATGTTTGGGGTGGAATTATATTTAGGACGATCCATTTTGGATGTCCCACCTTTATGAAAAATTGAATAAGGCTCTTTGACCTGTCTTGCCCTTATCACTCTTCTTGTAGATAAACGTGCCTATGGATTTACATTATAATCATTAGCGACTTTGTATGCTTATCAGCTCAGTTATTAAAATTCGTAGCATATGATTACCTGTTTGGGATATGTTTGAAATAGACAAAGAAAGCTGGTGAGGGAAGAGAGATAGAAAGAGATAGACAGAAATTATCAACCCGTATCTTATTCAATATTGTATGCAGAATATATATTGCTTTACAAAGTCTAACATTCCTTAAATATAATCCTAAAATCATGGCTAATCACATCTAAATATAGTAGTTTATATTGATTACAATATCACTGTAAAATCTTCACAGCTAATACCCTCCCTCAAGCCAGACGACCAAAAGGGAGACGCAGCTTGACATATAAAGCCTGGAACCTTGGTTTAGGTAAGCCTTTTGTGAACAAGTCGGCCAGTTGGTCCTCGGATGGAACGTAATGGAGTTTCACAAAACCACAAGTAACCAACTCCCGAAGGAAATGATAATCAATTTCTATGTGGCGCGTGCGAGCATGGAAAACTGGATTACGAGCCATTTTCAACGCAGAAATGTTATCGCAATGTAACGAGGGAGGAGAGATGGGAATGTCAAGCTCACGAAACAAGTAAGCAAACCACTTAAGTTCCGGCGGTGGTGGCCGCACGGTACTCGGCTTCACGCTGACCGCGAGGCCCCAGGTTGCTTCTTCGCCGTCCACGATACCAAATCGGACCAAGATAAATGCAAGCACCGGTGGTAGGCCAGTCGGTCATTGGGATCACCCAATCCGAATCTCGAGAAGGCCCGAGAAACATCGGTGGATGAATAAAACATGAGACCCAAACTTAAAGTGCCTTTAATAAACCGAAGGATTCGTTTAGCCGCTTGCAAGTGACTTGTTCGAGGGCGGTGCATGAATTGGCAAACTTGATTGACAGAAAAGGCAATGTCCGGTCTTGTCAATGTAAGATATTGCGATCCACCAATCATGCTACGAAAAAGTGTAGCATCGGACAATAAATCGCCATCGATACATTTAATCGAGACCATTTGGGGTGGAGGCGGGTTCTGATCGGTCATACCAAAACGCTCGAAGATCTAAAGCATACCGGGTTTGACATAATTTGAGGAAGTAGCACCGGATCTAGAAGCCTCAATGCCCAAGAAGTAACCCAAATCTCCCAATTGACGTGTATCAAACGTAGCACAAATGTCGTTAATGACTGAAGCAACCACAGCCGAAGATGTACCAGTGATGATTATATCGTCTACGTATACCAAGAGAAGGACCGTAGAATTACCCGGTATATCTTGGGATAAACAGCGATGAATCGATCTGTTGAAGAAACCGTGCCCAATGAGAAACTCATGTGACGATGGAACCAAGCTCGGGGGGACTGTTTAAGTCCATAAAGGGCTTTGTCGAGCTTACACACATGAGAGGGAGCCGACTCATCAACAAACCCCGGTGGTTGTCTCATAAAAACATCCTCTTGAAGAAACCCATTTAGGAAGGCGTTAGAACATCAAGTTGTTTAATGTCCCATTTACGAGAATGGGCTAAGCGAGAACGGTTCGAATCGTGGAGGGCTTGACCAGCTGGTGAAGGTTTCATCGAAGTCCAATCCGCTTGTTGACTAAAGCCCTGAGCAACAAGTCGAGCAATATGCGAATAGATAATAACGGTTTATGTAAACTTGGGACATATAGAACATTATTGAGAGAAAAGGAACGATTACTAGACTGAAGAGATGATTTACCAATATGCGATATACGTAAAGCGAGACCCATTGCCAAAAGTCACGACTCGTTACAGATACGGAGAATATTCGTAGAGATGGCGGGTCAGTCATGTGATTGGTAGCCCCGAGTCCAGAATATATGGTTACGTTTTGAGCAACGTGCGTTATACCTATGTGAACAAACTTGAGCACGTGACCTTTCTTGAAGCATATTTGACATGTGACATCGGTATCTAGAAAATTGGAGTTCGGCAGGGGTAAGGAGTTGGAAGAATGCCACGGCTGGGTTGTAGAAAATAGGAAGAGTATACCTTTTGGTCGTGAGTTGGTTTGAGAGTTTGTAGGATCATTGGATAGGGATGAGCCTACCATGGATGGCTCTCGATACCATGTTTGAAATAGACAAAGAAAGCTGGTGAGGAAGAGAGAGAAAAGAGATAGCGAGAAATTATCAACCCGTATCTTATTCAATATTGTATGCAGAATATATATTGCTTTACAAAGTCTAACATTCCTTAAATATAATCCTAAAATCATGGCTAATCACATCTAAATATAGTAGTCTATATTGATTACAATATCACGGTAATTTCTGGACAATCAATTACAATCTTCACAGCTAATAGGATAGACAGTCACATTGTTTTAGATTTAAAGTTCCATAAATATAATCTACTAGATCGAAGAACATGTATGCTTCTATCTTATGATAACTTTTTCATACATTTAATAGAATGTTGGCCAATAGAGGATATTATGTACTCCCTCCTATCCTAAAAACAAATCTTTTTTTTACGCTATTCCAAAAAAAAGTGTTCACTTTTTTACTATGTTTTCTTTTTGGGTAGTTACCTCTATCATTTTTCCATTGATTTGATTATCACTTTAACTATTTTCACGTGGGTATCCTCAAAAAATACAAACTATTATATACAGTCGATTATAATTTTTTAAATTTGTGTATTGCGTCAAACATGACATGAAATACATTTTTCTTCTTAGTAACGGAGGAAGTACATGATTCTTTTTTAGGGTTTCGAGTGTTTTGTTAAGTGTTGTATTGCCCCATCATAGCGTTGATAATTTATGTAATGCATGCTTTTTCTAAGAGTGTAGTATGCCAGCAGAGTGATTATTCTGCTTCTAATACTATTGCTAACTTTGTTTTGTAGGCTCTTAGGCCCCCAATCATTTATGATCCAATGTGCTAAATGGGTAGTTCATAAACATTGCCAAAAAGCCTAAAACCTTTCTTCTTAGAGGGAGAGGGAACAGAATCGACACCTACCGATTCCTTCACTCGGTCAGGTTCCTTGTGTTCCTCGGTGACCTCAGAATATCTCCCGGGCTCTGGTAGTTGTCCCGTTCCTCAAATTCTTCCTTAACATTTTCCCAAATCCTCCTGAACCCTTAGCACTTTCAGTGTTGTTTTCCAATCCATCATAGAAGCTCACATCAATTCAGTTGAATGACCATGCATCATTTACCCCATCATTGTCAATGTGTCAACAAAGAGAGAAAACTATTGTGTCCTTCGTCTTCAATCTCTTTGCCTTCATAAACTCATTCCTACCCCTGGTGAAAACATAACTCCAACTACTCTTCCAATAACAATACCTAAATTCCCACGCCCTCATTGACTTGTCATAAAACACCAGCTGCACATCATCAACCTATCCACCTCTTTCCATGAGTCCCTCAGTTCATCATAGAAATGCTGCTAGCCTAATGTCACCCCTCAGCTAGTTACTATTGCAAATGGGACTGTACTAGGGACGCTGCAATGAAGTATAAGCATTCTTTGATTATCACAGTGATTTTGGATGGGAGGGTCAAAGAGGAGTCAAAAAGCGATGTGGTGGATCTCAATGCCGAACCAGAAAACACTTATGTTAAACAACATTGTCGTACCAATTCGGCCCTTGCTGGTGGATGAGTTTTTGAACAATGAAGGCCAGGAAAAGGATGAAGCAGGCCCTACATGCAAGCTTGAACCCCCAAAATCACTTTGGGAGTACTATGGCCTATGGTAGTATGGAGCACAGTGCTGGTGCATGTTTTATCAGCATGCACTTAAGTTATGAAATTTTCATGGTGGATTAACTAATCAAGATACTGTCTAGATTTTGTTGTAGTTCTGTTGTCAATGGCATGTACATATGTATGAAGTTAAGGCTTGCTTTCTTGAACTCATGTTCTAAATTACCTACTTAAATTGTATGCCCTTGATTAATCACATTTTGCGGTCAATTAATTACTAATTTTCACTACAATACTGTTGATATGGTGTTTTCAGAATCATTATTTTGTTTTAATGCTTTAATATTTTAATTTTTAGAATCAGCATGCACTCTTGGAAGAATTTTGTAGTTTTAAGAAAAGTAGGTCTCCTGTAAGATTCTAATACGTAAGATGGAATATCACTTTTTTATAATACGTGGTGGGTGGGGTCAAGGGTATCCGTTAAAACAGAGATGGTGTGGCAGCTGTTATTAGTGTATTTATGTTATACTAAGTCTGGCAGCTGTTATTAGTGTATTTACGTTATACTAAGTGTCTCTCCTTTTTCTTTTGTTAACTCAATTTTTGCTTGAATAATTGATGTTATTCAACATAATATATATAAATCAGTAAATGAAAAATTAAGCATGCCCAACCCTCGTCTCTTTTTTTGTAAGCTTGGTAATTATAATCCATTACCCATTAACCCACTCAATCCAACCTACTAATTATCGAACTCATTAATGTTTGTTTTTGGGTTGAAACGGGTAACCCGTTTCGATCCAATAATATTAATGGGTTGGATTGTGTCGGGTTAAAACGGGTTGGAGCCGTTATCCATTTTGATCTGTGACTTTTTATGTTATGAATGTATGTTTTTTGGGGGAAATTTTTGGATTGAGACAGGTCGACCTATTTCAACCCGTCACCCGTTTCAACCCGACTCATTTTGACCCACCCATTTCAACCCGTTTGATATATGGGTTATAACGGATTTCGAGCTGTTTCAACCAATTACCCAAATCCAACCCAACCCAATTGATCGACCTAATTATCAATAAGATAGGTGTGGACGGTTGGGAGAATCATTGTTGATATCAATTGTATCTCCGAGACAATAAACAATGGCTGCAACAAAAACATGGATAAGTGGAGATTAGGTAGTAGTGTAATAAGCTTGTTTCAAAACGTTGGTAAAAAACGCAACGTTTTCTCTATAAAAGTATTTCAATGCAAGATTTTTTAAAACGCAGCGTTTTAAAAATGTGTTGCGTTTACAATTATTTTGTTTATAGAAATAACGTTTTGAAATAGTTTTCCAAACATGTTTACAAGAAAAAAATTACATTTTGAAAATGATGCATTTTAAAAACATTGCGTTTAGAAAAAGCTGCGTTTTCAAAACGCTGCACCAGATGAGGTCACATCTTGCCGTTTCTGTTGTTGCGGCTTGACACCAAGGTTGGGATTGAGGTTTGCAGAACTACGGCCATTAGACTTGGCTCTAGCTTAACATCTCCATGTATATATATAAACCATGAAAATGGTGGAGTACAATCTTTTACATCCACTTGTCATTTGGGTTTTATATAATAACGTATAATAACTTTGTCCTTAACATGTCTTTGTCCTTAACATTTTTTTATTTTAAATTAAATTATGATTCCTATTTTTAACATTTTCGTAATTTCATAAATATATGTTTTCGGTTGCTATCATTTTTTAATGTCATATTTCATTATGTCTCCAATTGTTAAACATTTTTTTCATTTCATAATTTATGATGTTTCCAATTTTCATTTTTAGGGAATAAAAAGTTAGTGGTTTCATAAATATGTTGGATTCGACCCTTTGTCTAGAATCGAGTCATTCATTGTAACAATACAATAAAGCATTGTTTTAACTTTTAATCAATGTATTATGGGCTTATGAAAAAGAAACTTAGAAACATCACTTAATTTTTCCTTGAAAACAAAAAAAGAGCATTATAGAGACAGATGACGATTCTTCTTTTTGTTGTAATTGATGTCAAGCAAGGTCGTCATGATAGAGACTGATGTTCATTCTATATTCATCAATTTTCGAATTACTTACATAGGAATTTGTTATATTCCATGCAAATAGCCCATTCATTTGATTAAAGCATTCATAAAAAGTAAGAGCAAATTATATCTACATTTTACAGGAACTTGTTTACGGAATATATTGATAATAAGCTTAATTTTTCCATGATGCAACGACATTCTTGATAATAAAACCAACATTTTCATGAAGTTAATTGCTTGGCACCATAACATGACGCTTTTGCCTTAAATCCGCTTCCCTTCACAAAATCAGCTGTGGCCTTTCCTTTGATTTCAAGACTTACTTATACAAAGTTGAATTGCTTGGCAAGAATAAGATATTCCTAATCTCTAATTACAATAAATCAGGATAATCAATCAAGCTAATTGACTGTGAACAGAAGGATACAATAAATCAAGCTAATCAATCAAGATAATTGATTATGGACAGAAGGATACAAAAATGTTTCCAAAGCAGACTAAGAAGATTTTGTGCTGCTGCTATCAAAAATGGGGGACAAATGAGTCTTACCTTTGAAAAACAAGCAAAATAAAATAAACCTAATAAACAAATAAAGAAAACTAATAAAACGAAAATTGGGATTTTTCTTGCGAGGACGGGTTGTTCTGACTGTGACTGGAATTGAAGCAGGATTGCACATCCGAAAACTGTGACGTGAGGTTTCCAAATTTAGAGCTTCAATCTGAGAGGTGTCATTGCTCGGATCGTCATCCTCAAAAGTTTGTAGAACGACAAATTTATTGGGGGAGATAAAGTTCAAAGTTTCTTCTTGATGTATATTCTTTGTGTCGTCTGTCAATTTACAAGAAAGATATTGAATTAATGTTTTTAGTCCAAAATTTTGATCATCCATTTCTTCAAATATCAAGTAAATTCGGTCATGTTTTTGGCTGTCGTTTCATACTTTCATTTACATCCATTCTTGTTTTCTTGGAATCCTATCAATTGTATGTCATAAACCCTAGCTAGATCTTGCTAATTGAAAAGGAAAGTTCAGTCTAATCTATCACGGAATCTGACGGATTCTAGCTAATACATACATTGTACCTTGGCAAAAATATGTCTACGATATAAAATCTTACATGTACCGTGAAGAAGAACGACAAGATTCGTAGGCTAATCTATAAGAGAAAAAGGGAGAAGTTGATTTCGTGATCTTCACGCAATTCATAATTTCTTTTCACTTGTTACTTGATCTTTTTCGTTTTAAGTATAGAGATCAAGATAAGGATAGAATGGTCCACTATATTTGGTTGTTCGTCTTGTATGTTACATACCTCTTACGGACATTACTTTTAAAAGGACCGGCACGATATAGGCATCCTAAGAATAATTCAATCATTGAATAACCTAGAACGAGAGAAAATACGATGTTTTGAGGGTACCACTTACAAATATATGGAAATATATGCAATTGTTGATGTAGTTTGAGTGTCATTTTATATTAACTCTTCACGTAAATAAGATTTAATAAAACTAGAAATCTTGAGTATGATATAAACATTTTGATACTAAGAAAATACTTTTTAACTTCTTGTAGACAATGTAATATAATCATTTTGATTATTTGTAATTAGTTATGATTTTTCAAAAAGAGTAAGGAAAGAAAAAAAAATACAATCTTCACTGTGAAAAAAAATTAAAAGAATATGTTGAAGGGTAATTTAATAACAGTCGAAAACATTCATGTGCAATAAAAAAAAACTTTTCAAAAAATTAAAGGTACTTTCACATAAAAACATGAAGAAAAAAAATCGTGATTTACTATTTGGGAGAGTTTAATCGCCCTTGTGTCCGACCCATCTTACAGGATTAATCTTGGGCTTAGTATAGAGACTCCTTTGGTAAACCAAAAAAAAATGGATAAATTCGGGTCAGTCACTTTGATAAGTTTTCCATCGCTACAGTAGCTTCTTTTTTAATAGAAAAAAGTCATTTTTTAGGACGAAAAAATTACGATACCCGTAATGAGTCTGAGCCGCTACAGATCACTCATTCAACTGTTACAAAGACCTCGTTGATAGTGTACACTATGCAGTAAGGCTCCGTTTGTTTTACGGAAAAACATTTCTAGAAAATGATTTTTGGAAAATCATTTTCGGAAAATGAAAAGATTTCATCTTCAGATGTTTGGTAAATCTTTTGAAAATATGTCAGAAAACATTTATGCGTGTTTTGCAAACACACAAAAAATGTTATAAAAAACAATATATGAATAAATACAAAAAATATGTTTTAATATTAATGCACATATTGAATATAAGATAGTGTTGAACTTTAAGTAGTTTTTCTTTAACAGCCCTCAATTTATCACTAGTGGTATGAAATCAATAAGGTTTATCTTTTTTTAATCTCACAATTACAAATAAAAAAAATTTATAATTGATATGAAAAAGAACTTTTTAAAATAGAAAATAGACAATGTTTAGGATGTATCTAAATAATATAGTTGACACTAATTTTAGGACGTAGTGATTATTTATTAAAATTATAATTTATAAATAGTGTGCACAAACTTCATTTATATTTCTAAATAATTTATTTGTTAGTGAAATATTGTGTATGTAAGTAAATATGTGTAATTGTGAAAGGGGACGGAGGGTACCCGAACATTTAGAAAATGATTTACGGAAAATGAATCCATAAGTCATTTTCCGAAAAAAAAAACATTTATTTTCCGTTGTCTCGAAAAACGTTTTACTTTAACTATATTTTCCTAAGGCTACTAAACATCAAAAAATTAATGGAAAAAACGTTTTCCGGAAGTCATTTTCCATAAAACAAATGGAGCCCAAAAATAGGTAAAATCCAAAACTGAAAACTGGAGGTTGTTGAAAATGAATGAGGTTTGCGTGAATAAGTGACAACCGACAAGGTTATACAGCTAACAGGACGTCACACTCACATGGCTATCACCTTCGAGACCCTTCTCTTCTTCTATATAAAGGGCTTTGGTATCAGCTATTCTCCATAACCCTTCTATTGCATAGCTAAACTCGCCCTCCCTATAAACCCTTCCCCTAAACAATCAATGTAAGCTGCCGTTCAGCCTCTCCCATTTTGGATTCCAATAATTCGCCAAACTGTGGTACTTCGATTTCTCCTCCTTTTTTCCGATTTGATTTCATTATGTTGTTTTTAGGGTTTATTTTGTGTTGCCGATTCTTCAATTTACAACTGAGATTTTGAATTAATGTTTTAGTCCAAAATTTTGATCATCACTTTCGTCTCAAATTAAGCAAATTCTGTCATGTTTTTGCCTGTGGGTTTTCTGTGCATGTTCTTTCATTTGTAGATCCATTGTTGGAATCATATCAACTGTAATTCATAAGCCTAGATCTCTCTAGTTTGTAATAGATTAGTACAACCAAGAAGTTGATTACGTCATCTCCACGCAATTCATTCCGAGGTAGTGAAGTATATAAAAGACAGTATTTTTTTTTCACTGGTTGCTTGATCTTCTTCATGCCAAGTTCAATTTCGCTAACTGACACTCCAAAATTGCTTCCTGATACAAAAGCTGCATAGTCGCAAGTTCATACAAAAGATTTGTTTCCATTTTCGATCACTTTCTGTTAGTTCTTTATTGGCTTATAGATACTTTTAATGACAACTCTACCATATTTCCCTTTTAGGAATGCGATCTGCGGATTACAATGAAGAAGCAAGAACTTCCTGAAAAACCAAATAATACTCTTCTGGATAACTCACCATTTGAGGAATGGATTGATTTACTGCAGAGCCGGTTTGTCAAAGCCATTATAGAAATAGGCCTTAAATGTAAAGAGCTCCCTTCCTTTTGTTTAATATCCAATATCCATCCCTTTTTTTCATTCCTAACTCTCTCTCCACGTCACTCGTGCTCTCAGATATTATGATGCATATGATATCTGAATTTCGGATGGGAACTCATGACTCCGGACCATTGTTCCAAGCCGATGGCGTTGAGAATAGAGGATCATTGGCAACCATGGCTGGCTCAAGTAAAGGAAAAGTGAGCCCAACATCTTGGATTGCCCGTAACCCCAAAGCTCTAGGCGATAAGGTTGTCGAGGAGTGGGGCAATTATCTCCCTTTTGTTCAAGGTAACACCACATCCCAGTTTTAACTTGTTATTTCAAATTTTATGATTTAATTTCTTACTTTAATTGACTAAGTTATTGCTTCAGTCAATTGGGTTATTATTGTTTTTATCATATATTGGGGTGATTTGTTTAGGATGACTATCTTTCATTGGCTTAAATATCAATTTAGTCACTCTACTTTTACCAAAAATTCAATACTCACTTAACTTTTTCTTCCTTAATTTAATCCCTCTACTTTGAGATTGATGCTAATCGAATGTTTGTAGATGATTCGCGGCTCTCGTTTGACGAGCCTAGGGCTTTTCAAGAAGGTTAAGTTTTGTGGACAACATCCTCACGGGATACATACCACAAGGCATCGGCGAGCTCCCCAGGCCAACCTCGAGGTCCTCTCTTTATGGAACAACTCTCTTAACGGAACATTGCTGCAAAACTTAGGGCTAAATTCGAAAATGCAAAAGCTCGACGTTAATCCACTCAGAAAATCGTTAGAGGAAGGAAGTTGTATCTATTTTTTTTAAATTTTGAGATCTTCATCATCCATTGATAGAGTATTTTAGTCATTTTGAAGATTTCCGTCAAACATAATGAACATAATTGGTTTGACTAAGCTTATTGATTGTAAAGTCAAAATAGAGTGATTAAATTGAGTAAAATGATGTTACTAACTTTTTTTGAAAGTTGAGTGACAAAATTTGTGTTAAACCTTGTTTATTTGGTCTGTGTACTAGAAGTAGCTTTGTTAGTGTCAATGTGGATTCATCAAAAAATATATATAGTTGATTTATTCTTTTAATTTTACTTCTTGTTTGTAACTTTTAGTTTATCTCATCTTATTCGTAATATGTGTTCATAATCAACTACTTTTTCAATTTAAGCAAGAGTGGTGGCAGTTGTGCAGAAGTACTTTGTATTAATATTGACTCCATCCTAAAAAAAAGGTTTCATTTCTAAAAAAAAAAGGTTTCAATTGGAGTACTATCAAGTACTGAAACTACGAACTTAAATAAGTTTGACTTATCAAATGCGACCAGATTATTCGGACGTAGGTTATACACAATTGTAATAAAATCCATAAGTGAATTTAGATTTTAGGTGATCCCAATCAAGTTTACAGTTAAGAACTTATTATATATATATATATATATATATATATATATATATATATATATATATATATATATATATATATAAAATTAAAGTTGGTGAGGAAACATTAGGTTGTGTTATCTCACCACCTTTTGATAAATCTTCATTGTAAAACATTCATGTATTGGTTCTAAAAAACTCTTTGTTTTCTAACAATTAACTAATAATAATAAATATTAATAATAGTATATATAACTTCTTCTATTGTCAATAGTAGAAGTCTTATATTTAAAAACTTTTTACAATTAATATTACTTCTAACAAATGTAGGATAAAACTCTTCTATTATCTATTAATAATAAAATGTAGGAGTGAAATACAACTCTTCTATTGGTAATCTATAACTATTATAAAAATAAAAGTTACTGCTGCCACGTGACGGCTTTCTGTAAAAATCTCGGCTTGCTGTAAGAATCTAAAAGTCTTAAAAAGTTTTGTGTTGCCACGTGTTACCTTCATAATGGTAAAAGTTTTTTTTTTAAATCGATTAGTTTAAGATAAAAATTTTAAATCTAATTTGATAAGATAAAATATATTTAGGATATACTTTTACGAGAAAATTTATAATAGAGATTTAGGATTTTGTTTTTATTTGTTTGAAATATCACTTAATTAAACTATATTTTATCCTATATAATTTATACAAATTTAATTTGACTGAAATTCTTCAATTTTCATCTCTTTTCATTTTCATAATGTTTAATTTAGGCTAATTATCCACAGGATAATTCTATGTTATTTGTTCTACTAATCTATATTTATTAATTATTAATTACTAATCTATTAATTATCTATCTATTAACTATGACTAAAACAGAAACCACAACTGTCACGTGGCGGCTTCCTGTGAAATGAGATTTTTTTTAAAGAATTTCATTTTTCCACGTGTCACCCTCTTATAAAAAGTTACTAATAAAAGTTTTACAGATTAAAAAAACAGATAAAACAGTTGATTCATTTGATTTTTATACGGTTAGTTTAAGATAAATCTTACTGCTAGTTTATGCTATGTTTTTTGCAAATAGATTTTATTACATTTGATTACAAAGTTTTATAGATAAAACGTTATTGATAATTTTTTTATTAATTTGATTTTATACGGTTAGTTTAGCATAAGATTTTATCACATTTGATTTCAAAGTTTTATAGATAAAAATATTTTTTGATTTAATATAAATATTTTATTATGTAAACATTATCTCAAACTTAAAGATTCTATCAAATCTCCTAATATCATGCTATCTCCTAATATTTGCTACATATATATTCAAATTATGTATTTTATTATTTAGAAAATAGATTAAAAAATTATCTCAAATATATCTATTAACTATTACTAAAACAAACACCATAATCGGTTAATAGATAAAAGTTTTACATATAAAAAATTAGTAATAAATTTTTTTAAAAAAATCTTAAAATTATAGATAAATAAAAGCAGATAGATTTTTAAACATGTTATAAAAAATATATTCAATTTCATACTATTTCAAGTTTTATTTAATTTAAATTTAAGATAGAAAATATTCAGTTGTTCACTATTTTAAATTACTAACTATTCATAAATTTAAGAAACTATTAATTTCAGTATTTATTTATATTTTGAAGTAAATTAAGTTGATCCAGTTAATTGTAGTTGGTTAAGTAAATTTAAAATTCATATTACTCGTCCATCTCTGCAATAATTTAATAAGATAATAGATTCAGTTAATTAAACTGTTTCTTTTATATTGTATTAATTATTCATATATTAATTTTAGTATTTATCCTATTTTAAAATTTTCAAAAGATCCTAATTTTAACGAGTTTGAGATTTTTTTTAATTATAAAAAACTTTTGAAAAAAATATATCTTAAAACCGTGCATCGCTGGGTATAACCTAGTTTTGTAATAAAAGGTGAGGTTTTTAATCTAATGACTTTTAAAACTAACATCAATTTATAATTAATGTAAGAAACATATCTTCTAATAAATGGTAATATTAAAAAAATTAATGGTAATATTTGTAGAAATGTATTTTCTTATTAGTCTTATTAGTTATAAATTGATGTTGGTTTTAAAATTCTTTTCATAAAAGACATCTACATATCATCATAGAAGATATATATCTTACATTATTTAGAAAAAAATATTAGTTTTAAAAGTTTTATAAAAAAGATTTTTACTCTTATTACCAATAAAATAGATATATTTCACATTGTTTAAAAAGAAAAGTTAGATTTTAAAGTCTTTAAATTAAAGACTTTCACTCTTATTACAAGAGATGTATCTTACATTGGTAAATATTCTACTATTATTACCAATGGAATAGATGTATTCCACATTGCTTAGAAATTGATGTTAGTTTTAAAAATAATATTGCTAATTACCAATAGAAGAGATGTATCATACATTGGTTAGAAAGTGATGTTTGTTATCAAAGTCTTTTGATAAAAGAGATATATCTCACATTGTTTAAAAAAAAGTTTGATTAAATTAATCATATGAAACTAAAGTAAGACTGGATAGAAACTTTGATGGGATATTTGTTTTTTTGACCTAATTTTTATGGGGCCTAAATATGATTCGTACTCGCGAAGTATCTACTTAAATCTCACCTTGCACCCTAACCTACAAATTAAGTGTCTCACTTTCATATACAATTTTGTTATTTGTTCCACTTTGCCCCTTCACATCCATGAGAGTTAATAATATTAATATAAAATGACATGTGCATATCACATGATGACTATTTTGGTCATTTTTCTTGAGTGCAAAGTTGGATTTAGTTGTAATTCTATCATTTAGTTAACCATTTAATCTATATTTAAGATCTGTTTGTAATAAAAATAAAGAATAATTGTTTCAATAATCCAAAAATAATTAAATTTTGTCTCATAATTAACTTTAAAGTAAAACAAATGTCCAAAAATAAAAATAAAATTTTATTAAAAGGAAAATTGCATCATTAATTAGTTCCTGAACTTTAAGAAAGTCCATGTACAATGCAAATGCACGCCACAAACCAAAGAATGCAAATTTTGGACACCGATAGTCCTTGACCCTAACTCTGTTAGTTGAAGTGATGTGAAGTTAGAAAAATATGTGTTTTTTGTAACATCGTCAAAACAAGGGATATGAAAATTACAAACAATTGCAAACCAAAATTGGAAGAAGAAGATGGCACCAGCAAGGAGACCAGCCCCTCCTTCTCACCAATGTGTCCTATATCTACAGCTATGGTCGCGGCCGTCTCCCTCCCAAGGTCTAACGAGCTCTGACTTTCTTCTTCATCTTCAGGCTCTCTCTCTCTCTCTCTCTCTCTCTCTCTCTTATCTTCCAAGCAAAAACTAATCTCTCCAAGCACCAACCGCAAATCTACGCCATTCGTCTCTTTTTGTCTCTAGCAAGCTCTATCTCTGATCACCTCCTTCTGATCCGATGAACTAAACACCCCCTACAGCTCTTTCCTTGGAACCAGTGTACCAAGTTGCTCCCTTCTTCGGCATCCATCTTCTTCATCTCTGGTCACAATCTTCAAGTACATCGACGTATCCCATATTTCATCCAGGTCCGCTTAGATTATCCCCATATACATTCGTCATTTTCTGACCCGTCAACAAAAAATTCGAGGCTAAGGCTCAAAATTTGGAAACCCCTATATCCATTTGGTGTAATTATGAAAACCGGGATGAAACGATTGTCCCAAAATGACTTTAAATTGTATGAAGTTTTATTAAGAAAAAAAAAAAGATAAAAAGGAGGAAGTGATGGTGGGCGAAAAAGAGTAGATAAGGAGAAAATGAAGTACTGGAAGTGCGCTATGCTGGGCTGGGGAAGAAGGAGAAAAGGTATAGGTAGGCCCCAAAGTTTTGAGTTTTTCCTAGTAGTTCTTCAAACTTTCAGGATGGTCCCATAATATCAGCTAAGGTAATAGAGTTAGGGCTACTAACTTCTGAAGAACAAAATCTGCATTTTTTGGTCTCTAGCATTCATTTGCATTGTACAGGGACTGCTAGTGGACTTTATTAAAGATCAAGGATTAATGGTGTAATTTTCCCTTTATTTAATTTCTTTTGTATCCCTCACTTTCTTCGGTCTCATCATTCATAGACTTACCACCACCATCACCACTTCTATCACCTCAAATTTCACCACTAACCCGAAAATCAATTTGTAATTTAATTTTATTAATTTCAATTTCTTATTCCTTAATTCTTCCTTCAAATTAACTCATATGCAAAACTCATCATTTGTAAACCCAACACCAACACAACCTTTAAATTTCACTATTTACAAATCCAAATTATTTTTTTTAATCTTAAAATTTGAAGGTTTAAACCCAAGCCCATATGAGTTTTTAAAAATTTGAAGATCTAATAATATTATATTTCTCCTAAACCACCATTGTCATCCCTACAATTGCCACCACCACCGCCCCTAATCACTACAGTCATTATCCATGAACTCACTGCTACCACCATCACTACCACCAAGAAATGCTTTCACCTTAGCCTTGCTCAAATCGTAGAATTAAATCTCTTTAGCTTCTGTTAGTCGCATTTCTTTATTAGAATATTTCTCTCTTCTTAGTCGCTTTCCTCCTTTATTGTCAAATCACTTAGTAGAGAGAGAATGTAACTTTTGAATGGGACTACTTGAAAGGATGCAAGTAGCTGAAAATCTCTTTTAATCGAAAAATCAAATGAGTTGTAGTAGAAGAAAATAAAATTGATAGCCATGGGAGAGGACTGAAGAGATTCTCTCATCTAACTTTTTCAGGTCCTATGGAAACGAGTAAACAAGTAAAGACCGAAATAGGTTAAAGGTTTGGAACCTAGTTTTGGAAATAAATAAAATATTCAGGTGAATTTAGGGTTTGGAACCCAGTTTTTTTGTGGTTGGTGGCGGTGGTTTTGATATTGGTGATAGAACAAGTGGTGGCTTAGCTAGAGAAGAAGAGATCGAGAAGAAGAATATTTGTAACTAAATAATAATAAATAATATAATAAAATTGGACAAATGACAACGTGTATATATTAAAGTGAAACACTTCTTAGGTTGGGGTGCAAAGTGAGATTTGGTGGATACATACGTGTGCTAATAATGCCTTGATCTTTTTTATGGTTGAACAACATTATCTAACTTGACAAATAATTAATATTATGGAATTATTTCATTTTTGAGGGATGATTGAGAAAAAAATTGTTGCTAATTTCTTCACAAATGTCAGCATTAAATGATCATTTAAGACATTTCTCATACGTTAAAAGATTTTGAGTTAGCTTGTACGGTGTCAACAATAAACTAAC
Organism: Codonopsis lanceolata; assembly: GCA_013146195.2. NCBI lineage: Eukaryota > Viridiplantae > Streptophyta > Magnoliopsida > Asterales > Campanulaceae > Codonopsis > Codonopsis lanceolata. The sequence continues at coordinate 10,144,712 of CM028378.1, read as the reverse complement.
TTGCAGTTGAAATGCGTATTTTCATTGTTGTTTGAGACTTCACTTATGTCAGTTTGAAATTCGTTACTCAGAGTGCTAGAGCGTGGAAGTAATGGTTTGATTGAGGCAATTTTGAATTCTTATTTTCAGTTGAGAAACTTATAAAAGTGAATGAATTTAAAGTACAAAGATGTTCCTCATTAAATTATAACTCTATTTCTTTTGAGATAATTGATTTTGCAATTCAAAAAAAAAAGAATGTGTAGATATTCATAGTAATGATTCATATGAAGATAATATTAATAAAATATTTTTATTTATTGTTATAATGTTATGTTTCCATTTACAAAATAAAATTGCCCAATGTATCTTTTTCTTTAACATTATTATGTACATAAAACTGTCTATACATTTCTAAATCTAAGAGGGTTTAAATTTTCAAATTTTCGAACATAACGGGTTAATTAAATAGTAAAATCTAAATTATAATTTAGGGACAAAGTTACATAGTTAATTAAATAGGTATTTGTTAGTACAAATTATAATTTAGGGACAATATGATAGTTTTTAAGTTCCAACAAAAACGTTTGTAGTAGTCCAAAATTCAAATTTTTCTTCGTCTTCTTGAGCAAATTGTATATTTTAATTTCTTATCATGTCCAACAAAACGGATCTCCATTTTTTCTTCGTCTTCTTGATCTTCTTGAATTACATTTTAATTTCACGCTTTTAATTTCTTAACTCATTTATTTAGCTTGTTCAATATTACTAAACACGCTATAAATTTTTTAATATCTCGATACACACTACATTTTTAGTTTTTTTTATAATTACAAGTTTTCGTATACATCTAATTAAAAATGTCTGCCCAAACATATTCTTAAAATTAAAACCGTCTTATATCTTGGATTCAAATAAAGATTTAGTCACTCATCTTAGTAAGAGTATTTTTGTCTCATTCAAAAATATTGGACAACATTTGTAACAGTAGTTGTAGGAGGGTGGAATCAAACTTAAAAATAGACATATGAGACGATATGAATAGAATTTAAAGAGATATGACCTAACTTAAAGTTAATTAAGTACAAGTCGAGGGACCAAATAATTATTAAATTATTTATATAATTGATTAGCATATGACAAATTTACTTATTTGACATTATTTAATAGTGAGTGATTTAATAAACTATGGTTATTTTTGTGTAAACATTATATTTTATCATGATAAATTTACTTTTTTGTCTTTAAATAAATGGTGGATGGTTTATTAAATTAAATGTTAATTTTGTTCATATATTAATTTGTAAAAGACAACTCACAGTTTTATAGTAGAGATAGATTATATGCCACATTTTTGTAACATCATAAAATTCATAATTTTTTTAGAGAACCAATATTCAAATCATTTTATAAAAAAAAAAACTAAATCAAAAGGAAGTCCAAATATATATATTTAATTTACATTAAACACAAAAAACTACATTTTGAAATTTTTTTAAGATGTTGACTAAACAGTCAAATTAAATTAAAGACTTGAAATTTAAAAAGCTAAACTCTAAGAGTTACAAAATAAAAAATACATCGATTACTGAGTGAAAGAGAGATGTTTGTTTCTTTTTGGAAGAGAATAAATGTCATATGGTAGTAAAATTAATTAATTCCATCCTGCATCCGACCTTTAATTTGATCAATAATTATTAATTATGTATACATATTACAAATTTATAAATTGTTAAAGCTGTTGATTGTGAATACATATTTCAAATAAGACAAGATAAACTGAAAGTTACAAACAAGAAGCAAAATTATGTTCATTTTGTTGGACGAAAATCTTCAAAATGACAAAAAAAGCTCTATCAATGGATGATGATCTCAAAATTAATCAAAATAGATACAACTTCCTTCCTCTAATGATTTTCTTAGTGTATTAACGTTGAGCTTTTGCATTTTCGAATTTAGCCCTAACTTTTGTGGCAATGTTCCGGTAAGAGAGTTGTTCCATAAAGAGAGGACTTCGAGGTTGGCCTGGGAAGCTCGCCCATACCTTGTGGTATGTATCCCGTGAGGTTGTTGTCCACCAAACTTAACCTTCTTGAAAATCCCTAGGTTCGTCAAACGAGAGCCGCGAATCATCTACAAACATTCGATTAGCATCAATCTCAAAGTAGAGTGATTAAATTAAGGAAGAAAAAGTTAAGTGAGTAACGAATTTTTGGTAAAAGTAGAGTGACTAAATTGATATTTAAGCCAATGAAAGATAGTCATCCTAAACAAATCATCCCAATATATGAAAAAAACATTAATAACCCAATTGACTGAAGCAATAACTTAGTCAATTAAAGTAAGAAATTGAATCATAAAATTTGAAATAACAAATTAAAACCGGGATGTGGTGTTACCTTGAACAAAAGGGTGATAATTACCCCACTCCTCGACAACCTTATCGCCTAGAGCTTTGGGGTTACGAGCAATCCAAGATGTTGGGCTCACTTTTCCTTTACTCGAGCAAGCCATGGTTGCCAATGATTCTCCATTCTCAATGCCATCGACTTGGAACAATGGTTTGGAGTCATGAACTCCTATAAAAAAATTCAGATATTGTATGCATCATAATATCTGAGAGCATGAGTGACGTGGAGAGAGATTTATGAATTTTAAAGATGAATAAAAGGGATGGATATTGGATATTAAACAAAAGGAAGGGAGCTCTTACATTTAAGGCCTATTTCTATAATGGCTTTGACAAGCTGGCTCTGCAGCAAATCAATCCATTCCTCAAATGGTGAGTTATCTAGAAGAGTATTATTCGCTTTTTCTGGAGGTTCTTGCTTCTTCATTGTAATCCATAGATCGCATTCCTAAATTGGAAATACATTAGATAAACGAGGAGCTAAATGGTGAAGTTGACCATAGGCCGGTAAAGATAAAGTATTTGGCATGAAAAAGATCAAGCAACCAGTGAAAAAAAAATATTGTCTTTTATATACTTCACTACCTCAGAATGAATTGCGTGGAGATCACGTAATCAACATTGAATTCTTGGTTGCACTAATCTATTACAAACTGAGATCTAGGCTTATGAATTACAGTTGATATGATTCCAACAATGGATCTACAAATGAAACAGCATGCATAGAAAACCCACAGCAAAAAACATGACAAAATTTGCTTAATTTGAGACGAAAGTGATGATCAAAATTTTGGACTAAAACATTAATTCAAAATCTCAGTTGTAAATTGAAGAATCAGCAACACAAAATAAACCCTAAAAACAACATAATGAAATCAAATCGGGAAAAAAAGAAGGAGAAATCAAAGTACCACAGTTTGGCGAATTGGAATCCAAAATGGGAGAGACTGAACTGCAGCTTACATTGATTGTTTAGCTATGTGATAGAAGGAAGTGAATCAGCCTTGTCCTTTCATTTTATTTCATGAGTTATTTATACAAAGTTGACTTGCTTGGCAAGATGTATCCTAAATAAAATATTGCCTAATCTCTAATTACAAAAAATCAGGCTAATCAATCAAACTAAATGATATGGACAGAAGAATACACTAAGTACACCTTGGTTCCAAAAACAGACTTAAGGGAGATTGATGTTGCTGCTATCACCCGCCCTCAAGCCAAGCGAAACATTGTGCAGCTGCAGTTTGGAGTATAGGAGATGGAGTCGTGGTCGGGTAAGACTTTTAGTGAACAAATCTGCCAGTTGATCACGGCTGGGAACAAAGGAGATAGTGAGAAAACCACGGTTTTGAAGTTCCCGAACAAAATGATAGTCAATATTTACATAACGGGTTTGAGCATGAAAAACTGGGTTTCGTGACACGTGAATTGCTGAGAGATTGTCACAGAATATAATTGGTGGTAGTGAGTAGATACCCATTTCTCGGTACAAATAGGATAACCTTTTGATTTCAGCAGCAATAGTGGCAAGTGCGCAATATTCTGCCTCGGTGCTTGAACGAGCAACGGTAGTCTGTTTCTTTGCAGTCCACGCAACCAAATTTGGACCAAGGAAAATACATGCACCGGTGATGGAGCGATAATCGGAGGGATCGCCAGCCCAGTCTGCATCACAGAATGCGCGAAGCGAGAAATCCGACGAAGATCGGAACGGGATACCAAGAGAGATAGTGCCCTTGATGAAGCGAAGAATTCGCTTAACAGCTTGAAGATGACCTGTACGTGGTTGATGCATATGTTGGGAGACTTGATTCATAGCAAAGGATATGTCGGGACGTGTGAGAGTGAGGTACTGGAGTCCACCCACCATGCTGCGATATGAGGTCACATCCTGAATAGGATCACCATCGGTGGAGGAGAGGTGCGAGCCAGGAATCATTGGGGAAGAAGCGGGTTTACAGTTTTCCATGTTGAATTTCCGTAATAGATCAGTAGCATAGTGAGCTTGGCTAAGAGTGAGAACTGAAGGTGTTCGGGTGGCTTCAATACCCAAAAAAAAATCCAAGCGGACCAAGTCGTCGACTATCAAATGTTGCACACACGTGGTCACGTGACTCGAAAGCAACTGACTGATGATGGCAACCTCTGATGATGATGGTTCCCGTGGCTCCTCTGCGTGCCCTCGCGCCCTTGGATAGGGGTGCCAGCGCAGTGCGTGGACACCATCGCCTCGCTCCATCCTCCCTTGTTTAGGGAAGACGAAATCAAAAGTGCGAGAGGAGTGCCGCCTATATTAGCACGTTGGAATGTGCCTCTGGTTGCCTTGAGTGGATTTTGTATCCAATATGGGAACCGATGGTTTCTCGCATCAAGTTATCCCTTGTTTTGGGGATACCAGATAATGGAATGCATTACTCCTTTCATTCCCATTTTCCCTTTTTAGGGGGAAAACTAAAAGTGCAAGAAAGGATATTGCGACGCCCCACTATGGATTTATTGAAAATAGCCTTATGGCACATTCAGATTACTTATGGAGCTTTGGGTTTCCGCATCAAGTTATCCCTTGTTTAGGGGATACCAGATATGGGAATGCATCACCCCTCCATTCCCATATCTCTTTTTTAGGGGAGAACGGAAATTGCAAAGAGGGAATGTTGCGAGGCCCCACCGACTGAAAGTTTTAGAGTCGCCATTTTTATTTTAAGGCAAATAAAGCAAAACCAAATAAAAGAAAAATAAACCATAGAAAAGAAAACGGGTTCGAGGCTAAGTTACGAGTTGGGAAGGTGCTAGGCACCCAACTCGCCTTTCTTCTGTCTCGAAAATGGTTTTGGTCAAGTATGCTTATTGTCACATTTATTTAGCAAAATAAATAAGGTATTAAAATGACAGGAAATTTAAACAAATACATTCGTGGCCACATTATTTACGGACTCGCAGTCGCCTCCTTCCAATAATTACATACATATTTAAGAATATTTGGCCATTATAACGGCTCTTTTACATAATATTTCATATTCTAATCCCAAAGACAACGGCTTATATGGGCTACATTGGCGAATTTAAATAACAACTTTTAAAAATAAATAAAAGAGAGAAAATATAAATAACAGAAATAATCGGCCTTAGTTGTTTTACCTTTTAGAGCGGGCAGCTGCTCGTTCTGCTGCCTCAGTGAGAGGGAGTCTTTTGTTGTTTGTGTGGTTGTTGTTTTGCTTGGGCGTAATTTGAACGCTTATTTATGAGGGTTTGGGGTTATCAACTTAATGACTGAGTGACAATTATTTGGGTAGGTTTTGGCCTTTTTGGTTGGGCGGAACCTAGACTTAATTTTTGACTTTTCACCAGCATCTTTCGGCAAAGTAACGGCTACTTTGGGATTTTTGACTGGGAAATGAGGTGGATACCTAACAACTAGCTAGATCACTTATAACCCATGGGTTTTGATTTTGCCAGTGAGTTTGGATGGGGTTTGGAGATTCTAGGGGCTTCCACTCACCTATCTCGCACCTCTCGCACTAATCCTATCCAGATATCGCAGTATAGCCATGCGATTTTTCTATCGCCAGAACCGAAAGCAAATGGAAATGAGAGGCCTGGGGTCTCTATTTATAGTAGAGGAGAGGGATACGCCTGCATTTCTTCGCTTTTCGTGCATCCGCAGCTTGTACCGCTGCTTAAGGAGTTGTACCATTTCAATTCTTCGAGAGAGCGCACAGCAATGCATGGGTGCGCGAAAGAACCCTTGGTGCGACACCAAGGGTCTTGTGCGCACCATGCAAGCTTCCATCTTCTAGTTTTTGCACTTTCCCTCAGCAGCTTCACAAGCCACAAGCATGCATCCTTCCTTTTGCATTTTTGACTCTCAGAACTTGACATTCATTAAGTTTTAACAGCTTCTTGATATTTTATGTCTCATATGTACCAGGCACGAAAAAGGGGTGTCTATTAAATTCAGAGCCCTCAACCATGGAGTCTTACGGCAACCTTAAGGTTTACCGAGTAAACGAACATCGTTGATAAACAAGAGATTTCCAATTCTCCAATTTCGCTCATTTAAGAACGGAGAATGCAATTGGTAGCAGCTATAATGCACGCTAACATGCTATCCAAACTCTATAACCTAGACATTTTAGTCATTATAAAAAATTATCACATTTTAAGCAAATATGAATTTAATGTGCTCGATGGTCGGAACCTACTAATATAACGTATCCCTTTAAGAGATAAAGGAAATCATTCAAACGTAGTTCAAAGCCAAAACCTAAACTACAACCAAGTGAGGATGTCATGTTCCTCGTCAAGCCCGATTGAGAACACAACGGAAAAGATTTTTGTGTTTTTAAAAAAGAAAGCAAAGATTCTTCCTCCGTCCAAACCGTTGTCACCTATCAATACTATGAAGATTTGAATGTTTTTTTACCACATTTCAACCGGTCAATACCTTGTCGTTGAAACGTGTTAAGAAGAATTTTCTGTTATGAAAGATCCGGGTTGGTCGCCGCCTTGTTCCAAACATAACCTAAACTTTCAAATATCCGTAAAACCGCACTCGACCGAAAAGATCCGTTTTCAAACATTCTTTTTCCTTCCTTTTTTTTCTCATCTCTTTTTTTTGTTTTTTCAAATATTCCTCTTTTTTGGTGTTTTTGAAATATTCCTCTTTTTTTTGTGTTTTGAAATATTCCATCTTTAATTTTTGTTTTATGAAATCAAACTTTTGGTTTTTTTGAAACAAATACTCAGCAATTCCTAAAAAAAAGATTATTCTAGAGCCTGTAGAATATCAGCACTGACTTACCTTTTTGTGCCCTAGTGGTCGCCGTGGCAGTTCGCCGATTCTCGATGTTTTGCCACCTTGCCGGGCATTTATTCTTTTTTTATTGTTGTGATGGTCGTGCTTCCATTGAAATAGGTCTGCCACGTATCCTTATTCATGAACACTAAACAATCTAGTTCTCACCGGGACTGCTGTTGTAATGCGCACAAGTGTTATGCAGAAAGATAGCGTAATATCCATTACAACCTAGTGAAAATAAAGCATATCAAAATGCAAAAACCCATTACATCGCAACACTAAACGCAATATCCATTGCGTTGATAACCGATGACTAAATGCAATATCCATTGCAGAAAAACGTAGATGCAATATCCATTGCATTAACATTAAAATGGATGCAATATCATCAGATCGAACACAATACGCAATATCCATTGCGTAGGTATAAACTTAATGCAATATCCATTGTTGAATATTAACACGGAAATGGATGCAATATCCATTGCATATTAAACAATATCATTTAACATAATGCAATATCCATTGCATTAACACGTAAAAACGGATGCAATATCCATTGCATCATTATTACTAAACGCAATATTATTCATTAATACGCCGACATTAAACATAATGCAATATCCATTGCATCAATAATTAAACACAATATCCATTGCGCGATGAAACATAATGCAATATCCATTGCATTAACATTAAAAACGGATGCAATATCCATTGCATCACGACACTAAACGCAATATCCATTTATGCATCTACAAAACATAATGCAATATCCATTGCATTAACAAAACGGATGCAATATCCATTTAGACACCTAACGCAACATTGCATTAACAAAAAACGGATGCAATATCCATTGCATCGCGACACTAAACGCAATATCCATTGCGTGATTAAAACAATATCCATTGCATTAACACATAAACGGATGCAATATCCATTGCATCGCGACACTAAATGCAATATCCATATGCCTAATATTGACAAAAACATAATGCAATATCCATTGCATTAACATAAAAATGATGCAATATCCATTGCATCGCAACACTAAACGCAATATCCATCATAATTTAAAAATATAATGCAATATCCATTGCATTAATACTGATCATGCGATGTAATATCCATTGCATCGCAACACTAGATGCGATATCCATCGCATCATCACAGAAGACATTTATGCATATCCATTGCATCGCACCTCCATTGATATCCATCACATTGACACTAAAGATTCGATGCAATATCCGCCATCACAACATCCGAATGTGATATCTATCGCATGACGACATCTTAAAGGAAGGATCGGATGCAATATCTATTTATCGCACCAATGCGATATCCATCGTGATGACACATTAAAGATGGATGCAATATCCATTGCATCACAACGCCGAATGCGCCATCTATCGCATTAAGACATCCATCGCATCATATATACCATCAGACACATGCAATACCATTGCATCTAATGCGATATGCATCGTGATTGACTATACGGGACGGATGCAATATCCATTGCATCACACTAAGCCGAATGCGATATCCATCGCATTGACGAAGGATTCGACAGCAATATCCATTGCATCGTTATCGCCGAATGCTATATACATCGCATCGACACATCCATTTCCGATGCAATATTCGCTGCATCGCAGAATGTACCAATGCGATATCCATCGCATTGACTGAGGGACGGATGCACATCCATCATACGACCAATGCGATATTCATCGCATTAACATTAGAAAAGACGATGCAATATCCATCATCGCAACGCCGAATGCGATATCCATCGTGACGACATCGAAAGACGGATGCAATCATTGCATCGCAACGTTGAATGCGATATATCCATTGCATTTCTCAGATTGCATATCGCATGTACGTGTCAGAAGCGTAGTCTATCAAGTGTTGTGATACGCAGACGCCTCCTCGTGAGCGCCGTTTTTGTCGCTAACAAAACCTTTCCTCTCGATCCTGGTTGTATGCCCCTTAAAGGAAAGTTTTCCAACACAGCTATTGATGCACGTAAAATGGGTAAAATACTTACCTTTTCTTACCTTGGCTTTTGCCTTTCGACTTCGTCGCTGCTTTTGTCAGATTTGTTGTTTTTATCCGCACTGCTGGGGATTTTTGTAGCAGCCCAGCCTTTTGTCAGATATATATTTTTTTCTTTTTGTCGCCGCAATTTTCTACCTTAGCTAGAAATTCTTCCTTATTGTTACATTTTCCTGCCTCACCGAAAATTCTATATTTTTATTTTATTTTTTGTTTGCTATTTCCGCCTGGCTAGAAATTTCTTCTTTTGTTATGTTGTCGATTTTTTTGCTTTCTCGCCCCATTTTGCCGATTGATCTGTTGCGACGCCACTTTTTTGTGACTTTGATGATGCCGGAGGATTCGAGAGGTGATCTGGCAGATGCCGCGTAAGACCCGAGTAAGATGCAAGAGAAAGATGCAAGCAAAGGATGCAAGCATACGATGGAATTTTCCTTTTCTTTTTTTTTTTTTTTTTAAACTTTTGCATGTGTATGTGTACCATCTGTTTCTTAAAGATCTTAAGACAAGATAAGGCAAGGTGATGGAAATGCAATATAAGAGCTTGAGATGTGACCTTTTGTTGCTCGAGGGTTATGTGTATGGGAGTTGATGGTGATATTTGAAATGGAGGCGAATGATGTTGGGTCATTTTTCGCTTCGATTAGTGCATCATTCAAAAAGGAATTCAACTGACTCAGCGAGCCCTACTAATCAATGCCTCGGAGGAACCATTTTTTTTCTTTTTTTTCCTTTTTTTTTGTTCTGCTCTAATTGCCTAGGCCCTTTCTTCGGGTTTTCAACCTAGCGAGCTTTTACCTATAGGAAGCCATTCTTTCTCATGCGAAGATGAGCCGCTTATTCTTGAAGGATCATGGTTTTGTAGCCGCTCTCTTCAGATGGAAATGACACTTCTGGAGATGATGAGCCTCTGGTATCCAATGAGTTTGGCGAGAGAAGTCCTGTGATGAATTTAATCAACCAAATTTTGTAAGATGGGATGGGCAAGCTTCAAGAGATTAACTGGAGACACCTGTAAAGACTCGATTGAGAGAAACTTTATAGGAGACAGTAAATGAGTATGCTTTAAAAGTGGATGACTCTAATGGACAAAAAGAAGAGTCATGATCCGTAGTTTATCGCCGAGTATCACAGTGTTTTATGGACCCTACTTAACATTTATATTTTGATAATTTTATGTGTCTTTAGCAAGGAGTTCTCGTTCCTGACCCATCACGTTGCATCCGACAGAGCTATAGGTGGTGACTAGGTTATGGTATAGTGTTCAAGCATTTGGGATGGTTTAGCTTTTAGGATTGAGGATCCGATCGGCCTCTTGCTCAAAGGTATTTTCGCCATGGGTTTGGTTATTTTAGGGAGCGATCGCAGGCGATTATCGTGTGGCCTTTAGGCCGCTGGTTTGATAGAAGTTGGTTTTTGGACCTGGTTGTGGATATGGCTGGGAGGTCGGCTTTTGGCTTTGCTGTGGGTTATGGGGTGGTCCAAGAGTGATTGATGTTTTTCTTTGTTAGAGAGAATTATTTTGAAGCTAAATTGCTCAGAGAGGCTTTTTCTTTTCTTTTTTTTTCTCTTTTTCTTTCTTCTTTCTTTTTTTTTTTTGTGAGAGGGAAATTTTTTTTTTTTTGACCTCTCTGAGCAATTTGGGAGAATGTTTGAAGAGATACTCTTTCTCTCTTGGGATAAAAGAAGATTGTCACTCTTGGTGATATATATAATAGGTGGAGCAGCCCAGCTTTGAGAAGTTTGTTTTGAGATGGTTAGGCTTGGAAATTGGTGGGTTTGTTCAGGCATTTAGGAGGGGTTGTGTATGGTTGGGAGTCCCTAGTGTACCGCTTAATAGCTCGGTCGCAATGGGTCAAGGTGATTCTCGTCAAGACGACTTGCTTGCTCTAGATTTCATGTGTTCTTAAAAGTTTCGGTCCATATCTTTTGATGACTCATCATCAACTCGTAGATTTATCATGTTTTTTCATGAGTTGACTCGCCATCTTCATTTTTTTACGTATATTTTGGCGATATGTGGTGCTCGTGAGATCAAGAAGAAGACTCGACAAGCTAATATAGGAAAAGCAAGAATTTTATTTGCTTGAATATACCTTTGGAAGCCTGCTTTGAAGACTCGTTGGGCTTTCAAAATAACAAGACCAAATGAGCATACTCTTAAGGATATGGGCTAAGAAAATACCGGGGTTTGAAAGCCCCTAGTCCTAATTGTTGTGATCCCTGAGTTGCTTGGCTTTTCCGACTTCTCACCTTTCCGACTTTTCGCTTCTTGGCTGCCCCGCTTTTTCCAACTTTTCTCTTTTCTCCAAGCTCCATCGGTCCTTCTT
>CM028378.1:9981965-10133028 GCA_013146195.2 Codonopsis lanceolata | reverse complement strand
GATTTACAACTGATCATAATCTGTTTATACAACCCAAAATACATCATTTAGCACATACAAGATCATGGCATTCTCTACAAGCCTAATATCTCATCCAATATGCTCCCAATACTTAAACAACAAAGTAGAATGGTTTGTCATGCATTACCACATATAAATGACATCAAAATCATGGTTTATAATAGGTCTATAATCTGTTCATACAACCCAAATTCATCACATAGCATAAACTAGAACATATCTCTGAAGTCCTAAGTGCTCTCGTTGACCTCATATAGCAAGATTGTTTCCCTAGGGTCAATGAGGCTTAAAAGATAAGAAGAGATGTTGTAACTCACCTAAACAAGCTCTAAAGAAGTACAAAACGTCCATGCAAAGGTGGGTGCGTGATCTCCTTGACCCCCTCTCCTCTTCTATGGTTGGGTTTGGAAATGGCTTCCTCAAGACTTGGCCACCATTGTTGATCACCAAGAACCTTCAAGAACTCCTCTCTAACCTTAGAGAAATGATCAGCCACGTTTTTGGAAAGAGATGACAGAAAATGGAAGGCTTAGTGGGTGTATTGGCTTCCCAAGGCTTGCAAAGGTGAGTGGGAAGAGTGGAATGCATGTAGTGCATGTTGATGTTCTCTCCTTGCCAAGTGGCTTGCATGCACTCAAAGCTCCCAAAACTTGTCAAGAATGCAGAGGAGGATAGATAGGTCAAACTAGGGTGGTTTAGGGTGGGGTTAGGTTGGGTTTGGGTAGGTTAGGTTGGCCAAATAGAAAGTCTAACACACAATGAGTGGTCAACTATAGTAGAGCAGAATTCGGGTCATTTTACAAAATGGTCCTGTACCAAATACACGTCTAAAATTACACAAAAGGTATGTTTAGAAAGATCTATGAGTCTAGTTTCAAACACATCAAACGGATCGAATTCGGTTTCGTACACAAAGTTATGGCCAAAATACTACAGACCTATCGTGGCCTTCGAAAATACGCGAATTTCGAAAATCAAGCTTCGGCGTGTAAGCGTTTACGACCACTCAAAATAATTCTAAGTTAATTCCCCAAGTTCACCTAGTCATCTAGGGTCAAAAATAATACCAACCGAAAAAGTCGTACAAAGAAGAAAAAGCGACAAGAAGTAAAGTAACAATCAAGCCGTCGATTAGACAAGCATTCAAACAAGATTTAAATCATATTAAGGATATTATGAATGATATCTAATACTTACATATATGCATCCTTATTGAAGTCTAACACATCTAAACATGTTATTTAATCATCATGTAAAGATCTAGGACCAAATCGAGGTCGAAGCACAAAAACCCGAGTAAACTCTCAATCGTGTTGCATTTCGATTATCGTCGAGTTACGACTTGTGACTTTAGCAAGTTAACGCTAACTAAATGACATCTCTTAAAAGTATTTTGGTCTTAATGTGATCTCTCATACACATCTAGACTCTCGAGAAATCAAATAAGCGATCCACATGAGGAAGAAGTGCGAGCATTGCATGCAATTCAAGCTAACGAATCGGGGTCTTACACATATCTACCGCTTCGAGTTTGCGTATAATAACGCTTATCAATCGAGCATTTAGATGGCGCCGTATGAGGCTTTGTATGGGCGTAAGTGTTGATCACCGATTTGCTGGGATGAGGTTGGTGAGGCTAGGTTATGGGGTTCTGAGATCGCATAAATTGGGGCCATTGGCGAAAGTGTGAAACCCGATTAGAAACGGTGCTACGGCCATAGTAGACGAAAAAGCTGACGCAGACAACCGAGGCGTGATCTTGAGTTTCCGTGTTGGTGACTATGTGTTCTTGAAGGTATCGCCCGGCTACAAAGTGGTTTGGGAAGAAAGGAAACTTTCTCAGAGATTTATTGGTCCGTTGAGATCTTAGAGCGAATTGGATCTTTGGCTTATCGACTTGCGTTACCACCGCTTACATCGGTGTCCATGATGTGTTTCTATGTTTCTATGCTTCGTAAGTACTTGAAGGACGAATCAGATGTTCTTGCTTATGAGGAGATAACCTTTAAGCCCGATCTTTCCTACGTTGAAAAACCGGTGAGGATTCTTGATACCAAGGAGCAAGTCTTGAGGACTAAGCGGATTCTGTTAGTGAAGGTCTTGGGGAAGAATCATGATATTGGGAAGCCACATGGGAGACCGAGCTTGATATGCAGCGAGAAATACTCCGCACTTATTCGAGAATACTGCTATGAATTTAGGGACTAAATTCCTTTAAGTGGGGGAGGATCACTACAAGAAATATGAGTATTTGGGACGGCCAAAAACCGTCCCAAATACTTACAAAACCGTCCCAAAAGGTATTTGGGACGGCGTTGGGACGTTTTCGCTCCCTCTCAAATACGAGGGTGCCAAAAACATTTGTCACGCCCAGAAACCGTCCCAAAAAGTATTTGTCACGGAAAAGGCGACAGTTTTTCATGGCTGTCCCGACTGATGAGTATTTGCGGCGTTTTCGTTTTTCAAATGCCGTCCCAAAAAGAGTATTTGGGGACGGTTTTTCAACCGTCACAATTACATTTAGGACGGTTTTTCCTCGGCGTCCCAATTACATTTGTGACGGGACGGATTTTTGCACTCCCAAATGCATTTGGGACGCTTTTTGGGATGGTTTTTGCCCCGCCAAATACATTTGGGACGGTTTTTGGGACGGATTTTTGTCATCCCAAATACTTTTTGGGACGTTTTTGCCCTCCCAAATACATTTGGGACGGTTTTTCCTATTGTCTCAATTACATTTGGGACGGTTTTCTTGCCCTCGCTATTACATTTGGGACGGTTTTCTTGCCCTCCCAATTACATTTGGGACGGTTTTTCCTATCCTCCCAATTTACATTTGGCACTGTTTTCCTGCCCTCCCAATTACATTTGGCATTGTTTTTCCGGCCCTCCCAATTGCATTTGGCACGATTGTATTTGCCCTCCCAATTACATTTGGCACGATTGTACTTTAAGAAAAATACTAAACTAGCCCACCATTTGGTGTGTTGAAATAATCAATCCACCATACATTATTAAAATGGGAACAATTGCAATTCTTGAAAATACCTACACAAAGTTATACTAGTTAATTAAGAAACACAAACTCATAAACATATATCAACATATCCAAATCAAAAGCATTAGCACATATTCAAAAGAAAAACTGCGAATACCTACACAGTTATACTAGTTAATTAAGAAACACAAACCCATAAAGTACATATATCAACGTACATATCCAAATCAAAAGCATTAGCACATATTCAAACGAAAAACTGCGAATTTGTAGCATCATCTGTTCAAAAGCAAAAGAGTCGACATCATCCCTAGAATTTGCTAGCTCACGTCATCCATCAAAGAATTGGGAAGGTTGATCTGAGCCTATAATAAAAATAATATAATAAGCAAGAATTCCACAAAAAATTAACGTACGACTCAATGAAAGGGTGAACATGATAAGGGTATACCGACCTACACTAGATCGAGCCGCCGCCATTTGTGCACGGACGTGGCGACAATGGCAGTAGTCCATGTACCTCCATTAAGCGTTGCATACATTCAACCTTTTCAAGTGTCTCCATTTGTGTCTTTTCAAACTCCTGTTGTTTCTTCAAGTACTGAGATGCTATTTGCGCTACCTTAGCTTCCACTAGCTTATCTATTACCTCTGAAGAAGGTGTAGTTGTTGAAGATGACCGAGCCCCCAAAATATGACGAGGAGATGGTCCAGAACCAAAAGTTCTCACACGCCCATGTCCATCGGGCCCCATGAGTTCAACAAAAACTTGCTCTTTATAAGCTTCCGTTCGCTCCTCTTCGGGTACCTCGTTTAGCTTTTCAGTCATCCGTTCCTAAAAACAAAACAAAAACAAAAGTATTTTTTATACGTGAACATTAAATTAATGAAACCATATAATAATGAATTTTTTTAATTAAACTACTTACAACTAGGCTTCTAGTATCATCGTGAGGTATGCAACCATCCTTTTTACTTCGTGTTTTGATGAACACGTTAGCACGCGAAGTATCTTCATTGTTCGCACTCATCTAATAAGTACACAAGGTGAACAAATTTCTTAGGCAAAAACAAGGACATCAAATTACCAATATGCAACGCAACCAAGTCCATGTATTGATCATAATATGATACTGATTTCTAAGCTTCTTTACCGACATTGGATCTCAACATGGAATGATTTAGAAGCTGCTATTGAAATTCTAAACATTAAGTAGAAATGAGATGCAGATCAACATTGGCTGAGAGTTTTGATTGTTCTTTAGGGAAGTATTAGTATAGGGTTGTTAAATCTGTAGGTTCTTAATTATTGTAATTTTAGGTTTTTAGGGAAGTATTAGTATAGGGTTGTTAAATCTGTAGGTTCTTAATTATTGTAATTTTAGGTTCTTTAGGGAAGTATTAGTATAGGGTTGTTAAAATTGCTACATGCTTGCTTATCAACAAAAAAAAAAAAAAAACCTGCTACATGCTTAATATGAGCTTTATAAGACCCGCATAAGGATTACATGGCTTGAGTTAGGACCATCAGGCTTGATGGACCCAATACTACCATAATTATCTGGCCATTTTGCTACAAGTGGACTTAATGTATCAGAACACCTCTGCAGGAGATAAAGAATATGCCTGTGTGATTTCTGTGGCCAGGCCCACAATCCTTTGTAAAGTAAATGCCATTATCTTAAAGAACTTTTACCACCACCTTTTAATGAGGGGACCAAACAGCTGTTACCTGAATGCTTTTGCATTTTGATCAACTTATCTAAAGCTTAAGCACTCCCCTTCACTTGCAACACATGCTTGCATGAGGGTAATAAACCCAGGTGCATCAAACCAAGCAGAGTCTATTTGTGTGCTACTGCGTTCAACAAATACAAGGGAAATGACTCAAGCCAAAGATCAACAACTAAATAATTGCTTTAACAAGCTGAAATGTTAGCCCCAATCTTTTGTGTTAGAAAGCGGAAGAAGGCATCATAGCTACCTCGTGGAGAGGTCACACGCAATGGTTGGAGGAGAAAAATCTAAAGGGCCATGCTATATCATGAATCATAAGTGATTTCTATGTGTTGTAATTGTATAGAATCACAAGTTCTTTCCCAAGCCATACACAAGAAAAGGGGGGAGGGAACTATCTAATCATGTTAAAGACCCTACATTCTCAAGAACTTGTACTTCTAAATATTTGTTCCATGTGTAACTTTGAAATTGAAGAGGGATCATTATTAGCCACATGGCACCACCGATTACATGCTTCGCCATACGTGATTTTTTTTATTTAAGAAAAGACCGTCATTAATAGAAAGAGATAATGTTCAATAAAAGGTGTACCAGAAAACTAGAAGACTAGAGATGGCAGCCTCATGCAAAGAGTAAAGTTTAAAGAGCCGAGCGAAGATGATGGATTAAGTGGTATCCCCAACCCAAAGATCCTTGAAACAAACCTTTTACCCATTCTGACCGAAAAGACATGCAAGAGAAAAACGATAAGCGCGGTGACTAAACTCCAAAGAACTTGCATAATTTACGCAAGGTCCAAGTCCAAAGACATCACAAACCCAAACATTTCCATGAATCCCTAATTTACTCAGCATGACACAATGCCAAAGGGAATGAGGCTATAGGGAGAAATGTCGTAGCAATTTTCCAACAAGGGAGACATTCTTAAGATCAAATTACCAATCCCAAGCCCACTGTCCACCTTAGGCCTACAAACAACTCATAAGCAACAAAATGATCCTAGCTCTTTTTAATGGACTCGAACAACTCATAATCCTCTCCAAGTTGTCGGCCGGTACACTTTCAGAGCGAAAGGAGACACAAAGCTGATAAGATGCTAGAGTAAATCTGCCCCCTATAAAAAGAAAAACCCACTTCAATCCATCTAGTTGTTTCCACACTTTATCTACCACCGAATCCCAAAAACTAGCCGAATGAGGATTGGCACCCAAGGGAAAAACAAAGCAAGAAAAAGGCAAAGACTTGATAATCCATCCCACAAATTCTGCAAATGTAACGGTAATATTACAATATATATTAAAACTTCTCAGAGAAGTAGCGAAATTCTACACAATCCCTACAAGAAAACTGTTTTAATGAAAACTGTCTGTTTTAAAACAGATTTACAGATTTGCAAAATCTGTGAGCAGTCTATCATGCAAAAAATTCCCAGAAACAAGCTGTTTTAATGGATGCAACAGTATTCTGTGTTTTAGGTTTAATGTTGAAGCAGAAACAGATTAAGCTGTTTTGAATCTGTTTGCATGAGCAAGTTATAAGCAGTTTTCAGAAGCAAACTTTGATCAGGCTGAATGCACACTTCATATAACAAACTGATGCAGAATCAGATTTTCAATGTTTAATGAAAACTGAAACAAAACAGGTTTTATGACACAAAAAGGATATTGTCTCTTTTTCAAGAAAAACGGAGGGAGCACCATGACAGAGAGACAATGATGTTACAATGTCAAATTTAACATGTTCTCTTCTAAGAGAATATGCTACATTCATGGAGATGTGTTTAGGTTCCCAAAATACAAGTCCCTGTTCGCTGCAGCTCTTGGTTCTGGTACCCAGTTGTTCATGCTGTTAGTATTTCACTCAAACCATCTTCGTTATTCTTCTTATAGTAACAACTTTTGTGAACGTGGCGTTGACATACTTTCAGCTTGCAGCTGAAGATTATGAATGGTGGTGGAGGTGCGTTAACTACTTCAATTGTCTTTTTAATAATGTTTGGTCTTTTTTTTTTAAATTTCTTTTTGTTGTTGTTAGTAGACATGACCTTTTGAGTACTATTGCCTTATCTCTTTGTTTTTGTTTTACTGCTAAATCTGCTCTTTTCTTGACTATTGACACCCTCTTCAACATATGCAAAGCATCTATGTAATTTAGGCCAAATCTTAGGTTGTGCAACATTCAACGTGACCTTTTTGGGCATTGATGTTCTCGCTGAACATCCTTAATATGAAAAAGAGGGAAAATGTGCAATGTATATAGTTTACCTCCTCACGAATATTTGCATGTGATGTTCTTCCAGTTCTGTGTGGGAACTCTAGGCGCTGCGATTGGTAGAATTGCGTGCCAGTCCGAGAGAAAAATAACATACTAATACTAATTAGATACTTGGCACAAAAATGACATACCTCAACAACACCTAAACTCATGCATACCTTAACCTCTTCACTTTGCCAATAGTCGACCAATAATGGCCAACGATCGGGATCTACCGAGTATCGGTTGGTGGAATCAAAAAGCTTTTCGGGATCATCCTTGTTTGGCATAAAGAAATCATCTTTCACCCCGTATTTCCATTTTTTCCAAAGCTCTCCTACTTTCTTCAAACAAAATTTCTTATATTAAATGCGTAACATCTGTCTTATGCTATAAATAAGAAATAATAATTAGTTCTATAGAAACTAAAATGAGAAACCAAGTCCTAATTTAACTATTTTCAATATAAAGATTGATGGATACATATATACCTGAACCTCCCTCCAAATTATGTCAAGGTTGGTTTCAGGAATTAAGTGCCATGAAAGTTTATCTAAAGGCGCATGAGCCCCACACCTAGCAATTCCTCCAAGAACATTTATGAAGTCAGTGCTAGAATCCCCAATAGGTTGCATATATTTGTTAAACACCACTTTGATCTTGTGCGTTCCTTGGTACCCTACAGTTTGGTCCTCGTCCTCTTTTACAATTAGTGTCACTCGTGCTAGGAGCTGCAATTCCAAGTATTCAATATCATAGAAGAACATATATTAAATGCAATAGTAAAGTAATAGTTCACCTGTTGATGCATTTGATAGGGAGGCATTGTTATGAGACTCGCCATGTGATTGTCGTGATTGTGATGGTGGCAATTGTGATGGTGGATGATGAATGGGCTGACTGATATGATGAGATTGGGACTGCGTGGGAGCATGGGATGATGATGGTGACCGATGAGTTGCAGCGTCATTACTAACCCCTTGTGGCTGATTGGCTTCGTTAGTAGGCCTTGGAATTTGAGACATGAAGGTGTAGCTGCGTCGTCTCTTCCGAGGTGCCATTACTGAATAGATCAAGGTCATTAATAACAAGAAATAAGCTATACAATTACTCGTAAGTCAAATCAGGAAAGAAATCACTATTATTTTTTAACTATTTCAATTAATAACAAGAAGAATATCAATGCAATATATATTTATCGAACAAAATTAACCAACCTAGAATAATTCTTTTATCGTTTATTTATGAACTTTCAAAAGAACCTACTTTAAATCCATTCAAAAGCATGATCTTTCTAGAATAAATAAATAAATACATTCAATTAATCATCATCAGATTTATAAACCAAAGCTTTTCAATTTTTTCTATGTTGGAATGAATCATTGAAAATTTTGGGGGTGGAATACAAATTGCATCACCAGTAATTAGTTGCCTGCTTTTTGGGAAACAAGTGAGAAGTGGAATCAAGTTCCCTTTACACAGAAGACGAGGTAAGTTGGCTCTTTTCTGATCTATATGCCAATGGAATGAATTCAGTAGGTAATTTTACATAGAAGACGAGGTAAGTTGGCTCTTTTTCTAACTCTTCTCTTTTCCTCTTTCCAAGGACATCTTCCTTTCTGTATATAGTCTCAACATCTTTCAATTGTTCTAGCAATTCAGAACCAGACAATAATTTTGGTTTCGGTTCTAACTCTGACTCTCCTTGAAAAGCAGCTCTATCTCTACGTAATGTATGACTTTCCTTTAGCCATCGTCTATGACCCAGATAACAAAGCTTACGACTATGTTTTAGCCGCAAAGCTCTCGTCTTCTTATTGCAACAAGGGCAAGCAAATTTACCTTTTGTGCTCCAACCCGACAAATTAGCATACGCAGGGAACTCATTGATCATCCACAAAAGTGACGCACGTAACTTGAACATATTTTTAGCTGATGCATCGTACGTATTCATACCGTCGTACCATAATTCCTTCATCTCCTCAATGAGTGGCTGCAAATATACATCAATCTTGTCCCCAGGTGCTTTTGGGCCATCAATTAGCACCGAAAGAATAAAAGATGGTTGTTTCATGCACAACCATGGTGGTAGATTATATGGAATGAGAACAACTGGCCAAGTGCTATGTGAAATGTTCATCGACCTGAAAGGATTAAATCCATCAGATTCTGCTACAAGTCGAACATTACGACTTTCACTACCAAAGTTCGGGTACAACTTGTCCAAAGTTTTCCAAATAGGACTATCAGCAGGATGTCGCATTACACCATCATCAACCCGTTCTTTAGAATGCCATGTCATTAATGAAGCTGTGTGAGGTGACATAAACAATCTCTTCAACCTTGGCTTTAATGGAAAATAGCGAACTTGTTTGGCGCTATTTTTTCCTCTTTATCACACTATCATCAACATTTTGCTTGTCATTGCCAAGCTGCTTATACCTAGATGCCCCACAAAGTCCACATTTCTCCAGACACTTGTCATCCCCTCGAAACAACATGCAATCATTTGGGCATGCATCCCACGTCTCGTAAGTAAAACCCAAGTCAGACACTATCTTGTTCGCTTCATAATAGGATTTTGACAAGGCAACATCCCCTATTTCTTCAGGCACCTCATGGAATAATTCTAGAACCATTGTGCATGATTTATTTGACCACCCACCAAGTACTTTTATGTGCAAAAGCCGAGTAATGAATGAAAGCAAAGTGAACTTTTTGCTACCCCTAAACAAAGGTCGTTGCCCTTCTTCTAGCATCTTATATATTTTTGCTGTATCATCATCCATTGTTTCTGTATTTGCATTCAAAGTTTGTCCATTGTTCAAACTTTCTTGCACAATTGGAACTCCAGTTGGAATTCCCATGGCATCATGTATCATGCCAACAATGTCATCTCCCACATCAAAATTGTTTACGATATCTTCATTTTGACCTCCATCGCCATGAGAGGAAATATGAAAATTATGTTGCAATGACCATGGCAAATAATTTTCCATAAAACCATTCACAATCAGATCATCTCTGACATTATCTCTTGTACTATAAAAACGACCATAACACCTTGCACATAGACACTTTTTACGTCCATTTGGCCCTACGTCTAAAAATATCGACTCCAGAAAATTTTCAACACCATCCCGACATTGTTGTAACGTCATGTCTCCATACATCCAACTTGCATCCATTCTTAATTAAATCTGACAAAGATAAAAAGGAGAAAAAAAAATCTTAAGATCACATGTTATATTGAAAACCATGATTATAAGCTACTTTTGTCATGTCACTATTAAGTACTCAAATAACTACCATTCTTAATTAAATCTGATATATCCTTGTCAATACACATTTCTTATCTAGAAAATAACTTGATTACAGCTCCCAGAAACAATCACCAAATTGTATAGATTCATAATCTATTTTTATTGTAATAAATAAAAAAAGACCAATTCCGTACATTACCAAGGGAAATCCCATAATCACATATATATTTTGCTGCTTATTACACTTAAAACATAAATTGCGAAGCCAAGGTTCATCTAATTGTTTTTCTTTTGCTGCTTATTACAGATATCTTTCCGTACATTACCAATGTTCATACTTATGTTATCTAGAGTAGCCATGCGAATCAGATTTTAGGTTCATCTAATTGTTTTTCTTTCTTTCTCATTGCTACAAGAAAAAAAAAATTAAGCATTGATTGTTGGGTTGTCTATTAAATTATGACAATCTTTATCATGGTCTTACTTTTATGCTTTTAATGGTGAATAATAGTTTTTGCTAATTGGGTTCTTTAACTTTGGGATGCAGGACAATCTAAATTGAAAACTTTCAATTATCTACTTTATTCAAACTTTCTTAAAATTTTCATGGTCTTATTTTCACTTTTCAAAGTGTACTTTTATCAAATAAAACTTTGAAGAATTAAAGGTTCGTACCAGATCACTAGTGCATTTTTGTGTTTCAATACTGAGACATGCACACGAACAAAATGGTGATATGTTCCAGTGATTTAGTTAACTTTTCAATAGACCAAAATAATTAGTGGTGTCTTAGTCTTTTGGTGTACAAAGTTGTATTTAGCACAACTATTTTTTTTAAAAAAAATTTTAAAAAAATTGGGCAGGATATGATTGGAGTTCAAGTGAATTTGTGTGTAGATCTTACAAAATAAAATAAACTGAATTCATATGTAGGTACAAAGCTATATCAATACATGTACCTGATATTATTTTTCAAATCGTCAACCATTTTATTTTTAACTAATTCTATGTTTTTACCTTACCCCTGTAGCATCATGAACCTTTATGGAGTTCTCAAATATAAGAAGATGGGAGAGGATTTTGTTCGCAATTCTGGTCTTCCATACACAATAATCGGTGTGTAATGCGATTTTGTTTCTTTACTAAAATTGTTAATAAACATGCCATTCATTCAATGGTCTAAGGAACTACTGAAAAACCTTTTGTAATGAATATTCATCTTTACGTGTGGTAACATTTGTTTGCACATAGACACTGGAAGACCCACGATGAACCATACACATCCTATGACTTGAACACTCTCCTCAAAGCTACAATTTGGGAGCGAAGGCGGTCCTTATTGGTCAAGGTATACGCTTCATCTTTTTTTCAAGTGAGAAGATCTAAAATATTCTCTTTATCAAATTATTGAATTAATCATAGAAGTTGGAGATTGAACTTATACGTCATTCTTAACTTTCTTACTCATTGGTCCAAAAGTCTTGAATCTGTCAAAGTACTCTTTTTTTTATTTAATAAGTAAGAGTATTATTAATAGGGGCCGCCAAAACAGGTGGCGCGTCTTGAGTACACTAGAGGTATACCATAATTTTGAATGAACACCAAACCATTACCTGCGAAGGAGTTTAGAGCTTACTGAGCTGCCCAGAATTGGTTCTTATTTAACTTAACCGAGCTCTCAGATTATAGAAATAAAAGAATTAATGAACAAAGCTCAAGCTGGCCTATAATAGCCATAAATCCCATAAAACGCCTGCCCAAGAGTGAGCAGCAACAACACCACCGCTGCAACAAATGAGATAATAGCCCATAGATTACTGAAATAGCTATGTTTCAAGCTCGCTCGCCAAGCATTCCATCGATGATCATGATACTTATTCACCGTGACGACAAGCGGGAAAGATAGCGTAGTTGATGTCGAAAACCACCTCTTCACAAAGTTGGTTGAAGAGATCGGCCACCTCGACATCACTCCCAAGCGGTGCTCGATAATCCCACGATGATAATGCGGGTAACCAACATCCGAGGGAATTAATCAAATTGTCCATAAAAACCACATAAGATGTAATTTCATTACTTGAATCTAGATGGCACTGCTAGAATGCCATAAGGTTAAGAAAAAGTGATTTAGTACCATCGTGGATTAAGAGCCGTGGAATTTTCAGAATCATGTTCTTGAAATCTATATCCCAGAATAAATGAGCCAAAACCTCTCAACTAAAGGAAGCAACAAATCTTCAATCGAAAAAGACAGCCAGTCTGACTAAACAATGTCTAAATTGATAGACGAATTGCTAACTTATATTTCATTTGAAACCAAAAGATCAAATCTTATGAGCTGGCATAACTCCTACATATCCTGTTATCCTGTCAGCTTGTGAGCGAGGAAGGGTGTGAGAATAACGGCCAGTTACAAATTAGACACACACGAGAACCATATTGGGTGATGAGAGAAAGCCTCAAAGAGAGAATTCAGATATAAACATTAAGGGAATATAAATGGAAACTGAGAAACAAAGTCTATTCCAGATAATCACAAATTAATTTTATGCATTATGGATACTACACATAAGCTGGGCAAGTGATATCTAAACTAGGAAATTAGCCAAGCATTCAATTATCAAAAACTGTCTCTGCCTGATACTAGTTAAGGACAATATGAGCCCTGTACTTTAAAGATGACCTTTCCTTGAGCAATGCTCTTTTTCTTGAACTGGAACCTCAGCATACGAAGGTGCATGGTAAAACTTGACGAAAGGGAGGCTCATGGACTTCAGAATAAGTTCCTTGAAAAATAGTGTCATGTCTGAGTGTGCAGCTTCCCTGAACGGAGCTTCAGGGTATAGCTCAACCCTTGGGAAGTACCAAGGTTGGATGGAACTCTCCAGAAGGTGTTTGCCGCATATCATGGTGAAACTTGAACATACATCGCTTCATTTGTGAGAATCCATGATATGTCAGTCCAAATACCTATGGTCTAGTACTTGCACAGTATTTGTAATTTGGCACATGTGAAGCCAGTTAAACACCCTTCATGATTGTGGCAATGTGGGGTTTCGGTTATTCTCGGGTGCATTTGGAGGGAGCGTAACTCCAGAATCTTGGGGGATCGGGCTTGTCGATGCCAAAGCATTGTCAAATATATATCGATAGAAGTAGTTTTCATGAATATAAATATTCATCTATAATTCTGTGAATGATTGCTTCCCAGGGGATAAACTCGTTGGAGAGGTCATCAGGCTTGTAGTTGCAGAAGCTTGCATACAGGTATTGGATCTCGAGTTCACCCAGGGCCAAATCTATGAAATCAACTCTATACAGGTAATTATAATAAGATTTGATAAAATTGTTGGGGGGTTGAAAACTGAACCGGTAGTTAACACATTTCTTTCATTTCAAACCTCTAAAATAGAAGATTAAATTTACGTCTGATTCCAAGTTGTAAGTAAAGAGGAAACTGATATCTTGTACTTTATTCATACTTTTCTACACCATGAATCCTCGAAAATTTTAGAGCAGATGGAGTAAACTGCTAGGCATTATTCACCTCAAACAGTGTCGACATTAATCCTCAAAAAATGAAACAAAAATAGTAATAGAAAAGAAATGGGGGAAATTACAGACTTTAACACTACATTAGAGAGATCAACTGAAGCAAAAAACATGAAATTAGGGCACAATTGGGTAAAACACGAAATTAGGGCACAATTGGGCAAGCAAAGTTAAGGTACAAATCAAGGAAGAAGGGTGAGAGAGAGAGAGAGAGAGGTGCTTACCAAAGGGTTTGTCAAGCAGCCACAACAACAATCGCACGAAGAGTACTGAGAATTGCACGAGAAGAGAGAGAGAGTGTGTGTGTGTGTGTGTCTTTGTCTGTGAAAATCACAATAAGAGAGGGAACCAACGTGGGAACAAAATATTGCCCGCCTAAATTTTTTGGGACTTGGATGGTATTATGAATTTTTTTAATTAGGTATTTAAGGTAGTTTGGTCAAAACATTTAGTACGGGTCATAGTTAACCATCCCAAAATTGAACTATTTGGGAGGGCAAGTGGGAAAGGGTGCCAAATACCAAGTATTTGGTACTGCTAACTCTCCCTTCCCAAAAAGGGGTATTTGGGACCGTTGTTTAGCCCTCCCAAATAGAGGGGGTCACAAATAGTACTTTTTCTTGTAGTGATGTGAGAACCTAAACCCCTTTACATGAATAACAGCATTATAACATGTTTATTGTGTGTCTTGACATGTTAGAGACTTCATTTCAATCGTATCATGTTTGCATTGAGTTGGTTAAGATCATAATAGAGTGATTGTCTTCCATGCGTTGATGCTTTGTTGTTGATGTTTCGAGTGTTCATCTTAGCATGTTAGCACCTAAATAAGTCTCATTGGAGTCTTAATAGCTTGCATATAAGATTTATTATGTTCATCTTAGTCATAGTATGCTTGGTTGAATGTTTTTATGCTTTGTTGCTTTGTTTGAGTTTTGGGGTTTTCCTTCATTGCTTGTATTGCTTTCTTTTTGTATTGCGAGTTGTTATTTTGAGTTCTAGGCCTTGTATGCAAGCCATAATCATGTTTAAACAAACCTTATGCATGCTCAAGTTGTCTTAGTTTAAGTTGGGTTTGAATCGTGTTTGATTCGTTGGCCTTTTGTCGAGAGATCCCAGCCATGTTTTAGCTTGTTTCGGAGGTTGTTCGGGTGTGTTTGCGACTTGTTTTGAGTTGGGTTACACCTTAGGATGGTTGCCCATGAGCTTGGAACCATTTAGGACTAGTTTACATCAAGTTTAGGACCTGAACCTCGTGGCCGCATTGGTTTTTGGTCATTGGCTCGCGTTGAAATGCTGAGAGCACATCAAAATGTGCAGGCTGGAAGCAACAGGACCATGCGCTCGCATGGTCCCTTTTTGAAGCGACCGCTTTGTCCAGAAAATTAACTTACGGGATTTTTGACAAGTTTTGGCTTATGTCTTCTTTGCCCTTGGCCCTTGGACGTCCAAAGTGACTTGAGCCTCCCTTGTTGACCTTAGTCCAACCTCTCTAAACCCTTGGATGAGTCCTTATCAAGGGCTTGCATCCCTTGGCCAATAGGAAGCCATATAACCTCCATCACTTGGATTATGGTTTTCTTGGAAAGTATATAAACCATTTTCCAACCTTTGCAGCCATTTGTGATCACCAAGCTCCACATTTGCTGAGAGTAAGTCTCCATTTTCGTCCTTGGGAAGAAGCCTATCTTGTGAGACCATTTGCCGGAGTTCCGGTGACCCGATCGGCGATCCGACACTACAACAAATTATGTCTTTCGAGGCTCTTAAAAGTGCCTCGATAGGTACCCTATTGAGGCTTTTTGAACCTAGGGGCACTTGGTCCAAGTGTCGCTTGTTTTGAAGCCTCAATAGACTATTGAGGCTTTTTCAAGTGCTTTAACATGATAACACTTTATGAGACCCATATAAGTGCCTCAATATTATTTTTTTTCGTCACTTACAAGTGCCCCGTAAGACTATTTAAAATATTGAAAGTTAGCTAGTATGACTCTTTCAAGTGTCCCAATAGAAAATTCTAACTATCTTAACTACCTTAAAAAGCCTCAATAAGACTACTAAAACAACTCTTGCAAGTGTCTCAATAGCTAATCTATGGAGCTGTCCTATGATTTGCTATTAAGGCACTTTAAAACGCCTCAATAGCTAATCTATGAATTTGCTATTAGGACACTTTAAAAAGTCATATGTAGTAATATTAAGGCAATCAAAAAATCCCTCCAAATGACAATTACATCTTGCTATATATATTGTAGTATTATCTATAAACAACATATGAAAAAAATAGTAGAAGGTACAATTATAACAAACACACATAATCATCAAAAAGCTATCATAAAATTAAGCACCAAACATTTTGGTTACATTGTACGAGTCAAGTCTTTCGATAATTTAAGCATATCAAACTAAAACTAACCATGCATAGTCATTGTATCACACGAGCAAAAATATTGGAAAGCTCTAATAAACCATAGTCATTCATCCTAACTAATCTATGAAATTCTCCATGCTTCGTATTTTGAGGATGCAACTAGCTTGAGTCAAAATCCACCGGTGTTACCTACAAAATATATAAATTCAAATTAGTAGAAATAAAAAAAATGACATAAATAAGAATACTATACCGATTAATGTACTTAAATAATACAAACATACCAATGATAAAGGCCAAGCTATTGGTGCTCCAATCGCATCTCCAATTGTTGTAAATAATCCATATGGCCTAATTAACTCTTCATTCCATTCCACAGGAACTTTAATAGATACTTCACACCAATTACGACCTAAATCAGCACCTCCAACTTGTGTTTTTGGATCAATACTAGAGATGATTCCTTTAGCAACAACATGGCTTGAATTTACTATACTCTTGAGAGATACTATTGCACCAGCCTAAAGCATAAATATAATAAATCTCAATCAAAACAATATTAACAAACAGACTACTCTTATGCACAAACCATGTAAATCTTTCTTTTTTTTTCTTTTTTTTTCCATTAGTGGAAATATTTCGCATAGCCAAATAAATATTCTGATGCACTAGTATTACAGAATATACAAATCAACTCACAATTTTACTACAAGTTAGAAACCAACCACATGTTGCTTTCAAAGGGGTGCCTACAACAATCAAGTTAAGGCTAACATAACATCCTACATCCTTGATATGGAAACAAAGTAAGCAATTGATCTACTATAGGATAGTGCTTGGGGGCACTGAATTCAGGCTTCCGAATTGGAACTATAACATCATTAGTTCAATAGAATTGATCTAATTAATCATGTTCCAAATTCCAATTCTATGGTGTGAATTCTGGGCACCCAAACATAACTTGAAGGTAATCAGCGAAAAGGTTGGTTTTTTGGTTCTCGAGTGAGTTTTAACTTGTCACAATATAGCACATGCTCGTGTCCCTTTCGCTTTTTTCTTCCTCCGGTGGCTGCAGAACCACCTTAATGGCTGCGTCAAAAACAGCCTTCACATTCTGTTGTATTTTTGAACTACATTCTATGTAAGCAGGAGCTCCAATAAGCTTCCTCAGTGCCTCTCCCTTTCCCTGGGCCATGGTAATAGGCACCGCACTGTGATGATCTAAAAAGAATTGCTTGTCTTCCCGGAGATCAAGCTTTGTTCCAACGAGGATAATAGGAACCCCAGGCGCATAATGCCTTAGTTCAGAATCCACTTTTGGAGACATTTTCATAGCTGGCCCCCGCTAATTAGAGAAAAGGCGAGTATAAAGACATCAGCACCGCGATAGCTCAAAGGTCTTATCTATTGTAATCCTCTTGGCCTGCAGTATCCCACAATCCTAGATTAACAGTGCTCCCATCCACAACCACATTTGCACTAAAGTTGTCGAACACAGTTGGTACATAATCAGTGGGGAAGGTGTTGCTGGTGTAAGAAATGAGCATACAAGTCTTGCCAACAGCTCCATCTCCCACACACACACTTTATGAACCTTGATACACTCATTCTAGCCGCCCAAAAAAGCCCCAAATTTGACTTATCAAAACCTTCAAGTCTTCAACGCTCCATAGATAGACCTTTAATTTCCTCTCCACACACTCCACCCCCAAAGCGAAATAGATATACCAACCCCTTAAGGATGCCCAAACTACCAAACCCAAAAAACAAGCCTATATATTTGAACTTCCCACTGCAGTTCACTAAATCAGAATGAACTAAATCTAAAGGACAGACAATTAAGGACAAGCTGTAGTAACTACACATCTTTATCTCACAGAAAGCTCAAAGAACAATAAGCACACTTAGGTGATATTTTCACATGCATTGGACATTACTATTAAAGAAAACTATCCCCCAACCCACATAGAGATTCTAGATCACAGGCTGGCAAGGTCACAACAGCTCCATATATCAGCAAAACCTTCGGTGCACATACGAAAATGATAGCTTGAGATGACCAAACTTAAAGGACTAAATGTGAGCAACTTTCACTCCTTTAAGGAAACAAACAATTTATTCAGTCCAACCAAAGACCTCTAGGTCACAAAGTGAATCTTAAGAATACAAAATGGAAAAAAAAAGCACCACAAATCAATTACGTAACACGTTAAGCGTCAACCTTCTAAATGCACCCAAGGCACAACTCCAAAGAGAAGAAAGGATAACATTGTTTATCTCAAAGTGAAAATGGAAGCACTCAATCCTTGGAATAATTTTTTTGTCCCCAAACAACAAACAATCCCAAACGTTGCCAAAAGATTCTGATTAGCCATGGGATCATTGGCCTCCAAGAGATTCTAAAATTAATTTTTGAACCGAAGGTTCTACAACCGCTAATCACTACCGAGGGTTGTTACCCGAATAACAAGGGAAGTTGCAGCGCCAATTGGCCAAGCATATGTAGGCAAGTTATATTTCAATAAGCTATAATATCCCGGTAAATTGGGTAAATAAAACAAGTGCATGGACTTGCATTAGCAAATGCATGGTAGCTAATATATCAAGGCTTACAAGAT
This sequence comes from Codonopsis lanceolata, assembly GCA_013146195.2. NCBI lineage: Eukaryota > Viridiplantae > Streptophyta > Magnoliopsida > Asterales > Campanulaceae > Codonopsis > Codonopsis lanceolata. Next base: position 10,114,212 of record CM028378.1, on the reverse strand, counting down.
CAAGAAGCTAAGAACGATGTGTTCAGGATCTGACCCCCTTCCAAAATTGAATTATTCAAAACTTAAAAATTGCCATGACTGTCTAAACACAATTGACAAATAACGTGGATTTTGGTGAACAACAACCAACCATATCGATTCTTGTATATATGAGACTAATGAGCATTTATGTTCCACTTTTTGGTTGATTAGTTCCATTCGACTATGAATTCATTTCATCATATTTCATTTGTATTGCAAGAGCACATTGGGAGATATGATAGAAAACAAGCGTAAATTAAGGCAAACAAGCAAGCGTCATCGTTAAGTACAAATGAAACTTACTCGAATTGTTGAATGTCCGGATGATAGGTGACATGTTTGATGTTGAGAAGACACATCAGTTCACTAGAGCGATTCATTTGAGAAGACCCATGAGGTTCACTTGATTGATTTCGATTCAATTGAGAAGACCCTTGAGGTTCATTTGATGGATTTGAAGGAGTGTCTCCATTCCTACCACCATTCATAAGTATAGATTCCATGCGCTCATACCTAGTGCTTAACTCATCGTATTTTCCCGCCACGTGTCTAAGGTTGTCTTAAATTCCATGGCCATTCAGTAGCACGACTTGGCATTGTACCCCACAAATCGTTGGGCAAACACCTAATCCACGCATGCGTACATGACCTGGTTTTTCTTTTCCTAATACTTGTGCGAATATATCATTATCATTACTAGCATTGTGTCTTGACCCTTCTGGTGCGTTTTGAGCTAGTTCAAGCATTTTTTCCTACAAGCATATTTTAAGCAAATTATTTTACTTGGTTGGAAATGATATTAGTATATTATACAACAAAAATATATAATAGCAAGATAGTAAACAAACCATTGCTCGTCAGACGATTCATCTCAAAGACTTCCATCCTTCTTTGAATAGCACTTGATAAATAAATCCATGCGTGGAGGGGTGTAACCCAGTTTTTTTTTCTGTCGTCCAATATATAGAAGAACATCATATAAAAATTGACTTTGAAAAATTATCATTTATATTAACATTTTCAAAATTAATTACCTCATCCTCTGACACCTTTGCAAAACTCTTTTTACTGTTCTATGAATCATTGTTTGTTTTGCACGACTTGCTTTGTTCTTCTTGACAACATCCTACACGTTTACACATATAGGAGAGCAAAATTCATAAGGTTAATAGTAACCTACATGCTGAAAGAAATATATCCATACGCCATACCGATGCTCTTGATGCCATGTTTGAAGGAGTTCTTTCCATTGCTCGATGCACTCTTCCACATGGAGGTATATTAGGAATTTGTTCTTGAATTGACTTCGTAGGGTCATAATAGTTGCTTTTGATAGTAGATTTCCAATTCTTCCATTTCTTACCAAGTGATCTCAAGATCCAAGGCTCATGACCTAAGGGAAAGTCAAACTTATCCTGAAAATTTACCAAAAAAGATATCAACAATAAAGCAGATACTTATCAAAAAAAGATACTTAACAAAGAGTTTCAAATATGTCAGTTGTTTTAGATACTTGCAAAATAATTTGAACTATTATTCCATCTAATACATATCTTGGTCAATAGAATAATTGATTTAGAGGATTAGTTACATTCAATAACCTTATTTCTTCACCTATACTTAGAACCTAGTCGACTACTTAGGCCAAAGATGGCATGACATGTCTTTCCTTGATCAAGAATTATTTATATCATTCACTCGATCAAATCGCATAGCAAACTTGAACATATCGGTAGAACTAAGGAGCTCTCGATCTTGAATCCGGGAATTATTTGTTTTCCTTGTTCTTGTTCACCGCTTGCTTCTATAGCTACTTGCTTTCGGTTGACTTCAAGATGGTGTGTTATTTTAGTTTGTGTAAGAATTTTTATCGCTCATTGCACCCCTTGTGTGCGAGTTGATATTTAACAGTAAATCTTGGTGGAATTTTGGTCCAACAAATGGAGCAAATTTGGGTACCAAATGGGCAGGATATGAACTAGATCATTTTTACATGTGTTCCTTGTATGAAAAAAGTGCAGTCCATCATTATTGTGGAAAAATAAACTGATATAGTGATATGTGTGCTACAAAGTGAATCTTTAATCAGAATTTCATCAATTAGGAATAAATCTTATCTTATTAGCCAATGAAACATTAAGCCATAAAACAGTAATCACTTTAACCCTTCCATGTCTCCACGAGGATAAATAGCTTCTTCTATAATTTATTTTTCGCCCTCTTTATTGTATTTTGAATTCGTAATGCTCGTACTTTCCACTATTTCTCACAATCCCATAATATATGTTATCCTTCGTTTTTCGGTTGCAGTTGAAGGCTTAGTCTAGATAAGATTCGGTAAGCAGCTAATCCAGTAGAGGAGCGTCATTTTGATCTAACAAGACTATTGTTCTTTCTCAAATAGTAAAGATTAAACTAACAGAGTGATAACAACAATAAACATAGTGCAAATAGATTACCATCCGAAACTTTCTTCTCAGGGAATTACATTTCAACTCTCTGGGAATTTTTATACATTACAATAATTGTCCCTTATATCCATTTTCTTCTATAATATGCACACCAAGCAAACAAAAGGTCACCATCTTCATCCCAAAATGAGTGTCACTTTTGGTAGAAGTGCAGAGATTAGGAAATTGACTTTTGGATTTATAACTACTACAGCCACTTTTACTTAAAGAAACAATTAGTTTGGGATCATATGAAACCTCAAAAGTTACCCTCACTTTGCAAAGTAGATAGCATATAATTGGTTTCTATACACATTCACTCTAGAACAACTAGCTGATACAAATTAGCAGCACAAAATCCTAACTCAATAAGTAGAAGACCTAAGAGAGATGCTTGTGATAATGGCACCACAAAGGACTTCATCAGAATGATATGTAAATGAAAAACTAGATCTAGAAGGGACCATAGAGATGAAGAGAGAAACTTACTGAGGTGGCACTTCCAAAATCAAACTGCTGCAAAATCAAAGTAGGTTTGTAATGTCCAGCTGTGAGCTCTGCTTTCGAAAAGGAAGAAGAATTACATCAAAATCAAAACGTCAATTTTTAAATGAAAAAATTGTTGAAGAATTACATCAAAATCAAGTCGTGAGCTCTGCTTGGCAACCCTTGGATTTGTAAATGAAAAAACAATTTCAATTCGTCTGAATTCAAATTGTTCATCTAATTCGAAACCAAGTCTTGGAATTTAGTCGCCAAGCATAGCCTTATTTACGTATGAACATATGAACACACTTGTGAATGTTCTTGGCACAGAAATATTTCTCATTACGGTTTAAAACCCGAAACCTCTAGGAACCTGAATAGAAATTTGATATCATTATCACTATCGGAAGTACAAATAATTTCTTCTTTTTATTTGTTTGTGGCAGCCTGTTCTTCTTCGCAAGGCGGGGCAGTTTTGGGGCAGTATATACCTTAACGATCGGGGACTGTTTTGGGGCAGCATAATTCCAGAACGTGGGCTGTCTTAGGAACAGGTTAGGCGTGGATTTGGCAGGTATTTTGGGCAGGTTCTATGCGTGTGAGTTGCTGGAATTGAGAGGTAGTTTGGGCAGTCCATAACTTGCATAAAAGTAGGCGTGTGAGGGGTTGTTAAGTGGAGATTAGTTGTTAGTTATTGGGTTACAATTGTAAGGGCAAATTCTCTTTAAAAACAATCTGTTTGGGGGCTGTAGTTGTTAGTATGCTGGAGCAGTTTTTAAGGTTATAAGATGGTCAAATCAAACTAGGTTTTTTTGGGTTGTAATTTACAAAAGAAGTGCAATAATTTCGGGCAGATTCTTAGAGAGTTTTGGGTGTGTTTTTGAGCAGTTTTGGGGAGAATTGCGGACTGTTCTTAGACTGTTGATTCAGCCATAGGGTTGTCCGTTTTGCTGGAACAGATTTGTTGATTTCAAGCTTCCGCGTACGCATCAGCTGCCTTAGTCTTGAGACTGGCATATTCATCTATATCTTTAGCTTAACAAACAAATAACATCAAGACATAACAGTGAGTCATAGGACCAGGATGTTTGTAATGTCTTGCGCATTCCTGTACTTTGGCCAAACTATTTTCTTGTATTAATATTTCTCATTCTGGTTTAAAAACTCGAAACCTCTAGGAACCCGAATAGAAATTTGATATCATTATCACTATCGGAAGTAAAAATAATTTCCTCTTTTTATTTGTTCATGGCAGCCTGTTCTTCTTCGCAAGGCGGGGCAGTTTTTGGGCAGTATAAACCTCAACGATCGGGGACTGTTTTGGGGCAGCATAATTCCAGAACGTGGGCTGTCTTAGGAGCAGGTTAGGCATGGATTTGGCAGGTATTTTGGGCAGGTTCTATGCGTGTGAGTTGCTGGAATTGAGAGGTAGTTTGGGCAGTCCATAACTTGCATAAAAGTAGGCGTGTGAGGGGTTGTTAAGTGGAGATTAGTTGTTAGTTATTGGGTTACAATTGTAAGGGCAAATTCTCTTTAAAAACAATCTGTTTGGGGGCTGTAGTTGTTAGTATGCTGGAGCAGTTTTTAAGGTTATAAGCTGGTCAATCAAACTAGGTTTTTTTGGGTTGTAATTTACAAAAGAAGTGCAATAATTTTGGGCAGATTCTTAGAGAGTTTTGGGTGTGTTTTTGAGCAGTTTTGGGGAGAATTGCAGACTGTTCTTGGACTGTTGATTCAGCCATAGGGTTGTCCGTTTTGCTGCAACAAATTTGTTGATTTCAAGCTTGTGCATCACTGCCTTAGTCTTGAGACTTTTTAATATTGAAATGAGATTATTTTTACTGTATTTTTATTGTTTTGGGCACGAAGTTAGTACGTGAAAATGGAAAAATATTCTTAGTACTATGTGAACAAGCAATGCACCCAGTGAACTACAACAATGCTTTAGAAAGAAATGGGTAATTCTGATTTATTACTGCAATACTTTAAAATAAATGTAATTAGAATTTAACAATTTTTGTTGCAGCAACCATGGAAAAAATGTGCCTCTCAGGGTTATATTAATCAAGAAGATTAAGCACAAAAGGAAAGAAGATCAGAGGCTACAGAGAACGGAGGTGCACGCAGCCATATCGTGGTGGTGTTGCTCTTGCCTTAGCGGCTACAGCGGTGAAAACTCAAAACACGACAATTCAAATGATGCCAAGGAAGGCTGCAGTGGCCTCTGCGCTCTTGTTGGTGTCGATGCTCAGTGTGCAAAAATGGCAAAAGAGATGGGGTCAAAGAAGGAGCAACTCACCTCTGCAATAAGTTCTGCTATCAAAGGGACAAGTACCAGTGATATCCTAACACTTGCAGCAGTACCTCAAGTTGTACACAAACTAGAAACTGTTTCCTCATGACTTGTACAATACTCTTTTCCTTTTGGTTTAGCATAAGCTCAAGTTGGATTATTCAACGGATACCGGTTCAAGTATTAAACTCTAAGAAGTATCTTGGGCGCGAATTCTCGTGCAAATGCAGTCTTAGCATGTGGCAAAAACAACTATTGCTATAATCCAACTATTATTGCTACAAAAATTTCGGGAATTAAAACAATCTGAATAATTGGTATTCATAAAGGTTATTTACACATAAACAACTTATATGACCTATGAATCCAAGGAGCATCATTATCAAATACGGGGATGTGATCTTGTGAATCTCACAATGCAAACTTTTACCGTACACATGTTACTAATTAAAATGATTCAATACTTTTTTTCTTTTTTGTAATTTATATTGCAACTACAACATAATTCAGAAAAAGTCATCTTCAAGTTCTAAGAACATCCACAATGGTTGATTTTTAAACAATTCTTCAAACACCTCGTTTATGTCCCTAATTTTTACAACAATCGAAAAAAGATTCCACTTCAATAATCTCCTATCCATCGAAAAACTTAAAATCATCAAATATCAATTAACAAACCTAACTACCAATATATTTTCTCCGAACAAAAGCACGCACGCATCGAGGTCTGAAATTTTCTTTGTCATTTTCAAGTAATTCATATCTTGGTCAATAAGACTTAGAGGGATTAGCGTTATATAACCGTAACGCATTACCTCGGTTCAATGTATGTCAAATAGTGTGTTGGAATTAATCTGTAAAATCATAAAGAATTAATCAAAATGACATGTTCAATAAACGAACCCTAATCAAAATTTAGACACTAATAAACCAAATTAGGGCAATCAATACCTTTAGAATGTGTTTGATCAAATAAATACTATATTGTCTTTGGTAAAATTCATCAACACTCAAGAAGCTTACCTAAAAACCCTTAACGATTGGTGAGAGATGAACGGGGAAAGAAATTGAGTAACGGGAAAGAAATTGAGTTAGAGAGTAATGGGTATCGAGTTGTGGGGTGATGAAAACTACTCACGCACAATTTGGGAGAATCGCGGGAAGAAATTTGGGAGAATCGCGGGAAGAAATTTTTTTGGGAAAAAAAACCCGCGCCTTTCTCTTAATTAAGGGCGGCACTTGTTTTATGCGTCATGTGTCTATGCTTTGCCTTTTTTTTTTTTTTTGTTAAGTGCCTCAATATATGACAATTCCTTAAGTAACACTTAGAAAAGCCCTAATAGATAATTTTATGGGGCCTTTCAAACTTAACATACTTAATTTCTTATGTGACATTTATGAAAGCCCTAATAGATTATTTTATGTGGCTTTTTAAAAAAAGCCTCTTGAAAAAGGTCCTAATAGACCACTTTATAAGGCTTTTTTGAAAAATAATTTGGTATTTAATAAAATGACATTTATAAAAGCCCCAAAAAATAACTTTATGAGGCATTTCAAATAAAAATTGATAATTTCTAAAATGACACTTTTAAAAGCCCTAATAGATAGCTTTATAAGGCATTTCAAAAAGAGCCTCTTAGAAAGTGTCACAATAGTTCATTTTTCTTGTAGTGTCTATTGGTAATTATAGTAGAATACTTTGTAACCAATGTGAGATACATGCATCTATTCTATTTGTAATAAGAAGTCTTTAATGGAAAGACTTTTTAAACCAATATTTTTTTTAAAATAATGTGAGATACATATCTTTTATTGGTAATAAGAGTAGAAGTTTTTAATATAAAGCTTTTAAAACTAACATCTATTTCTAAACAATGTAAGATACATCTCTTCTATGGCGATAGAAGTAAAACTACTTATCAAAAGACTTTCAAAACTAACATCAAATTATAATCAATGTAAGATACATCTCTTCTATTGATAACTAGTTTTTTAACCCGTGCGTTAAACGCACGTCAACAAAATCGTACATAAAACAAAATAAGGAGGATCAGTTTATTAACAATTACACATAAGTATATCACTAATCATTATAAATTCTAAAAAAAATTCTTATACACAATATTTGTTGTCTTATTAGTTGGTTTTTCATCTTCACTGCATATCAATATTTTCAAACCAAAATAACTTGTTACTCTAGAAACTACGACATATAACTGTCTATAGCTAAATACTAGTTTTTTTCCTGAAAGAGACTTGCGTGCAATTATTGACTTTGAAACTTGTTAATTGTCATTGCATATGATACTAGCAATATAAATTGTCTTATCTGGAACTTGAAAGACATTCTTACATCGGATAAGTTAATGACAATCTTGGGATAAAAATATTTCCCAAGATTTATGAAGATTAGTCTTGTTCCATTGTACAACTGTAAGTCCAGTTGGCAACTGACAAGGCTTGAGGGGGTGAATAATCTTTTAAAACTTTGAGGGTGTTTTGTGAAACTTTAAAATTTGCAGCGCAATTTGTAAACTTGTCAGTCAGCTGATACTAGGTCAGCTGGCTAATGTTTTTAAAGAAGCTGAAGTTAGTGAAGATTTGTCAGCTGGCTGACACAATTGTTTTCAAAATAACTTTTAAGATAGATCGTGAATATAAGGATAAGAACGAAGAACAATTTATCAGAACAAATGGATAATCAATTTATGTAAGTAACCGACTGACACTTAAGTAGATCAAGACTTCTTAAGTGTTAGTTCAGTTTGTAAGAGCTGCTGAAATAACTGACAAATAAGTTGAAGTGGTTCACAGTAAAAACTGCTACGTCCACTACCAAGTTGGTCAAACTTGGATTTTTGAAGTGCACTAATTTTATTAAAAATCTAAGTGATCTCTAATAGATCAGTGTACAACAAAAGACCGATGTTTATGGAGAATGATTGAAAAACAATCAAACTCGTGAGACAAACTGGCTAATTTCTAAAGAGTATGAAATAAGTTACTCAGTGTTTGTCTAAACAATAACTAGAAGGAAAATTTCAAAGAAGAGTATCTAGCTAAAGTTTTTCAAGAAGACTAAGGCAGAGAGAATTTCTATAAGAGTAGAATGCTTCACACTTCTATGTTTCTTCAAATGATTCCTGAGGTTATTTATAGATGAATTTGAAGAGCAGTCCGTTAGGAACACATTTGAATTTGAAAAGTGTAAGCTACCCATGCGTATCTTCTTACAAGATCATAGGGATCTTGTTAGACAGATAATATACAGAATATCTATCAACACACGAAATGAGAAAGCGTCAGTACAAGAGAATGTTCAAGTAAATAAGGTAAAGAAGCTGACACTCTAAAACTGTGGTCAGCCGATAAGAGTGACTGACAAAAATAATGCTACAAGCTGACCAAAATAATATAGCAGCTTATAAGTTCTTGGCTGACAAAAAGTATAATGATTTTAAGCAATTTTAATTTTAAGTCAAGATTCAACAATCTCCTCCTATTTACTTTAAACCATTCACTTGAAAGTAGAGAGCAATTAAAGAACTTATGTGCCTGCAAAGTAGATATTAGTAAGCCAAACAGATAACATATAAATGCAGTAGCAAGAAATTAAAAACCAAGAAGAAATTAATTGTCTACTACAAGTAAAACTAATGTCTTAGAAGTTCAAAGGTTTGAGAGAGAGAGAGTTCAGATCAATCAGCTGTTGATGTGGATCCTTCAGTAGGATTTTCAGCTTGAGCAGCAACTGATGGACCAACATCAGCTTCAGGTGCCTTTTCTTTATCTGCTTCCTTTTCAGCATCATCATCTTTTCGACTTCCTTATCGCCACATCGATCGAGAAGGCTTCAGACCAAGTCTTTGTATAAGAATTTTGTTCTCAACCAAGTATGCATCAACTCTTGCTTTCTGTTTCTTCTTCTCCTGAATGGTTTGAAGCAATGTAGGTTCAGTATTGAAGGCCCTGTTTGCCCATTCTTGCTGATAAAGTAGGATTGTTCTCCAGTCATCCACGTGAGCCTCTCGAGGTGCACCAGTAGCAATGGAAGCCTGGACTTCAGTTGTGATGATCTAGGTAAGATTAGGGAGAAGAGAAGCAACCTGTTGCTGAAGAGTAGCAAGCTAAGTTGTGTGCTGAGTGAAGGCTGCTTTCATTTGCAGATGATGAACATAAAGCGATCCGGCTTTTTGAGGTAGAAATAGTGCCTGGTGGAGAAGAGTCGACAAGCTCAGGAGCAATAGTTTAAGAAAAGCCTGGAGCACTAGAGAAGAGTTGAAAGGTGTGGATGTCTGCATCCTTTGGGTCTAGAGGGAAGAAAGTGGTCATAGGATAAGCAGGAGCTTGAGAAGTGGGCTCTGGGTCGATCATGTATGACATCAAAGAAAATGATTTTCTTGCCAGTGGGATACTAAAGAGCTTGAGTGATGATTGCATGTTGTCTCCTTGCCTTTCTGGAGGCTAATTGAGAAGGAGAGAGGAAAGACTCATCTACAGATGTAAATTATTTTGATTTTAATAACTTCCATTATATATTTTTTGTTTTACTGACTTCATAACTATTATTTTTGTTTTATTTTTAAGAATTAGTTTTATGGAAAAAATTTGTTCCGTAATTTTTTATTATTATTTTACTAACCTCAGTTTAAATTGTTTTGTTTTATTGACTCTGTAACTATTATTTTCGCTTCATCAAATATTTTTATTTTACTAATGTATTTTTGTTTTACCTAACTATTTTTAAGAATTTGTTTTAAATTTTGTTCTGTAATTTTTTTTAAAATTTTTCTAACCTCAGTTTAAATTATTTTTGTTCTATTGGCTCTGTAACTATTATTTTTGTTCCATCAAATATTTTTATTTAACTAATGTATTTTTGTTTTACATAGCTATTTTTAGGAATTTGTTTTAAAATTTTGTTCCATAAATTATTTTTATTCTTTTAGTAACTTTAGTTTAAATTGTTTTTGTTTTTATTGACTTGGTAACTATTATTTTTGTTCCATCAAATATTTTTTATTTTGCTATTTACATATATATTTTTAAGAATTTGTTTTAAACTTTTGTTCCTTAAATTATTTTATTTTACTAACCTCCGCATTAATTTTTTTTTGTTTTGTTGATTTTGTAACTTTTATTTTTATAGTGACTTGTTCCATAAATTATTTTTATTTTACTAACCTCTTATATTTTTCTTTCCTTGACTCGGAACTATTGTTTTGTTTTTGTTACTATTTTTTATGTTTAAAGAGAGAAAAATGTTTAAACATATTTAAAAGAGAGGAGATGGTGGTGATGAGAGAAAAAATATGGAGGAGACTGAAGAGAGAAAGAGTGAAATGATAACTCAAAAGTCAATAATTCAAAAGTGCAATTTTGGAGGGAGAAATCCACCCATTGTAAATAAATAAATAAATATATATATATATATATATTAGTAGAGATGTATTTCATATTGGTTATAAATTAGTCTTGGTTTTAAAAGTCACTAGATTTAAAATCTCATCTTTTATTACCAATAGAAGAGTTGTATCTCACATTGGTTTGATAGTAATGTTGGTTGTCATTTTTTTTAAATATAAGACTATACTATTAACAATTGAAGAGACTAATACCCCGTATTATACTAATTATTATGATTAAATAATTATTTGGTCCATGAACTATCCGCAAATTATACTTTTGGTTCTGCAACTTTTTTGAAATGTGTTTAGTCCTTAAACTCAGTTTTTGCTAAGAGATTCCCCCCTCACGGGGTTACCGTCAAATTTTTCATCAAAATTTATTTAAAATCCCAGTTTTGCCCTTACCTTCATTGACAATTCAAAGCTTCTTAAACAAAAACCAAAAAAATATAATAAAATTTTATCTCTCTCTCTCTCTCTCTCTCGTCCCTCTGCTTCTACTGTTCTACACCCAAAACCCAAGGACTGAGAGTAAGAGAGAGAAAGGGTTTGAAGTGAAGAGGAGAGAGAGAAATATTTCCGGCACTCGTCGGCGATATACTCCGGTAGGATCTCTTTCCCCCACGGTACGATTCCCCTTTTCTCTCTAATCGAACATGGTATCAGAGTATTTAATAACTGACACCTCAGTTTGGGAAAACCTTACCCAGTCTGGAAGTTAAGGGGACTCAGCCATGGTTGGTGGGTCATCAAGATTTTCTGTTGCAGGCATTGTTGGTGGGCCATCAAGCTTATCGGACACAGGCATGGTGATGGTGCATAATGAATTGCTCAGGAAAGTAAACATTTCATTTCGGGACCTTGAGCACCAATTGAAGTTGAAATTTCTTGATTTGGACAGCATTTTTGTTAACACTAACATGGATAAAAATAAAGAATGAAAATTTGATACAAAGATTTTTGAAGAAAGGGATCGATTTATCAATACATAATTATAAGTATTGAGAAGGGGAAGAACTGCACATGCTTGCAATTTTGCCCTAACTGTGTTTCGGCTGATTAAGGGTTTAGGTTTTTTCACGGGGGTTTTGGCAAGTGAAGTGGGTGGGTTGACCGGGGTATCAGAGCAAGAAAGGCTGACGCCATAGATTCCGACTTCTTCTCTTTAATCTGCCATAGCTTCCGGTCCTCCACCTCCTTCCAGGGGTCATGACTTCACCATATATATAAGTGATTTTTTCCGACCTAAAATGCATTCCAAAAATAGAAACTCAAATGTGACATTTTCAGTTATCCTTAGAAGTTGAGCCACCTTATTTTGTTACTTTTTCCATTTTTTAAACACTATTCATTTATTTAACAAAAAAAAAAACAATATGCACGGTTGGAATTCAGACAGTGTGAAGTTGGTGAAATCATTTGATGATCATGAAAGTTGGGCCCACCAACATTAAAATATGCTAGTAGAGTCAATTTACATGGTTGACAATGAATCAATGTTATAATACACCAAAATGGTTGAAATTCTCATAACCAAATTATTAGCACCGACTGATGATTATCTGCACTGAATTCAAGCTGGCCCTTTTACTTTCCATGATCACCTATATAAAATTTATGGATGTTTGCGTTTGCTCATAAAAAAAACCGGCAAGAAAAAAATTAGTCATAAATTAAGCTTTATATCTTTTCGAACCCAAAATATTTACTACAAAATTATGGCTTTCATAACATCCCTCCTAAGAGATATCAACAAACAGAGATCTAGTTGAAATCTGAAAGTAAGACTTAAAAGGAAATGGTTAATCTCAGCAGAAAATCATTTAAAATTGCCAACATGTATTCAATTGGTACTTGTGGACGCTGAGGTAAGTAACAAAACCTTCATCACATTTTAATTTTTCTAATTATATTATGTATTCTTTCTAACAATCATATTTCTTTGTAGCAAATAATTTAACTACTGTTTCTAAATGGCATGGTGAAAGGATTCATGCAAAAATTAAAAATGCATTGATCAAACAGTTCGAATCAAAATTCCAAGAACAATGTTTATACTATATATCAAATGTGTGCATGATAGATAACCTTGGGAAATTTCGAATCACAACTAACAAATATAAGTTAGAGTTTATAAATACAACTGAGGTGTTTACAATTGGAGACAAGAACTTTACAAAAATAATGTTCAAAATTACAAGTTTTCCTGAAATTTTGTTAATCCAAAATGTTGATGATGTTGTTTTACTAGGTGCAACATACTACACTTAACTGAATTCCTTACTTTAGTTATACTTATCTTTTAATTAAGTAACATATTCTTTTCAAATGTAGATGTCATAGGCAAAGTTGTGAGAAAAGGTGCGCTAAAATATTGTTCTTGGTTCAATACTAAGTATTTAGACATCAAGTTAGAGGATAAAGAGTAAGTATTGTAAAACTATTAAATTGCAAAAATAATAAACTGATACAAATTTGTTAAAGATCTTCAGCATAAGCAAATATCTAGACCAATAAAAGCAGGTAATATTTAATAAAAACATCATATACATTTTGTACAATTATATGTATAATCTCAAATATTACTCAAATATTATTTATCTATTTTTTCCCAGTGATGTACATGGTTGAGTTTCAGATGTGTGGACTGCCGCATACACATATATTACTTTGGTTGACATTAGATGGAAACTACACTACTTCTGAATACATTGACAAAATAATTTCAGCCGAAATTCCAGATGAGTCCACCGATCCGTATTACTATGTTGCGGTTAAGGATTTGATGATACATGGGCTTTGCGGAAGAGCGAGACCCAACTCGCCGTGCATGTCTGAAGGTCGTTGCAAAAAACATTTTCCAAAGAAATTTTGTGATATCATAGTTGTTGATGAAGATGAATATCCTATTTACAAGCGTTCTGACAATGGACGGAATGTGAACATAAATGGTATACATGTTGACAACAGATATGTTGTTCCTCACAATCGTTCTCTGCTAATGGAACATGGTGCTCACATCAATGTTGAATGGTGTAATCAATTATGATCAATTAAGTATCTTTTCAAGTATGTGAACAAAGGTCATGATAGGGTGACTGCAATGTTTTATCAAAGCTCTGGTGATGATGCAACCAAAGAACCAGTTGATGAGATAAAGAATTACTTAGATTGCAGATATGTTTCATGTTGTGAAGCTACCTAGAGATTGTTGGGTTATGATATCCACTACAGGGATCCACTAGTTGAACGATTGTCTTTTCATCTCCCTAATGAGCAGAGCATAATATTTTCAGATAACGATCAAATTGATGAAATTCTTAATCATGCTACAGTCAGACAAAGTAGATTTACAGCATGGATGATTGCAAACAAGAAATACTAGATAGCAAAAAATTTGACATATGCAGAATTTCCCAAAAAAATTGTTTGGAAGTCTACCAAAAGGGAGTGGCAACTGGTGAGTCCAAGATTTCCACGAATTTCCCCCCAAATTTCTTTATATCTTGTGCTATTTTGAGTTAATTATGTCTTGAAAATATTATTATTTGTCAATTTATGTTTAAATGTTAATTTCCAAGGATTAATCGAGTATTCATGGTGTTTAGCATGAAGTTCGAGGCAATTCCGGGCTGCATAATTGAACTACAAATCATTCGGTCAAAGTCCAGTAAAGTCCGTTAAGAGTCCAAGGCAAGGAAGAGCTAACAGAGGCTAAAGGAGGAGTAACTGGGCTAACAGAGGACTAAACTCATAGACCTGGAGGGGGGAAGGACCTTCGGCAGCCTTTTTGTAGAAGCTAGGGATACCGGAGTAACTTCTAAATACTTAGGGGCACCGGCGCCAATCCATAAACTTGCTCACCTTTTGCGTTGTCGGTCCCTTAGTGGTGCCACGTGTCTTTATCTCTCGCCTCCTGCTCAAACGACCCACGTCCTCCTTTGGTGGATCCGAATCCTGACCCGCGTCCAGCCACTCCATCCCCTCTTCTTCCAGCCCATTTCCCCTCACATCTACCAGCCCATTTCCACATGGGCAACCCGCGTTTCCCTTCATGGAGCCCTACTTCCCAAGCCGTGACCTAACCTCTATTTTTCTCCCATTTTAGCCCTTAAATCCTCCTTGCACTTCTCCAAATGCCCTTGCATTATTGGAGACTTTATTGCCTTCCCCATTTATCTCCCAGCAGCCTCCATTTCGTTCACAAGTCCCCATTTTCGGGACATTGCTCCCAAAATGAGGCACCAACACCATTTTCACCAAAAGTTCTTCCTTTCCTCCATTGATTGATCACCTTTGAAGGTTTGGAACTTCAAATCAGGAGCCAACGAAGCATTTACAAGAGATTTCAACCTGGGATTCGTTCTACATTTGGTTTAATTCTTTCAACCTATCTTTTGAGATATTTATTGTAATTTCTTGGGTTGATTAATCTTGTATATTGTTGAATTAGTTTGTGCTTAATTTATCTATGGAATGCAATTATTTTTCTATATTAAATGTAGTGATTTAATTTAATCTCTCTCTTTATCTAGTACACATTCATGGTTGGTTATTATTTTGTGGACTTAATGCTTTTAATTGATTAACAATTAATTAAATGATTTTAGAAATACCTAGGATCCGCGAGAGCTACCTTTGTATTTCAAACCAATCAATTTAATAGTTGGTGTTTTTTGACACACACTGATACCCGTTGTGAGATTTGTTTCGACACACGATAGAACCACCTTAGCCATTTGAGAGGTCGGGGAGGTTAAGGTTGACTATAAGATGCAAGAGCCCGTAGTTAACTAATTTTGTTTGTCTCGGCTACCAGCATGATTTGTAGAAAAAATTAGAGAATTTCTTTTTGTGAAGTATTACTCATGTGCTTGGTTATTATTATGAGTCCTTCATGCTTTTGATGGCATAGCAAACCATTATGTTATCACTAGAATTATAGGATAAGATGCGAGAACCCGTCCTATTAATTCCGAAAATCGCAATAATTATTTGCGTTACGTGAGACCGAGAGGAGATCGTGCGTAGATAGTCATTGGGTGCTTGTTTTGAAATGCGGTTACTTTCTCATATGTTATAAGATGCGAGAGCCCGTAGCTAGGAGTTGTAGCTAGATTTGATATACGTTGTGAGAGCCCGTAGTGAATATTATAGTGCACCCGTCTACCAAAACTTGAGTTAAAGAAAAGCAGAAAAAAGATTAAATTAAACACTGACTAGACTAGAAATATTGCACTCATATCTTTTTATCTTGATTTTTTGCTGCCAAACCACCTCTGCAGTAGATTAGATTTAATTAATTGTTTTATTTGTTTTTTTATATTTTTAGTTATTTAATTCATTTTCTTTTCGGTCAAATATAATTAGTTAGCCTAATTTTGGTACTTAGTTGGAGTGAGAACTACGTACATTCTCTGTGGGATCGATAATTCGTACTTACGTACACTTTATTACTTGATGTGGCCGGGTATTCTTGCCCGAGTTGTGTTTTTGCGCACATCAGCATCCAAGAAAAGAAAGTTTATCTATAGGCCGCATTTTTTATGTTCCACCTAGGTAAGGAGAAATGTATTACTTGAGAACTTTGTTGAATGTAATACGTGAACCAACATCATTTGAGGATATCAGACGTGTTAACAATGTTTGGTATAACTCTTTCAGGGATGCTTGTTATGCACTCGGCTTGCTGGACGACGACAAGGAGTATATAGATGGCATTATTGAAGCAAGCCAATGAGTCTTTGCACGTTCTTTAAGGAGTCTTTTTGCAACATTGTTGATGTCAGGGTCTATGTCACGACCTAAGGTCGTATAACAGTCATGTTTGCAGTATTTGTCAGATGAGATCATCTACATGCGCAAACGTATATTAGGACATGAAGGTGATACTTTTTTTCATTAGATTTTTTTAAAATCGTCATTCTTTGCTTATATCATTTTCTTATCGGTATATCCATAATCATTGTTTGTCCTTCTTAACTTTTTAGGATTACAATTGAGTGAGGAATAAATTCAAATTTTAAAGTTACTAGAGATTGAAAAAAAACATTGCGAAGTAGAGGTAAGAGTTTGTTTGATTTCCCTGAGATGTCGTATTCAAATGATGTTAATGCCTCAATATTCGATAATCGACTCATAAACAAGGAGATGATGTACACCAGAAGTTCGTTGGCTGACGAACACAAAAATTTGTTACAAATGTGTACAGAAGAGCAAAAGAATGTTTACACCACAATTATGCATGATGTTGAAAGTGGTAATGGATGTCTTTATTTCCTTTATGGTTGCGGTGGGACTGGAAAATCATTCGTTTGGAAAACATTCTCTGCTACTTTAAGATCCAATGGTGAAATTGTATTGAATGTAGCATCAAGTGGTATTGCGTCTCTTTTGTTACCCAACGGTAGAACTGGTCATTCACGATTTTCCATTCCTTTAACTTTAAATGAAGACTCAACATGCAACATCAAACAAGGTAGTCCACTTGCAGAGCTAATAGTGAGAACAAAACTAATAATTTGGGATGAGGCACCAATGATGCACATGTATTGTTTTGAAGCTCTTGACATAACCTTGACGGACATAATGAGGTTCAAAAATTCAGATAGCTTCAATCAGCCATTTGGAGGTAAAACTATTGTTTTGCGTGGAGATTTTCGCCAGATCCTATCGGTTATTCTGAAAAGGAGTAGACAAGATATTGTCATGGCGACCATTAACTTTTCTTATTTATGGACACATTGCAAAGTTCTGAGACTTACAAAAAACATGAGACTACAAGCTCTTGCCAATAACGAAAGCGGTCTCGAGTTGAAGGCATTTTCTGAGTGGATTTTAAGTATCGGTGACGGTATATATGGTGGTGAAAATGATGGTGTTGCAGCAATAAAAGTTTCAAATGATCTTTTGGTTAATGCATCAGCTAATTTGATCCAATCAATAGTTGAAAATACATATCCATCATTTTTTGAGTCTTTTGATGATGTGTCATAGTTGCAAGGAAGAGTTATACTTGCCCCGACACTTGATATTGTTGACGCCATAAATGAGCACATGATTTCTAGCAATCACTCAGAAGGAAGAACATATTTGAGTTCAAATTCTATGTGCAGGGCGGAGAAACAACACAAGTTTGTTTTAAGACATTCATTCTACGAAATTTTTGAATAGTATAAAGTGTTCAGGATTCTCTAGCCATGAATTAACACTTAAGATTGGTGTTCCAATTATATTGTTGAGAAACATTGACCATGCTACAGTGTTGTGTAATAGAACAAGACTAATCATTACCAAACTTGAGAATCACGTTGTTGAAGCAATTTTTTTGAATAGAAACAATGTTGGAGACAAAGTGTTTATACCAAGAACGACATTGTCCCCATCAGATGTGAGGTTGTCTTTCGAGTTCCAGAGAAAATAATTTCCATTAGTAGTATCGTATAGCATGACAATTAACAAAAATTAAGGTCAATCACTTTCACATGTAGGAATCTTCTTAAAGAAGCTAGTGTTTAGCCATGGCCAGTTGTATGTCGCAGTTTTTAGGGTAACAAATCATTCTGGCTTGAAGATATTAATATCCGATAAAGATGAAAAGCCAACAAATAAAACAACAAATGTTGTGTATAATGAAAATTTTCAAAATCTGTAAACTTTCCAATAAAATGATGTATTTTTATTTAATTAGTTCTCTCCAACATTACTTTTCTTATTCTATTCTTTTGATTTTGATAAGTTTCTTCGTTTTTCTTGAATATTATTTTATTAAAAAAAGATTTTGGTCGTGCGTTTAACTCGTGGGTGTAAAACTAGTTGAAATTTAACAAAAGGGGTTGAGGTGGTATAACTATATATATATATATATATATATATATATATATATATATATATATATATATATATATATATATATATATATATATTACAACTTCATTATCAACGGTTATTTGAAGATATTTTTGTAATTAAATTTTCATCCACCGATGATATATAATTTTTTTTTAATACAAGTAGCATTTGAAAAACGACACGTAACCAACTTTTTTTTTTATAGGTTTGATGGGACATAGACCTTATTTTTTATTATTTTAATGTCTTGAAAGGCTAGAATAATAGATATATGATGTTTTTG
This sequence comes from Codonopsis lanceolata, assembly GCA_013146195.2. Classification (NCBI taxonomy): domain Eukaryota; kingdom Viridiplantae; phylum Streptophyta; class Magnoliopsida; order Asterales; family Campanulaceae; genus Codonopsis; species Codonopsis lanceolata. The sequence goes on along the minus strand of CM028378.1, from coordinate 10,095,420 downwards.
GTGTGGTTAAAACAAATGGTGTCTTTGGTGAGGCTTTAAACACTCGACCTCTTGGTTGAGAGTAGCGAAGCAACAAGGTGCCTCTGGTGGAGGTTGAACACTCGACCACTCCGTTAAGATAAGTGAGCAGCTAAATTGAGCCTTTGTGTAAAACTTGAACAACATCGTTGCCTCTGAAAAGACTTGAACACCCGACCTCTCTGCTAGAAGAAGTGAGCAGTACCAATTGAGCCAGAGCTCGTTGGTGACACGTAATCAACTAAAATCTAAAAAAATCAACACAAAGATTGTGATTGACACATGTAATGTTTTGAGAGGCGATTGTGCAAAATAAATTCTACATCATCGGTACAAATTAAAAAAAGACCTTTTCTTTTTGGGAGGCTTAAACCCCTAACTTTAACGGCTTCGCCCTTGAGCCGGCCCTGCTTCTAAGAGCATGTACAACAAAGCTCCCCAACTTAGAGAGGTTAAACTTCTTTTTTTTTAATTACAAAAATGTCATTAAGCTCTCCACTTAAACTCCCCAACAAAAATATCTTTCCAACAATGCACAAACTCCAACACTTTTACATAGCCCACCATCTTTATCGTTATTTTTTTTTTGATATTCAAATTAAACAAACCAAGTCTCAATTAGTAGATAAATATGTATACTGAACTGCCCGGCCCAATAGGCCCAAAGACACAAGTCACGTGCCCGGCACATCTCCACCAGTCACGAGCAGAACACGTGCATTCCAAGATTCAGGCCATTGGGAAATGGGCAACGACCATAAACATACTGCGGGCTGGGGGCTTAGCATCCAGCGAGCTGGGGGTTTTCCTAGCAGGCAAAAGTATGCATCGAGCAGGATTTACCATGCTCGTTTATGAAGGTAACGGTTGTCTTGAATGTGGGCAGTTACTTCCGAGAAACTCGGCACCATTGCCATGATGAGACCGTTGTGACGAATGTGGCAGTTAATGTGCCCGCCACACATGCCATGATATTTAATGGACAGTTACTCTCCGGCACAGGCTATAAAACCCCTCGAAACGAAGAGGGGAGGTACGTGATTTTTTAATACTTGGCCAAACTCTGTCCAATTGTTTACTCAGTTGACTGTTGAGCTAATTTTCACGCCGAAGGGCATTTGCAGGGAGTGACCCTGCCTAGTTCACTGTTCTTGTTTGTTTACAGGGTTGGACCTTGTCAAATAAAATAAAATTTATAAACAAAATTAAAAAATAAAGAAAAAACATGATGAAGGGAACAAATTACTCTCTTCGTTCCGAGCAAAGAGTCCCCATTTGAGAGTCAAACTTTTTAAGAAAATGATGTTTTTAGTAGTTCATTAGTAATAAAATGAAACATTTATGCCATAATTTTTGAAAATGAACTCTTTAAGTGAAACATCTCAAAATGGAACAGTGGACTCTTTGCCCGGAACGGAGGGAGTATATCGGTATAATTGATATCATTTAATCAATTATTTTATGAATTATTTAAGTTATTTTCTCGTTCATAATTTTCTAGAGTTTAATAATTGATATTTTGTGTTATTAAAATTTAGGATCTTAAGCAGTATAAATAGTAATTTAGATGTATATTCTTCTCTATATAACATATAGATTTATTAAATATTTATAATTTGTAGTTGGTATCTACTATTATGATTTAATCGTATATATTCCTATAATTTATCAATAAGTTATAATTAATTGTTGTTATTTGCAAAAATAAATTTTGTTTTGATATTATAATTTTGAATACGATGAAAGAGACACAAAAGTTTCAAATACAGACAAGTCATATAAGAAGATTTCCATAGCAGACTTTTTATAATTAATTGTGGCTATATTTTATTTTGTAATCACATGCATTCGATGAACAAGTTTTTTATAACTCATTTGTTTTTTATTTTAATGTTATTTGTTCTTTTTAATTAATCAGTAATTAAGTATGCACGGTTTTTTGTTTGTAATTGAAAATAAAAAATAAAACGAATCAAAGCTTATCTAATTTACATGCAATATTATGCATTAACAATAAAAATCGAATAAACAATGCACGTAATTAAATTACGTAAAAGGGGGAGGGAGGGAATGGTAGTATAGTTTAAACGTATAGATAGACAGTGAAATAATTTTATCTTTTAAATAGTGTTGTTAATACATTTAGAAATTTTTAGTGTTACGTTAAGATATTCTGTATAAAAAAATTGATATTTATATGAACAAATTTAATTAACATATCGTATTCAAACTTCTCACTCGCATTTTTATTGGAAAGATTTTTCTTTTTCCAAGAATGTGTAAATTAAAGGTGACATTGCTCTTGTATCTCGGACTTAGTACCGAATCGATTACAATTTACAAATACAGAGGGTGGCGCACGCTTAAAATACTACTGTACAACACCCCCGGGGCGCACATAGCGCCCATACGTCTCTCTCTCTCTACAAATATCATGTCATCATCCCCTCATTACAGCTAAGACATTAATGCCACACCCTCTCCCAACTTGCACACTAGTTCAAGTCATCTCTCTCCAATCTCAACGGCCTTTTCTACGATCCTATTACCCCCATTTTTCACATACACACAGAGCATGTGTGTGGGGGGTTAAGTACTGTCTGTGTGCGTGGGAGAAAGAATGTGTTGTGTACTTGTTTGAGATGTTTCTCACTCCTCTTTTGTACTGGCCTTCACTCAGTACAGTAGGCTAGAATCCATGACCTAGTTCCGCCATTAGCCTCCCCTGCAAACCCACGTTTTCATACAAATTCTGCTGTCAATTGAGTGAATGGACTCCTCTAGTTAGATTTGTCGTGTTCAACTGTGTTATTTGATTCGAAAAAACGGAATTCGGATAGTTTTTCAGATTGCAGAATCGGATATGTTGACCTGTATTACTTGTTCTAAGCAGCTCGGCGGTGGATCTCTCCCCGAACGTGAAGACGACGACACAGCCGCCGCTACTCCCCGCACCAAACAAGCCATTAAAGCTCTCACATCCCAGGTACCGAATGAATAGCGTATTTATCTCTGCATTTTCCGCTATCAATTTTGCGTTTCTAAAAACAGTTCAATTATTTGTTTTATTTCTGATTCTCGTTTTGGTTTTTGTTTTCTTCTTATAGATCAAGGATATGGCATTAAAGGCATCGGGAGCGTACAGAAACTGCAAGCCGTGTTCCGGATCGTCGAATCACAATCCGAACCGAACGTACGCCGACTCTGAAACTGGCTCGGTGTCGGATACGTTTCACTACGGGTACCAACGGACTGGCGCTTCTGAATCCACCCCGAGAGTTTGGGGGAAGGAAATGGAGGCAAGATTAAAGGGGATTTCGAGTGGTGAAGGCACACCGGCATCCGTTAGCGGCCGGACTGAGTCTGTTGTGTTCACGGAGGAAGACGAGCTGAAGGAATGGGTTGCTCAAGTTGAGCCTGGTGTGCTCATAACATTTGTTTCGTTGCCCCAGGGTGGCAATGACTTGAAGAGGATTCGGTTCAGGTATAATTCACTTTGGCATTGCTCTGGATTGGATCCATTTCCGGAATTTCTGTTTGTTCTTAATAATTGCTTTAGTTGGCTCTTATTATGATTTTTAATATTAAAGTTGAATCTATTCGCATGGGAAACCCACTTTATGTTGCATTTTTGCTCAAAATATGGAAGTGGCCCTCCAAGTGGGGTATTGTTATCATAGACAATACTATTTAGCTTTGCCACTTTCAAGTTGAAATCAAATCATGTTGCATAAAACTCTAAAAATCGGTCAATGGGTGAGGTAATTGAAATTCTGTCACCTTGTTTTGTGAGTATAGTCTAGTCAATTATTTGACCGATCATTGTTGGGGCCTTGAGGCCGAGGGTTTATAAGATTTAACAATTGAATTTGATCAAGCTAATAGATAAATCAACTGAACTTACTTAGTGGAGCATATTTTACCCTTGAATTACAATCCAATTCCTGAAAGGTGACTACGCAATCTAATAGATTCCCGTTGGTTGGATCATGCTAAAGTTTGGCCAACTGCTATTGGGCATCACATGCTAGTTCCCTGTTTATACTCATATGGTGTGTCTAAATGGGAACATGTGGTCCTGCTCATGGTGGAACTATGAACTTTTATGAAAACTGAAATTGTAGGAAACTGATCTGCATATTAAGCACTGGAGGAGTTATAGGTTGTCTTTTGTTGATAATGGGTACGGTGTTGTACCCACCACACACTGGGTCCTTGAATCCTTGGACAATCTTCTGAAATCATCTTTGCTTTAGGTTATGCACTTAAAAGGTGACATTATCTTTTATTCCTACTGTCTGCTAATGATTAAAGGTTCGTTTTATTGTTCTGAAGCGTATGTGAGCATCTTGGATTTCTCTCTCTTGTCACTTGTAAAATGTGAAGTCTAGATCAATGAAATCACAGATTTTGGGATTTCCCTTGCATTTGACGTGTACTTTGACGGTGCTTGAAGCTTTTCCTATTCCGTTGTGAGGAGATCTAGGCCTTTTCACAGCCTGAAGTTTTTGAAAGATTTTATTTGACTATTTTGGGATTTCTCCTGCATCTGATTTGTCTTCGGGGAAGAGGGTTGAAAGTGAAAACTTATAAGATGTTGGAGGTAAGATCAGTGAGACATTGTTGCAAAAGGCCACATAAAACAATGCATGTGGTGCCAGTATAATTGCCTTCCATTTCTGCATCTAATGTCTATTATGTACCGTTTAATAGTTGTCAAATAATTGTCCTCTTTGACCTCTTTGACCCGACATACCGTTTAAGAAAAAATAATTGATTGGATTATAAAATATATTGATATGTGGATTGGAATTAAGGACCTCAAGGTCTTTATCTGAGTGTCTTTGCCATCTCTCCCACTCCTTGGGGTCACTTGATTATAAAATATTGGTGTAATGTGTGATTTCCTTTAATACCTTTGAACATGTGGCCATAATTAAAATAGGTAGAAAAAGGAAGGGTAAAGTGGTAAAAGTGTTTCCTAAAATGAATAGTTTTGAAAGAGGAAAATTATTTTGGAACGGACAAAAAAAAAGGAGGACAATTGTATAGAAACGGAGGGAGTACTTGTTTTTGTGATGAATTGTACCCCCACTTATTCTAAAAAAGAGTCCATCTTTCTTTTTTTGGCCGTTCCAAAAAAAAAATCTACTTTCTAATCTTACTTTTTTTGGAAGTTATTTTTACCATTTTATCATTAATTTGATTCTCACTATAATTGATGGGCCGCACTCTCACATGCATATTGTTGTGAAACCCGCACTATCCTAGTCTTTATAATAAAGTCTTTACATGTGCCGGGTGAAACAAGACACTCTTTTAGGATGGGGAGGGACTAAGATTGCTATAGTATTCAGCAATGAAGACAATCATTGGTTCAGTCCATCAATAAAACAAAGATGGGCCCCGTTACATGCATAAATTATGATAATGTCAATCTTAACAAAACCGAAATGCTAACATGGTGGATATGTATCCATCGGTAAATAGGTTTGACCCTCGCTTGACTTGATTACGTGGGAAGGATGTAGGGGACACTTATTTTGTTACGGAGGGAGTAACTTATAATTATCGTTAAGGAAAGTACTTGAATATTTGAATTGATGTTTTGGAATTTTGTCGGTTCTTCTTTAAGTTTCCTTATTTTGGAATTTTTTACTTTTTTTGTTTATAATCTTGAAATCATTTTCAAAATAAAAAAGAAATATTACTTTATTATGTGAATTATATTCTCTAATTGGGGTAAATGGGTGATTGTTTGCTGCCTGACTCTGAATTATATACTTCATAATTTGCATTCTAAGTTTGTAGTAATTATTTATAGATCGTTGTATTGTGTTTATTTTCTTATAACATGATTTGAAGCTTTCGGGACTCGTGGAGTTAGATTTAGTTAGCTTAAGCTCTTTTTTTTTTTTGGCTTAAGCTCTTTTATATGCATGCATGTAATGTTTAAGACTCATTAAGTCACTTACTATATGTAGCTTCTTTTTTCGATAAATAAAGTTATTTTTCACGGTTGTTACTGTTTATAATATTTTTTAAATACCATGCCCACGTGATTTCAAAATCTTAGATCCGCCCTGGTGACGCTTCAGCTTTAAGTAGCAACAAAAGATTCAGGCATCCAATGTTGATATATAGGGTTTGTTGCATATGGCTTAGCCTTTTCCGTCAAACACGGCAACACAATAGGAGATAGAAAAGTCCATGCAAGATTTTGAAATATCTATGAGAGCTTTTCTCTTTTATAGCATCAAGACATCTGAGCTTCATTCTTCTTGTTAGTCAAGTATATTAGTTTGTTTGTGCCATGCTAGCACTCGGATATATAGTGGCTTCTTTTTGTTAGGTTTCAGTGTTTGTACTTCAAGATATTTAGTGGGGTATTAACCAAAAATATATTGTTTCTGATAGCTAGATATTGCATTATATAAATGTCAACACTGATGATCTGTAGCAATTACATCCATAGGATGTTCTTATAGTGTATACTCTTACGATATGTATTTACCCCAATCAACAAAAAGTTGGGAAAGACGTTGCATACCGTCGTATTATCTACTTAATATTCAAGATACATTTCAAGATTGGGAAGACACTATACATATCTGTAAACAAGTTAAGCTGAAAACTTGGAGTCTCAACATGAAACATTGTACAGGTCGAGGCAGGTTGTGTTATGTTTCATATCCTCTTTTGTAAACTTGGGCTGCTGCAGAGAATTTTGCTAACAATAAACAAGAAAATGATTTTTTTTTATAGTTTTGACAATTGAAGTGATTGAATCCAATAACATTAATGTTAATTCCATTACGTTCCTGCCGTCACAATTGGCATGTGCAAGAAAGAGTCTGATGGTCATGCAATATGGATGGTTAGACATGTAATCAAACTGATATTTACCATGTTCTCTTAGTTTATCATTTCAGTTTTCTCTATATTCAAGGAGCATATCTATTCATTTCTAGAATATGCTTCAATTTTTCTGGCGTTAAGGATTTTTTTTGGTGTAAATTATGATTTGGTGGTTTTATCAGCCGTGAGATGTTCAACAAATGGCAAGCGCAGAGGTGGTGGGCAGAGAATTATGACAAGGTAATGGAGTTGTACAATGTTCAGAGGTTCAATCGTCAAGCGGTGCCACTGCAAACTCCACCAAGATCTGAAGATGAGGTGAGCTTTTAAAAACCGGCAGCAAAATTGAGTGGTGTAATGCTTGTGCATTCTTTGTGATGGTATGAACTCTGTTATGATTTCGAAACTGATTCATTTGATTATAAGAGTAGTGATATGGATACAAATATTTTGTACAATTTTATCATCCAAACCTAGGTAGCAAGCATGTGATTGATTAGATATCACATGCTTGAGACTTAGATTGGGATGAGAAATTTGTACCCCTATCATTTTCCTTCATTATAATTATGTGTGCATAATGCTTTCCCTGCTACTATTTGAATTCTGCTGATCAGATTGTTGTGGATGAATATGCACTATAGAAGTAACTTATTTTTGTATTTTAATACCAATGCCTAATTTTTGTGGTGGCTTCGTCAATGAACGTTTATTAATTCTGTAACCCCCAATCGAATGCAATTCTTTGCAAATCATTTAATTCTAACCAGATTCTTGTAGCATGTAGTATATTTTATTGTCTGAATGTGGTTTCTTACTTGTTCAGAGCTCAAAAATTGAATCTGTTGAGAACAGCCCTGTGACGCCACCACTGAGCAAGGAACGCCTACCTCGGAACTTTTTTAGGCCAATGGGAATGGGTTACTCGTCATCTGATTCACTTGACCAGCATCCAATGCACTCCCGTCGTTACTACGAGTCTAATCTTGCTTCGACCCCAAAGCTCTCCAGTATCAGTGGAGCCAAAACCGAGACATCATCACCTGATGTTTCAGCAAGAACTAGTTTATCAGAGGCTGATCACTCGGGAGAGCTGTCCATAAGCAACGCTAGCGACATGGAGACTGAATGGGTTGAACAGGATGAACCAGGAGTTTACATCACTATCAGAGCATTGCCAGGTGGTGCACGCGAGCTGAGACGCGTACGATTCAGGTAAGTTACTTGTCTTTTCTCGGTTGTAAGGGTAGATTAAAGTAAGCGCTGAACAGCGTTTTAAGGGGTCAAATGTCGGCTCTGCCACAAACCCACCACTTACATGGGACTAAAATACTTGGTTGGGGGGGGGTAGTTTGAAAGCCCATGGTATTGGGATATTCAGTCGCGCCATTACTACAAGTGTAGGAAACAAAACTAATAGTCTATAATTAGATATGATGTAGCAAACTCAGATTAAAAAACTTAATTGTTTAGAGACAGATTGTTACTATGAAATGATGAAGCCTTTATGACTGACTGACTTTGGATTTTGGATCCGAAAGTTTCCCAACCTAGTGTCAGTTTTTAATTATAGGACAGCTGTGTGGATCCAGAATCTTGATTTTGTGGTGATTACTGGAGTATTAATTAATTAATTAATTAATTAAATAAAGAAGAGTGGATATAGTATATATATAATAAATTGACCTGGGGACAAATGCTTGTTGATGCAGCCGAGAAAAGTTTGGAGAAATGCACGCGAGGTTGTGGTGGGAACAGAACAGAGGCAGGATACAAGAGCAGTACTTGTGACTTTTACTTGTGCTCTTTCTCTATCTGCCAATACACAAATCTTTTTCATTCTAACTGCCAAGTGGGGTTGGTTACAACTTACAACTTAGAAGGGTAGTAGTCCCCACTCCCGATATATGACATTGCTTTTACTGAATATAAATGGCTTTGCTGTTTAGTTATCATGTTAATGTTAATGTTAATGTTAATTTTCTTCCTCTGGAATATTGAATATTTATCTAACAAGCTTGGGTAAGACGAATCCTTCTCCACCGAGTATTGGGGGTTGAGTTGTGAAAGAGTGGAGTACTGTCTAACGAATTAAGATCCGTACGACGGTTTTATATTTACAGGTGACCTCTCCTTAATTTTTTATTTTTTTGAAAATTTTATTTTAGTGGGGTCGTGAATTTAACGATATTTTATTATGATACAAAGCTTAAAAATTATAGTTGTGTTAAAAATTGTAATAAATGGAACCGTCAAGAGTGGTTTCTTTGTTGTTTTTCACTCTCTCTCCTTATCTTCCTATTTTCCCAATATCTATCTTTTATTGTTACTAGTGTTTACCCCGTGCTATGCATGATTCGTTTTTTTCTTTCTAACGTAACTTAATATGAAACTCATGTGTAAAAATCTTACAAATTGACATAATGAAGTTTAAAAAATTAGTTAATTAAAAAAGTAATTACTTATGTTCACTTTATTACTCAAATAAAATATATATAAATAATTTAATAGAATTCTTATGGTTATATTAATAATTTAGTCGAATTCTTAAGTTTTCATTTAATGGGTAACATTTTGCTTTGTCTAACATCATGAAAACAATGTAGAGAGTAGAGTTTTATTTTTCTTGCTTTATATAACAATAAGTTCAACAATTTGAAAGATTCATAGTTTATAGGTGCAAAAAATAGGAGTTACAACTTACAACTCACTGTAATACATTGTATCAGAATTGAATAATAAAAATGCTATAAAGTTAATTTTAAATTAAAGACTTTACAAGATATCTAAATTGAAAACTGACCGTTGATAATTTTGTAATTTAAAATCTAATGTATCTGTAATCTATAATTAATTGTGTACAACTTCTAATTCAATTGTTTTGAAAATAAAGTTCAAATAAAAATTTAAAGCACATTTATTAACATGTGGGGCAATGTATAAATTATAATGGATAAAGTGAAGCTTCTAATTGTTTTCGAAAATAACGGATGAAGAAAATTTAAGGAACAATTAATTGAAATTAAAGATTTTAGAGACTAAATTGAAAACTGATCATTTATTATTCAACAATTTAAAATCTAATGAATTTTTACATCTTCTAATTCAATAGTTTTTTTAAATAAAAGTTGAAAGAAAATTTAACTCATGGTTATTAACATGTGAAGGTAATAATGGGGTAATTTGTTCATATACATGGGTGTTGGGTATCACCTTAAGTAACTTATAAATCCTTATTTTCAAACCAATTTGATATGCATAAATGATAGCTCTCATAAAACTTTAAAAGGAATGATGCATTATTTTGATTAAAATACTCTTTTTTAAAACCAACAATCTCACGCTTATTTTTATTTTATTTTAAAAATCGTATAGACAAAGAAAATATGAAATACATAATAAAGGTGACAACTTTCTTGAAATGCATCGACACGTGTTTTTTGGACTGAATATTCGTAGTAAAGTCGTGTTTTGTTCGGTTTATTAGCTAAATATTCATAGTAAATTGTAAATTGTATATATACATGTTATTTAATAAGTAAATATTTTATATGAAATTTATATATTTGGTAGTAATACCGGAAAGCAATAATATTTAAACAATACATAGATATTTTTGATTTATTAAAATTACTTTTATCAATAATACACAATAGACTCAAAAAATTTGATACCAAAATTGAAATTGAAAAAAAAAAACCGAAAAAACAATCAAATGTCAAAATCAAGACTAAAATAAAAATTAATTTACATCGAGTTGCAAATCTCAAATTTGGAATCATGGTGAAATTGAAGAAAGAACTAGAAAATAACCAAAATCATAACTTAAGAAATAAGAATAAATAAAAACTAAAATAACTATTAAAATAAAAACCTAAAGCAAAAGATAAAAACCAATATAAGAAACACTAAGAAAAAATCAAAACTAAAACTAAATTCAATACCCAAACCAAAAAATATAATCAGTCAAAATAAATATATTTTCATCTAAACATAAGGAAAATAAAAAAAATCAAAATGTCAAAACTAAAGCCAAAAACAAAAGCACAATTATCAAAAAAAAAAAAAACACAATCACAACAAAAATAACAAAAAGTTAAAACTAAAATCATATCTAAAATTAAAATTTAAAAAAGCTATTACCAAAAACATTAGAAAAACAAATTTAAAAAATTAAAAGCAAAAAAATCATAAGACCAATGCCAAGGGAGAAATCCAAACTTTGGTATTATCCAAAAAATAAAAACCAACACATAATTATAGAGATTTGGCAAGAAGAGTTTTACCCTTTTTCTTCAAGGAGTCGGTCTTCAAAATAAATAGAATAAGAGAGGAAAGAAAAAGCATGAGTAAGCTTATAGTTTACTATTGTTTACTAAAATCATATCTAAAGTTCTTAGATATTGTTTACTGTAGAAAAAACTTTAGGTGAAGATCTTCATTGTTATATATAACTATATAATAATATCATTTATCATATTGATTATTAATAGGTAATGGTTGAAAGAAAAAGAGTCATACATGAATGGCTAAAAATCAAGATTTATCTAAAGTGGGTGAGGTGACACAAGCATAATGCTTCTCACCAACTATATATATATATATATATATTTCAATCATTACCAAATCACAAAAAGAATAAAATTACAAAATTCTATCGAAACAGGGCCGAAATGGAACTGTCAAAGTGGGTTTATTATGTGTAGAGGTGGCAAATGAGTGGGCTTAAATGGGCGACGGACTCAAATGGGCGGGCAAGTAAGTGTCCATTTAATAATATGAGCATATATGGGCGGGCACACATTTACTCATTAACATGCACTTATCAAATAAATACAAAAATTACAAAAAATAATTTTCTTTTACAAAAAATTATCAAAAGTTACAACACACACACACACACACACACACACACACACACATATATATATATATATATATATATATATATATATATATATATATATATATATATATATATATATATATATAACCACAATAATTAGAAAATACCAACATTTTAACTTTTGTCACCATTTACAATATAGCCAAATTTCTAAAAAGAACTCAAAAATTTTACATGACGTGTTAGTATTGGCAGAACTACTAATAATATCAAAACAAGAACATATTTTCATTTTTCTCGTATGTTAATTGAAATAAAATACTCCCTTAGTTCCTTAATTTTTACGTCAAATCGATTGTTTTTAAATGGAAATATGATATATATATATATATATATATATATATATATATATATATATATATATATATATTCATAACCAAAAAATACATAATTGACTGCATATAAAAAGTAATATGGTATCGAAAAAAATAAAAAAATATGTCAATTTTTTATTCTTTAAAAAATAACGGTTACTCCCACCATTGCTGACTATTTATTTGATTCTAAAAACCAAACCCGAAGAACAAGTAGCAACCATGTATCTCTCTCTCTAGTTTCTCTCTCTATCCCCATACTCTCTTTGTCTTAATGAATGGTTATTGATAGAAATGTAAATATATAGGAGAAAACACTTTGGATTATCAGGTATACATAAAAAAAAAAAAATCAATCGTGAGAGTGAGGTGAAAATGTGGGTGCCCATTTGTACCCATAAAACTTAATGGTCTAAGTGAGCATGCCCATTTGTGTCCAAATTAAAATTTAAGTTTGTCAATGCCCATATTTTAGTGGGCGGTTTGGACGGACATATGGACGTGGACAGAATTTGTCACCACTACTCATCAATCACCGCAAGAGGTGGCAAATAGACGAGTATGGGCGGGCATGAACGACACCCATATGGGCAATGAGCGGACAAGTAAGTGTCCATTTAATATCATGGGCATATATGGGTGGACAATAAATGGGCATGGGCTCCCATGGGCGCCCATCTACTCATTAACATAAAATTCAAAAATAAATACAATAATTAAAAAACTTCATTCTTTAACAAAAAATACTTAAAAATAAAAAAACATTAATTTCACAAAAAAAAAACATAAATATGTATGTTTGCTCATCTCTTGTGTCAATTATGTATTTTTGTTGTTGTAACCCTCAATTCAATCTTCTATTTTATGGTTCGATTTTTTATTTCGCTGAAACCCAATAGACGTTACACAAGTCATAGAATGTCGTATATTGTACCGCTCACTAAACTACTATGAATCCATTTATAGTGTAACAAGGACGGATATTTACAGAGTTATAGAAATTGAGCAATCTGGGAGTGATGTTGGGTTTCATTTAACGGTACAGAGTCATACAATGACATTTCATACTTTGCTTTGCAATTTGGGGGTGGGGGTGGCGGTTGGAAGGACGAGTGTACAATATATATATATATATATATATATATATATATATCACATGCTTTACTTTGCAATTTGGGGGCGCTTGGAGGGGGTGGAGGTTGGAAGGGTGTGTATATAGTATAGATATATTAATTATGTTAAGCGTCATTATTAATTTTAAGCATTTTATAATTATGTATATAATTGATAAAATAAAATTAGAAGAGCAAGAGAATGAGTTTTAGGGGGGCACTTGGAGGGCGTGGGGGTTGGAAGGATGGGTGTACAGTATAGATATATTAATTATGTTAAACGTCATTATTAATCTTAAGTATTTTATAATTATGTATGTAATTGATAAAACAAAATTAGAAGAGTAAGAGAATTAATTTTAGGGGGGGGGGGCACTTGGAGGGGGGGGGGTTGGAAGGGTGGGTGCACAATATAGATATTTTAATTATGTTAAACGTCATTATTAATCATAAGTATTTTATAATTATGTATGTAATTAATAAAACAAAATTAGAAGAGCAAGAGAATGAGTTTTAGTATGGGTGCCCAAGTGGGCGCCCATTTAGCCTATCATAATTAATGTGCCCAAGTGGGCATATCCATTTATACCCACTTAAAATTTTGGGTATACACATTATTAATTAATTGTCACCTCTAATTATCTGATGAGTAACCCTAAACGCAACACCAAATTCCCTAAATGCAACACCATTTAATGTATAAAATGACCTAAATGAACATTTAATAGATAATCACTGCCAACCGCTACAAACTTGTTTTATAAAACAACCGGGATGGCCATCCGGCGAATGAATTCCACGTGTCAAAGTAATTTCACATCCATTTATCTGATTTCATGAAAATAATGGTCATGTTCCGGTTGGTTTTTATCCATATCTTTCTTTCTCTGTGTCTCTGATTCAATCATCAAAACATTACCAGTGGCGGTGACAAATCACGGGCCTCGATGGGTATACCGAAATAAAATTAATTTCGCATAATTGATAAAAGTATTGTCATAATGATATTTGAAATTGGTATTATTGAAATTTTTTGGTTGATTACTAAAATTTAAGAAATCACAATATTGATAGAGGAAGTGAGATTTGGATTCCTAATAGTTTGAGTTTTTATAAAAAGGACAATTATATCCGTGATTAGGTCATGTATATGCTTTACATGGAACAATCAAATATTAATTATTTTAGTGAAGTAGTAACACATATTTTTCTTGAATTGTTTCAAATATTTAAGTTATTTTTATTTAAACTAGTTTCATTATAAATTGTTTGTTATTTTCAAAAAATTAACTTACGGTCTGTTTGGATACATTGATTTTGAATTTAATAAATATAATTTAAATAATGGGGAATTTGCTTTCAAAATCATAATAATTTTATAATTTTGATAATTAATGGAATTCAATTGTAATTTTATATTGTAGTTAAAATAAGATTTCAATAATATGTCAAGTATCTAGTCATGCCTAGTGGTGGTTAGTAACTATGAATGATAAATGTTCAAAACTAACAACAAAATTAAAAATATAAAACTATATTTAAAAAATAAATAGCACATAATGGTGGTGTTTAATGGTGACGGTGGATGTCAGAGTTGGCGGCGGTCGGTGGTGGTAGGTGGTGTTGTCAGCAATGGTTGGAGGTGGTGGTCGGATGTTGTGGTGTTGGTGGTGGTAAAGGGAAGGTGAGTTGTTATTGTGTAAAGTAATAGAGGAAAAATGAACGAAAATTTAAAACTTAAATTCTTACAATTTAGTTTTATGAATTGATGCATTTGGAATTTCAACTCGATTCCAATTCCAAATTTTAATTGTGTTATCAAAAGATGGAATTGGTTTTTAAAGTCTATATTCAAATTTCAAACTATGGAATTGAGGTATTCAATCATACCCTTAGTAAAATAAATAATTGCTTTATTGATGTTAGATAATTTAAAAGTTTTCATCAAAATTGAAAAAAATATGATCTACTCGTTATTTTGTGAATTTTGTGAAACAGTAATAATGTTAATGTCTAATTTTTATCATGAAAGTGGTTAACATTACTTGTACACTTTGTGATAATGTTGTCAATTGCTTTGATTTTGTTATTTTATTCCAAGTTGTTTTGTTTCTTACCAACCAATATAATAGAAATTAAAGCAATATTCGTAATCGCATTCCTTATACTATCAAACACTTATTAATAATCATCTTCTTATCTATTTCTATGGAATCTCATTATTAGTAATCGATTTCACGTAATTAACTTCGTTTTCGTGTAATAATCGAGACCTAAATGAATTAGTTATCCAAACAGGCCAAAGTATTGCTTTCCAAATGAAATTAAAAACATAATTTAATTTATATTACGAGACAGAGCTTAAACATAATTCAATTTATATTACGAGCTTTATTGTTAGAGTCGTTGGATGATCAAGTTTCTGATGATTTGTAATATCCATGTGATTGCTTAAAAAAATTATTTGATCTAAGGTTGTAAAAATGTGATTAGATTCAACCTAAGGTGTCGTTTGATAGCTATTATTAAGGTCAGATAGGATTAATAAGTCGAGTTGTCTGATGTTTGGTACGCAATAGGTGGTCGGGACTAATAGCACAAGGTATCCGGATAAAGTAATTATCCCCTTACTATTAATACCAAGGGGAGGGTGGTATTATTAGCGACCTTACTAAAAAAAATTGTGATTAACATTTTTAATCTTAAAACTACCTCCAATATACAAGTGATGATTAATAGCGAGGGCACTAATAATACTGAGATTAATAATACTGTTTATCCTTATCTGACTACCAAACAAGCTCTAACATCTAACAGTACTAACACTAAAACTTGTAATAATAATGCAAATTCTAGATCATAATATCATAGCTCAAAATAGAATAATGCTACTATTGTT
Organism: Codonopsis lanceolata; assembly: GCA_013146195.2. NCBI lineage: Eukaryota > Viridiplantae > Streptophyta > Magnoliopsida > Asterales > Campanulaceae > Codonopsis > Codonopsis lanceolata. Next base: position 10,079,313 of record CM028378.1, on the reverse strand, counting down.
TCTAACTTTACCTCTATGACATCCGGAATGTAAGCCCAAAAAGGTGAGGGCAAAGACAGTTTCGCCGATCGAGCACTAGCTTATGGGCAGTGTTAGCTCACAGCCCAATTGTGAGGAATTGGGTTAATGTTCAATTCAAGTGAGCTTAATTAAAGTGATTTCAACAAATTATGAGAGTGAAATTCGGGCAGGTTCTTTTTGGAACTTTTCCAACTATTATATACTCTTCAATACTTTTTGACTTTTGTGCCAAAAATGCCAACCAAGTCATTAATGAATCGAACATGCGTGTGATTACTGATTCCAAATCATTCATCATCATTAAAATTTGTAAATGTTGTTTCCATTTCATTGTGATGCATCACTATTTTAAATCGATGCATCGTGCTGAAATTTGTTACATCGTGATCCAAAGTTGATGCATCACAGTTCAAAATAGAGGTATCACTATCATTTCCATTACATTGCGATGCATCACAATTTAAAATTGATGCTTGGCATTTGAAATTCGTCTTATCGCGATTCAAAATTGATGCATCGTGATTCAAAATAGATATATCATGATTCAAATTTTGTGTAGTTTTTGTCTTTAAATGAGTTATTTTCAGTCATTCAATGTGTAAGTCGTTATATATGAAGTTGTGTCACTTTTGCCTTTTAATGTGTCATTTTTGCTTTTAAGTATGTCATTTATGGTCCCTCAACATGCACGTAATTATTTATAAAAGTGTCATTTTTTGCCTTGAATGTGTTACTTTTTTCCTTAAGTGTGTCACCTTCGTCTTTAAATGTTTCATTTTTAGACCCTCAATGTGTAAGTCATCCAAGTTCGCCAAGTCATGTTGAGTGTTGCAAGGCAAATTGAGCTAACTGAGATTAACAGAGGCCGACATAGGACCAAATCGCAAAGTCTGGGAGCAGGAGCATAGGGACCGAGGCTCATCCTGAAAACAATAGGTGCACCGAAGCAATTAATGAAACTTTTAATTTCATTAATGTGGAGGTCCGCTCACAGCGTGTCACGTGTCCTCATTGTCTAAAGTTCATTTCTTTAAACCTTTGACCCGCGTGTTTTTTCATTGAATCTGGGTATCATGATCTAGGTTGCTCCATTTATCTGTTTTCCTGTTTTATTTGACTTGTTTTCTTGATGGGTAATCCGCGTTTTTTGCAAATGTGTTGTTCATCCCAAATCAAAACTCAACTCTATTTTTCTTCTTATTTGGGGACTGTTTTATACAAGATTTTACCTAAATTTAATCGACAACGTATTAATTATAGTGTTAAAGAGTCCTCGTTATAGTGATTACCCTCCCTGGCCCATTTTTTTTCCACACGCATACACATAGTGGAGATAATTTATGTGAAAATATATATGTGTATACATATATATACATGCATATCGGAAGAACAAAGGTTTTGAAACGACAATCTAAATTCAATATTTACATATCTGATCAAGCTAAGAATCTTGGATCTTGTCGCTTGTTGGAATATTGATTAATGGATTTCTAGGCTCTGAATCTGATAAGCAAGAAGGAAATCACATTACAGTGAGTGCAAAGGCTTGCTTTGTAAAACCATTATGAGGTGACAGCAAGAGCTCAACCCATGTAACAAGTCTAATAGAATTTTAGCTAGTTCAAAGAGTTTGTACCTTTGCATGGATCAAGGCCGGGTGGCTATAAATGATATTATGTTAGGAGGTTATATGGTTCCCTTGCGGTCTAACACTTGTTAGGATCCACAATGTGGGTTCTCCAATGGGTTCCCAACTCAAAAAATGGGTTGTCCACATTGTGGGAGTTCTTCATTTGGGTTCCCAAATCACCCCATTTGAGAACCGGTTCTTGGCCAAAAAAAAATCTTTCAAGCCCACTTCACAAATCTCGCATGAGAGCCACGAGCCAAGGGAAACAACGCATGTTGTACACGCACTTAAAAATTGCGTGAAGATCTGCCCCCACCCCCTGCCAGCCCCAACAACCTTGTCCCCCTTCCCCCTTTCCTCACGTCAACTCCCCACTCTCCCTCTCTCATTTTTATTTTCTATCTTTTCCTTTCTATTCTTTGTTTTTTATACTTTTTTGAAAAGTTTTTTTATAATTTTGAAAAAGTCTTATTTTTTACTTTTTCTCAAAAAAAGTTTTTTTGTTTTTTTACTTTTTCTGAAATTGTTTTATCTTTTTACTTTTTCTGAAAAAGTTTTTTGTGTTTTTTTATAATTTTGAAAAAGTATTTTTGTTTTTTTTCCACTCTTTATAGCCATTATTTATTTATTTTTAAATATTGCATATCTATAAATGCATCTATAAACATCCTCATATTTTATATCATCAACATCCATCTCTCTTTTCTTCAACATCTATCTCTCTCTTGTTTAGCCAAAATATTGTTTTTCAAGATAGATGATAACTCATATAATTTTCAGACCGTTCTTTGATCCTTCAAATGCCGATGGAGGAGGCAATTCCCAAAACTCTCGTATTCCTCCAAATGCTGAGTTTTCTCCAAATTCTTCCCCCCCCCCCCCAAGGTCCCACCAAATTTTCCCTCTTTTGTTGGTTATCCATATAATCAACAAAATTTGGGAAATTTCCAAGGTTCTGGAAATATTCCAAATTATCAAAATTTCCAGTCTCCTTGTGGTGTGAATTACATGCCACAACCTGAATATTACCAGACAATGGGAAGGCAATTTAGAATGCAAGGTCCTACATATGGATTCTATCAAACACCCATGGCATCAAATACCTCATGACTGACAAGTTTAGATGCATCTGCATCTAACAAAGAACCGACAACTCCGTCGTTTGACCAAGAGACTCAACCGCTAGTTGATGTAGAAAATTTGGTTGATCTGGAAATAGAATCGAAAAAAGGTAAGAGCAGCAGACCAAAATGGATAGAAGGGAAGACATCCTCAAAGCAAGGCCATTTTTTTACTATAGGTCATGATTCAACGGTTGGTAGGTACCAAAAAAAGGAATCAATTATGGGCGCGTATCACTGACTATTACAACGAATTATCTACGACCAAGGGAATTGTGACAAGAGATGTAAAGCAGTTAAAACCACATTGGTACAATAGGATTATACCGAGCGTGAATTGGTTTAATGCGATTTATAACGCATTGGAGAGCGAACATCATAGTGATTGGAGCATGGAAGACTTATTGAGTAATTCTTAAGCGAAAACAGAAAAGCCATTTGTATTTGAACATGTCTGAAGGATCATGAAGGATACTCCCTATTTTAAAAATCAATCAGACATCCTTCACACTGCAAAGAGGGCCAAGACATCCGATCAAGAGGGACACACCCCTACGAGTGTGGATGTAAAAGAAACTAACAAGTGCAGTCGTCCAATTGGACAAAAAGTTACGAAGAGAAAATGAAATGGCAAGGCTGCAACATCCGATGAAAATGTGGCAAAAGATAGTGGAATTGCAGAAAAGTTGGAAGAATACACGCAAGTAAGAAAAATTGAAGCAGAAGCTAAGAAAGCTTCTGCAGATGCTCTGAAAGCTTTTGCAGATGCTAAGAAACTCACAGACACAACCAAAGTACAAAAAATGCAACATGAATCATACTTGGATGATTTCAAATTTTTATCACGAGATTTAAGTGAAATGACTCGAGAAGCATGTGAAATGCATAAACATATGAGTGATGCGATTAAAAACAAGTGAAGCCAATTAGGGCTTTATTTTTAGTTCAAATCTATGTTAGTTTGATGTACTATTTTTGTGTTTGTATTATTTAAATTTTATGTATTATACGAATTATCTATGTTAGTTTTATATACTATTTCTTATTTTGTATTATAAGAAGTGTTTGTTTGAAACAAAGTATTTATTATTTGTACGAAGTACTTATTAAATTAAAAGTATAATTAAATTATGCAATATATTAATTAAAGTATAATTAAATTGTGGAATATATTAATTAAAGTATAATTAAATTATGCAATATATTAATTAAAGTATAATTAAATTATGCAATATATTAATTAAAGTATAATTAAATTATGCAATATATTAATTAAAACCATAAAAAATGTACTTCTTTTGAAAAATATAATTATAAATGATTTATATTTAAAAAGTAAAATGGGGTCTACCTTAAGAACCCAGTTGAAGAACCAAACATTGTGGATGTTGGTTCTAGTTCTTCAAAATCCTAGGTGGCATTGTGGAGCCCACCTAGGAACCTAAATGGGTTCTCCACATTGTGGATGCCCTTAGATGACTGCCCACTATGGTTATCCTACTCAAGTCTATTCGATTGACACTGTCCCACATTCTGGAGCTATTGGGAAATGGTTGACGATCAGCCTTATTTGACGTACGTGTTCTACTGATCTGACTCATGGTTTGCCTGGACATCCTTGTGTTGGCGGAACTTGCCATGCTATCTTGTTTGGATATCCTCATTATCACTCGAGCTTTGAGGCATTCATCTTTTGGTGCCACATGGAAGACCACGTGCAGGTTCTTAGCATAAGTGCATGCCCTTAAACATGGGCTCATCAGTGGTCCCCTACCCATCGAAGGAATGAGATAAGTGAGCTCAAGCCCCATACTATTCTGACCAAGAAATAGGAGGAGTCCCTTACAAATTGATCTTGGTCAAGGCTGTCGGGCCTACGAAGACCAACATATGTATTCAATTCACCAAACCGTAACCCAAAAACTTTACTTCATTATTGATGTTGATTCACCATTAGAAAGAGAGATATAGAGTTAGTGGATGTCTGTCAAAACCACTAAATCGAGGGAAAGATATAGAAAGAAAAGTGTATGGATTTTTGGTAGACGGTGGCTCCTCTTGTTTTTTCTCTACTACCTCAGTGACCGGATTTGTCAAATAGTCCAATTGAATGTAGTTTGCTCGTTATATATCCCTATCAACAACAATCTAATCCGTATCAACAACAACCCAATCAAAAAAATATTAAGAAATGCAATTGGATTGAAGGTTGCAACAACGAAGTAGAATTAGCAATTAGACAACTACTAGTTAAAAAGGAAACCACTAGGCAAGGATAAATTGTAGGCCGATATACTTTTAAAAAATTTAACATGTTTACTCCCCAATTTTTAAGCCAAAAGATGATACTTTTATAATTTTTATCCTAAAATGCTCCATATGAGCGAAAGACGATAAATATACGGGAGAAAAGAGATTCTACAATCGCAATCGTGAAATCAAACATAAATCCCGTTTTGTTATAGGCTCAAGATAATTACTCGGCACATTACACAAATCAAACGATTTAATAACCTGTGTTGTTTCCATTCAAACCCTTCTTCAAGACTCGATTCCCTCAACATTGTAACACTTCTTTTATTCTCCCCATTTTTATTGAGTTTTTTTCTTGGGTGTTTGATCTATTTCCAAGCATTGAAATAATTGTGTTGAATTTTTTAAATTGAACTAGTGTTTGCACCCGTGCGTTAAACGCGTGACATATACATTTTTCAATTAAACTAGACATAAGCAAAATAAAAGGCAAAAACAAAATTAAAAGAATAAATTAGGGGCACTGCTTAAATAAAAATATATAACAATAAGATTAATCATTATAAATTTTGAAAATTTTCCTTATACACAATATTTGTTGTTTTATTTGTTGACTTATCATATTCATGTCATATGAATATCTTTAGACCTGAACGATTTGTTACTCTTGAAACCGTTACATACAGCTGTCCATGACTGAACACTGACTTCTTCAAGAAGAGTCCAACATGAGATAGTGATTGACCTTGACTCTTGTTAATTGTCATTGCATATGATACTATCAATGGAAATTGTCTTCTATGAAACTTGAAAGGCAACCTCACATCTGATGGAGTCAATGACATTCTTGGGATAAAAACTTTTTATCCAACATTGCTTCCATTCAAAATTTTAGTTTCAACAACGCGATGCCCAAGCTTTGTAATAATTAGTCTTGTGTCCATTGCACAACCTTGCAGCATGGTCATTGTTTCTCAACAGCATAACCGGAACACCAACCTTAAGTGTTAGTTCATGGCTAGGAAAACCTAAACTTTTATAGTATTCAAAAACTCTGTAGAATGAATGTCTTCGAACAAACTTGGGGGTTTTTTTTTTTATAGAATGTGAACTTAAATAAGTTTTTCCTTCTGAGTGATTCTTTCCAAGCATATAGATTGGATCAAGTGTCGGGGTCAGTATAGCTCTTTCTTGTAAATATAACACGTCATCAAAAGAATCTAAAAATGACGGATATGTACTTTCAACTATTGACTGGATCAAATTATTATATGATGCATTCGCCAAAAGATCATCCAGAACTTTTATTGTTGCAACACCATCATTGTCACCTCCATATGTTCCATCTCCAATACTCAAAATCCACTCAGAAGATGCCTTCAACTCAAGACCGCTTTTGTCATTGCCAAGAGTTTGTAGTCTCATATTTTTCGTAAGTCTTAAAACCTTACAATGAGACCATAAATATAAAGAGTTGATTGTTGCCACAACAATATCTTGCCTACTACCTTTCGGTATAACTGGCAAGATATGACGAAAATCTCCACCTGAAAACAATAGTTTTACCTTCGAATGGTTGATTGAAGCTATCTACATTTTTTAACTTCATGATATCCCTCAAAGTTGTGTCAAGTGCTTCAAAACAATACATGTGCACCATAGATGCCTCATCCCAAATTATAAGCTTTATTATCACAATTAGCTCTGCAAGTGCACTCCCTTGTTTTATATTGCACGTTGAGTTTTCATTCAAATTTAAAGGAATAACAAATCTTGAATGACATGTTCGACCATTGGGTAACAAAATAGACTCTATACCACTTGATGCTACGTTCAACACTATTTCACCCTTTGATCTCAAAGCAGCCGAGAACGTCTTCCACATAAATGTTTTTCCTGTTCCACTGTAATCATAAAGGAAATAAAAACCTCCATTATCAGTTTCAACAACATGCATAATTGTACTATAGACATTCCATTGCTCGTCTGTACACAATTATAACAACCTCTGGTGCTCTTTAGCCAAATAAATTCTATCATACAACAACTTACCACATATGAGCCAATTCTCAAAGATTGAGACATCAAAATCATTCGGATATGGCATCTCAGGGAAATCATGCAGACTTTTACCTCTGCTTCGCAATATTTTTTCAATCTCTAGTAGAGTCAAAATTTGAATTTTGTCCTCATTCAATTGTAATCATAATAAGTGAAGAACAAAGACACATATCAATTAGTGATCAAGATCGTTGCAAAATTAAAAAATGCAAAGAATGATGATTAAAATAATGATAATGACAAAATGGCATATCTTCGTGCCCTAATATATGTCTGGGTTTGTAAATGATGTCATCTGACAAATACTGCAAACATGACTCTCATTCAAACTCAGGTTGCGACAAAGATCATGACATCAACAATGTCGCAAAAAGACTCCTCAAAGAATGTGCGGAGCCTTAGTGGCTAGCTTCAATAATCCTGTCTACATGCTCCTTGTCATCATCCAGTAGGCCCAACGCATAGCAAGCGTCCCCGAAAGAATTATATTGAACACCTTCTACAAATCTAATGTCCTCAAAGCAAATTGGTCCCCACACTAAATTTAACAAAGTTCTCAAGTAATACAATTCACCTTATTCGGGCGCAACATACAAAATATGGCCTATAGATGAACCTTTTTGTCTTGGATGCCACTCCCTTTTGCTAGAATGCCAAACAATTTTTTTGGAAAATTCATACTTCTTGTTTGCATCAATCCATGTTGTAAACGTAGTTTTCTGACGGTTGGACAATTAAGAACTTCATCAATTTGATCATTATCCGAAAATATTACACTTTGCTCATTAGGGAGATGGAAAGACAATCGCTCAACTAAAGGATCCCTATAACCCAACAATCTCCAAGCAGCTTCACAAGGTGATGTACATCTACAATCTAAGTAATTTTTTATCTCATCAATTGTATCTTCGCTTGCTTCGTCACCAACGTTTTGATAAAAACTTGACCCTATCATGACCTTTGTTCACATACTTGAAAATATATTTAATTGATTGAGATTGATTACATCATTCAACATTGATGTGAGCGCCATATTCCATCAAAATCTCACGATTGTGAGAAACAACACATCTGTTGTCAAGATTTATTCCCTTAATATTTACATTGCGTCCGTTGTCGTAGGTGCACGCCCTTAGGCATGTGCTCATATGTGGTCCCCTACTCATCGAAGGAATGAGATAAGTGAGCTTAAGCCCCTGACTATTCCGACCAAAAAATAAGAGGAGTCCCTTTCAAATTGATCTTGGTCAAGGCTGTCTGGCCTACGAAGACCAACATATGTGTTCAATTCACCAAACCGTAGCCCGAAAACTTTAATTCATTATTGCTGTTGATTCACCGTGAGAGAGAGAGAAAGAGTTAGTAGATGTCTGTCAAAACCACTAAATCGGGGATATATATAGAAAAAGAAGCGTATGGATTTTTGGTAGACAATGGCTCCTCTTGTTCTTTTCTACCACCTCAGTGACCAGATTTGTCAAATAGTCCAATTGAATGTAGTTAGCTCGTTAATATCCGTATCAACAACAATCCAATACGTATCAACAACAACCCAATCAAAAAATTTATTGAGAAATGCAATTGGATTGAAGGTTGCAACAACGTAGTAGAATTAGCAATTAGGCAACTACTAGTTAAAAATGAAACCACTAGGCAAGGATAAACTGTAAGTCAAATTAATTTGTTTACTACCCAAATTTTTAAACCAAAAAATGATACTTTTATAATTTTCATCCTAAAATGCCCCATATGAGCGAAAGACAATAAATATAAGGGAGAAAAGAGATTCTACAATCGCAATTGTGAAATCAAGAATAAATCCCGCTCTGTGATTAGCTCGACATAATTGCTCAGCACATTGCACAAATCAAACGATTTAATATCCCGTGTTGTTTCCATTCAAACCCTTCTTCAAGACTCGATTCATTCGATATTGTAAGATTTATTTTATTCTCCCCATCTTTATTGAAATTTTTTTCCTGGGTGTTTGATCTATTTCCAAGCATTGAAATAATTGTGTTGAATTTTTAAAATTGAATTCTCTGATTTTCTTGATTTTTTTTTTTGCCAACACCCAAATTCGATAATATAAAGCCTTGAAATTTTTTTCTTGGGTTAAGCCCACAAGTGAACATGGAAGTTCACAACATTGTTACAACTGATCTTGATGAGAGAGATATTTGGACGAAACACAGGTTTTACGTAAAGGTTTCCGATTTTTCCCACTCGAGTGAAACTGTGAAAGAAGGGTCTAGCTCATTGGGAATTGAGGGTAATATTCCCATGTCCTCTTTGGTAAGAGGGATGACTGTGAAGGATGGAAGCTCATTATGCATATGTATTTATCGCAATATACAAATCGATATAATGCGATGCATAAATTATGATGCATTGATTTAGAATCACAATGCATAAATTTAGATTTGTGATGCAACAATTTAGAATTGTGAGACATCAGCTTGAAATTTATAAATCCCAATGCAAAAATTGAATTTGCATTGCACAAATTGGAATTACAATATAGCGTGCCCCTAATCCAATTTTCACTTAGGGTATACTCGTCCTTTCACCACAAAGTGTCTTTTACCGATTAAATAATATTATAGAGAATTTTAGCAATTTAAAATTAGGTGGGTGGGGGGGGGTTATCACCAATTAATTAATGGCTATGTACCAGTAAAGAAAATTCAGATTTTAAAATAAAAAAAGCAATTAGTCACTGACTAATTAAAAACCAGAGCTAACTTTATTATTTTTAAAATAATTTATAAAAAATGATAGAACCATTAATAATAAAAAGATAAAAATTTGTGTAGGACAGACTTTACGGATCTAGGATCTGTAAGACAGAGCCCCAAAAATGATAAAAAGAAGGTTGATGGAGCGGACAACCCATCAGCAAAGACCACGTGTTACCTAATAAGGAATCGAGTCAAAATGTGAGTGAAAATGAGCTAAAAATTGAACAAATGAGACTGAGACTCGCGGATCGACCCGGATTCGACAACATAGCACGCGTGTGACCCAAGAGGAAGGGTGCCACGTGTCAACTCGGTAAGGTGACAACACATTAAAGAGAATTTTCTCATTTACTCAGGTACCCTTGCATTTTCAAAGTTTGTTGCCGAAATTCTTATGTCTTTTACGCCTTGCACTTTCATCCTCTGTTAGCTCAGTTAGCCTTATTTACTTTGGAACGTTTGACGGACCCTAACGGATTTTAATGAAACGCTAAGTGATTCATCTTAAAGGTAAAAGTGATACTTTTAATGCTAAAAGGTGACACATTTTTAGGTCAAAAGTGACTCTTTTTATGTGAAAAAAATAAATTTTATTATTAAAATATAAAGTAACACTCTTAATACTAAAAATTGACACTTTTAATACTAAAAAGTGACACCTTTAATATTAGAAAGTAACACTTTAAAACTAACCGTGACAATTTTAATTTATACATTTATAATGGAAAGTAACACTTTCCAAAGCAAAGTAACACATTTAAAGCTAAAAAGTACTCATCTCGTCCCTAAATTATTGTCTTGCTTTTCCTTTTTTGTTCGTTCCAAAATAATTGTTTTGATTGAAACTTTCTTTTTTAGGACAACACTTTTACCATTTTATCTTGATTTATTCATCCTACTTTAATAATGAGCCACATACACACGAGTTTTAAAAGTAAACTACACATCAAACTAATATTAATAATACAGTCAAATATCTTTTCTTAAACTGTGCACCAAGTCCACCCAAACGATAATTTTGAGAAAGAGGGAGTAACATCTTTTAAAGTGAAAAAATGATGATTTTTATTAAAAATGTAATGTGACATATTTTATGCTGAAAAGTGACACAATTAATATTGAAAAGTGATACTTTTAATACTAACAATAAAAAAATAACACTTTTAATTTATACATGTGAGAAGTGATGCTGTAATTTTTAAAAGTCGAGAGATTGTACTAAGATTACTGAATATTGACTAATTTAATATGAATATGTCCGTCTTATGTATGTTTTTGACAGTTTAGTTTAGGTTTTTTCTTTTGAAAAAATCTTGATAGAAAGTTGAATGGGTTTTTATGGTAACTTAAAGAAATATTAAGAAATATTAAGAAAGTTGAATGGGTTTTTATGGTAACTTAAAGAAATATTAAGTTAAGCGTTTTTTTATGAATACAAGAAAAGTTAAAATAATCTTCAAACTATTGAGATCATCCAGCAATTGGGTTATGTGATATTGTGATATGCACTAAAAAGACCGTTTTTTTTTTTTTAAAACCAAACCACATAAAGCTCATATTAATGAGATTTTGGAGGTTCTACCCAACAATGAAGGCAAGCAAAATCGCGAGCCACTACATTAGTATTATGATTAACATTAGTGTTCGTTTGGTAGAGCGTTTTGACTAAAATGCTGGTAAAAAACATAGCGTTTTTTCTTTAAAAGTGTTTAAATGTAGCTTTTTAAAACACAACGTTTTTAAAATTTACAGCATTTTAAAAATATGTTGCGGTTACAACTATTTTGTTTATAAAAATAGCGTTTTGAAATAGTTTTCCAAACATGTTTACAAGAAAAAAATTACGTTTTGAAAATACTGCGTTTTAAAAATGATGCGTTTTAAAAAAAATGCATTTTCAAAATACTACACTAAACAAGACCTAAATCTAATGAAATATTTTTTCGCAAAAACAAAAGAGTTAAAAATTATTTTTGTGTAATTATAATTCTCTCGAAGCAATGATGGTGCTACACAAATTTTCGTTACAAAATTCATCCCAACCCAAGTAAAAGCATATCAATGGATTCGTTTGAAATGAGATTCGATCCCAAACAATGCAATTTTTATATAACAAAATCTATATTGTAAAAGAGCTCTATGTTTAACGGGTAGTTCTAATCAAATTATGTTAAACACACCTGATGATTCAGATTAATTCGTAAATATGTGAATTACAAATAAATCCATCAGTTATGAGTTATATTTGAATTATCCATTTACAATTACATATAAAACCTTAAGTTGTGGATTTTGTTTGAATTATCTCGTCAATTATATATTTTATTTATTTCGACCATTCATCGATGAATTAATTTCATAGCGACACCGTAACTATGATACGAAAATGCTAACCCTCGTAATAATCGCCGTTATATTGACACGTAACAATAACATGAGTTGGGAAATTTTGAAAAACCAATCCCCAAATATATATTTAAGTGTTAAAAACCATCCCAACCCTTTCAAAGGGTTAAAATCATTAGCAAAACCCTCGCGCCCTCTCTCTCTCTTTCTGCCTTCTCTGTGCTTCTGCCGCTCTCTATTTTCTCTCGATATATTTCCTTTATCTTGAATTCACCATTCTAGGGTTTCGATTGTTCCAGTTGTTCGCCGTTAGTAAATATAGGTGTTTTATACACATTCCGCCGTTTTTTCTTCTTCAATTTGTTAGGGTGTTTGGTCGGAGATGGTCTCCGGTTCGCGAATCGAAGGCGGGACTCAATTCATTTCTCCACGCGTTCGCAAAACCATTCAATCTATCAAAGAAATTGTTGGCAACCACTCTGATGCCGATATATATGTGACCCTCAAAGAGACCAATATGGATCCTAATGAAACTGCTCAGAAATTGTTAAATCAAGGTTGGTTTTCTTTAATCCTTTCTGGTACTTGTTAATTTTGAATGTTGATGTTTTTCTTCCAAGTTCTCATTTTGGGTCGAAAAGTCAAGATAATGGGGGGGTGGGGGGAGGGTTTGATTAAACCATAGAAATAAGTTGTTGATATAACTTAAGATTACAATCATTACATATTGCAAATGCCTGGCATTTAGATAACTGTCGATGGTTTTTGGTACTAAAGATGCTTGAAATTGATGTCACGGAGTGAGCTTGATGGGGTAGGATTGGTATCAGTGTTTTAAGCTAATTGTTCTCACTGATGCTTATTTCGAGAAAAGGCTTAATGTTGCAATTTGAAATTTTCTTACAACTAGGAAGTGTAACATACTTGCATACCAGAAATTGTACTCAGCTGTGAGACTTTTAGGCTTGTGGACTGAAAGTACTTCAGTCAACCCTTACCGGGTCTTTTGGTTCTACGGATATGCTAGGATGGTTAACCTATTTGGAGGAATTTCATCATGAGAGGGAGGGAGATCGCGGTTCAGCAAAGGTGCCTATGTATTTGTATGAGGTAGATTATGGAAATGCTTCGGCAAAAGATAAGAAATAACTGGAAATATCCACCATGCAATACTGAGTGGAAATGACATGAAGTTGTAGTTGATGATAGGTGATGGGTTGTTAAGGAGCAAGTGTTTGAATTTGTTTCACTTGGTTATTGTTAAAGATTTTGATATTTTAAGTTGAAGCTCTACTTGAAATTGTATTTAGATGACATTTCACGACTGTAAGATGAGCGGCCAATAATTCTATGTGTCATTGATGCTTTACATTGGCTTCTCTAGTGGCCTTTAGATGCCGTGTAGTTGAAGAGCTGTAATCCTAGGAAGCTGTTGGACTTTGTTATAATGGTATTGAAGGGTCTCACACTTCCCTTTGGATGGGTATTTGTGCTCTAAAGTTTTATTTAAATTCTATTTCAGAATCAAATGGAGCTAATATCGCCTCAGATGATTGTTGCACATACTTTACTCAATTTTTAGTGAACTAATGTTGCCAGATCGTGATACAGTCAAGGTGGTGAAGGAAGCTTTGTCTGCTTGTGTTGTTTGAAGTGCAGTTTTAGGGTCTACGTCTGAAGCGGTGCTAGAATAAGGAATAAATGAGAAATATCACTATTGTTCACGGCAGAGAGAGAGAGAGAGAGAGAGAAAGAGTTGATGGTTCCAGTTGTTTAAAATGTAGTTGACTGTTGAGATTTACTCAGGGTCATGGGTTTCGCTTGTTTATTTCCTGAAAATTTGCATCTTCCTTTATTTTCCTTTACAGGAAGGTTTTTTTGTGTTACATTTGTGACATGTGATCCATTGGTGTATAATTTTTGAAATCATATGACCCACAATTTAAGTGTATGTCTCAAGTTGATTTAGGGGTTTCTTGATTCAAATTGTACGTGTGAATTGGAAGCTATTTGGTGGCTTTGTCTCAAATGACGAGCATTATTTGTAGATCGTATGAATCATGCAATTTGGTTAATTTCCCCTCAACTCCTCAAAATGCCTAATTTTACCTTACTATTTTTGTGCGAGTAAACCTTAGGTTCCCATGGCTAATCCACTGCATGACTGTTTCTTTTCTAATATATTTAGTTGGGAGTCTTATTTATATGTATGAAACTATGTTGGGTCAATATCAACATGACTAGAATAGGGGAAGACTAAAACTAACATGGCATTACTATTGGCATCACCGCATCACTGAGATATGAGTGAGTGGCCTGTGATGACGTTGCTTTGGGCTGAATTAAATGACGGAAAAGGATTCATGTAGCCGACTCCATGTGAGTAGGACTAAGGCTGATTTTCGTTGCATTATGAATTCAGAGTTTGATGTGGATCGAATAGTTCGGGGAGATAAGGGAATGCAGCAGCGAAGCACGCAGTAGCATCACGTCTCGGAGCAGAAAGTCACGCAGCTGCAGCAAATTTAGATAAACTAATATTTTTTTATAACTATGTTGAGTCAGTAAAGAGCTGGATACCTTGTCCTCATGCAAGTAGGATTAGTCAATAGTTTGTTCTTTCCTTAATTAGGGGTAGTCTTGGAGCTGTATATAAACACGTTGGTTGTTTTTTTTGACACGATTGGATTTCTTTAATCAAAGTGATATCTTTTCTTTTGAGAATTCTCGAGTATGGGATACTCTGTTGTTCTTTCAATTCGTCCGTTCGAGTGATTCTTTGAGCACACGTTTGTTCACGCTACTATGAACAAGATACTTTCTTTGGACACTTCTGTTTTGCGTCAGCTAGTATAAGAGCCAATGGACAAACAACCCAACCGCGACAATGTTGACTGCTTTACTGTCCTCAAGAACAGTTTGCAACATCTGCAAACCAACCAAACCACGGAGGGGATTCAAGCAACAATTCAGAACAGCATCTGTGAAGCCCTAGTGTGATCGCAACAAACACAACTGAACCGTAGCCTTTCCTCAATTGGATTAATGAAGTACAGAGATTTTTCGAGATCATGGGGATAAAAAAAGGTAGCTATTGTGGCATATAAACTAAGAGGAGCAGGAGCAAGGAGCATGGTGGCAAGTAGTCCGAGATGATTGATACCCCACAAGGCTTACCCGTATGGGTTGTGATGAAAGATTTGTTATAGCGATGATTTCTATCTTAAGATAATATGCAACAATTGTATCGACAATTGTTGGACTACCATCAAGGGACACGCATCATAGCAGTTTACATTGAAGATTTCCAGCACCTTCAATCTTGCTATGGGCTACAGCCTACAAGAAGACGAGGACGAGCAGGTGGCTCATTATGTTATGGGTTTGCGTTATGGAATCCAAGAAAAGGTGGGCGTCCAGCCCTGTCATTCCTTACTGGATGCGCAAGAGATGGCCATTTGGTCCACCTATGAGCCAGTGTTATACGTAATGTTCCCAACTCTAAAGACTCGGAGAGTTCTGAGCGCCAGTCTTTACAACACTTTTAAAACCAAGCGAGATTTGAAGAATGAGATGCATGTGCGCTTGGCTGCTTGCTTTGGTGAGTTAAATTATGTCATTCATTATAAGTCTGGTTCTCCGAATAAAGTAGGTAGCTTTTCTAGTAACCACCAGTTCTGAAGTTATTGACTTAGAATTCTCACCCGAATCGAATTATACACAAATGATGCAAATTTTGAATCGATTTAGGCCGCCCATTTGAATCATGCCCTAATGGGCAAGTATTAGTACATGATGGGTATCTTTCTTCTTTGATTAGTAATATAATATATAATATATAACAAAAAAGCGCCAAAATGTAACAACTATGCATGCCTCATTCTTCTTTGCACGAGATTTTGATTCGCAAGGTTCATGCTGGTGGATTAAGTGGACATTTGGGGCGAGATAAAACGATCAGCTACGTCGAGGAGCGCCACAACTTATATGTGATGTTGGCAGAATTGTCCGCAAGTGCCTCGTTTGCCAAACACAAAAGGGACAAGCTCAGAATACTGGATTGTATGTACCATTTCCCACAATTTCTTATACTATCTTTTCTTACACAAAAGGGACAAGCTCAGAATACTGTATTGGTTCGTACTGCGAAGCAAGCAGATTCAGAATAAGATTGTGATTACCCTCAACTTCGCATACCATCTTTTCTTACACATCTTTATTTTAATTTGATACGCCTAAGCGATTTTCAATAGCTATTCTTTTGTAGAATTTGTTTATAGTTTTCTTGACTAAAGAGAATACTTGTGTACAAATGACGCGCCACCTGTTTTGACGCTTTTGGTATATATCATATTTACTTATTGATTTTTTTTTCATCCCATAAGTATCATAATATACACATCAAGTGTGTACGAAGAGAATATAACCCCCCGCTCCCTCCTGTTTATTGACGAAGAGAATATAACTTTTTGTTTGTATTCATGAATTGTTTTCCGCAACAATTTTTGTGTGTTTACCAAACACCCGAAAATGTTTTCCGGCATATATTCAAAATATTTACCAATCGCCGTAAAATACATAAGCTCTTTTCAGAAATCATTTTCTGAAAATTATTTTCTGTGAAACAAATGAAGCTGAAGTGTGTGAAATTTACTTGTGTTGAGGATCAATTCGAGCTTACATTTGTCACTGGTCCAGGTTTTCCTTCTGCAGTAAACTTAGAGTCCCCCCTTTTGGGGTTAGTTTATTTGTACCTCTTTTATTGGTGAAGAAACCTGGTTCTCTCCTAAAAGTTCAGCTTGAGCCTTTTATTCAATTTCAATGAAAGTAATAAATATATAGTGTCAGAACAGCAATCGAAAGAAGGACCCTTAGTTATATGTTATTGGGAAGGTGAAAAATGTATGGAGTGGTGGATCAGTGTTGTTGCGTGTTTGCCTTGTTGGTGAAGGTGTTTTACTTAGACTACTAATGATTTCTGTTTAATTGCTTGTTATAATGGCTTTGTTAGGGGAGCATTAGAGTTGGATGCTCACAACTTATTTTGATAATACCTTTGCCCCGGGTGCTTTTACGATAGTTGGGTTTTAACCATGCATGTGTCCACTACAGGAATATTGGTGCTTGTCGCTCATGAGTCCCCCCCGCCCAATTTTTTATTTTCTTTGCTTAATTGATTATTTGAACAAGTATGCTCACCATCTTATCTTTCTTGTATTCTTCTTCTAATGGTGTTCATGCTGTTTCATTTATGTTCTATGCTTTGTTACCTCAACTGTCATTTTTTGTCTTGCTGCTTCAACATTTTTGTATTTTACTCATTTATTGTGTGCTCTTAATAGATCCATTTCACGAGGTGAAGAGAAAAAGAGACAAAAAGAAAGAGGTGTGTTCCTTTAAAATACATTTTTTTTGCTTTGCTACATGCTTAAGATAAACAGCTACTTTGTTATTTTTCTTTCCTTTGTTGCCTTTTTGATACATAATAAAAAAGAGGCACCTTTTCCTCGTATATGTGTTGTGAAGTAAAATTCTTGGGAACGGCGATTCTGGTTTTCATGCACTTTATGTGTTAGCTAAAGATGCCAGTGACTGCATTTTTGTATAACCTCCATTCTCCTTGATTTCGTTGTACCATTTAAAATAAATGTCAGTGAATGAAGTCAAACCCACCCCAGCAAATGGCTGTATATTTTTTAATGTGATAATTCATGCTCTTTAAAGTTTATGTTGATGATCATTCCCACTACTGTCGTTGATTATTGATGCGGAATGAATGTCTTGCTGAGATTGTCACATTTCACAGAGGCAATGATACTTATTTTATAACTATTGCATCTGTACCAAGTTGCTAGGCTCGACTGAATATTTCTCATTGTTCATTTTACCTTCTATGTTGGTAAGTAATATATGGTCAATTAGTGTTTTGTTTTGATTATCTCTTTGCTGCAATTTAGGCAGCTTGAACTGTTTGAAAAATGCTTTGAACTTCTCAATTTCCGTGATTATTTTCTTGCCATCAGATTTTTTCATGAAGTGGTAATGCTTCTTTCAGTACGAGTGTTTAACATGTTAGAATTATACGCTGGGATATGACCGGGGCCTTTTATTGTTTATTGCTCCTTTTCTTTTTCCCCCAATGTTATGCTAAAGTTCTGCAATTGGTTCGTTGGGAGGAATTTTACTTTAATCTAACACTTTCTTGAAAATTATCTCAGGCTACAGGGTACAAGGGTTCTATTTCTGTAGAGCCGAGAAAATATGCTGAACATGTTGGTCAAGGGGTGAAGTTTAACGCATATTCTGATCGTAATGTTCGAAGGGGAGGCTTTAGTCGGAATACTGTACCTGGTAATGCAGTTTTGGATTATACTAAGTTAGCCATATTGCACCTTTAACTTTAATTTTGGGTTTGTCTTGATGCGTGTAATTGGTTGTTTTTTATGCCACCTTAATGTAGTGGCAGCGCCTAGTGAGTTTTGTTCCTTGCAGAGTAATGTCTGGGAATTTTTAGTTATGCATTTAAGGCCTTTTTGTTCACCATAACAGCAAATGCTATTTTTCTTCCGGAGTTCGTATTTTGCATCTATGAAAAAAAAAGTGCCTCAAGAGTCAAGGGTCCTCATCAAAAATCATCTTCAATTGAGTTTATTTAAGGAGAATGTCCATTGCAAAAAATTCAATAAAATGTTGATTGGTGCCCTAGGGCACATATAACGTTGTCATACATTTTTTAGGTAATTTCTGAAGTTTTTGGGTGCTATTTTATCCTTATCTACCTTGTAGCATGTGGTCTACATCTTGAAATTATGGGACTGATGAGACTAGATGGCTAAAAGAAGTTACTGTCATGTTCCACATACCTTTTGATAGTTCTGTGCAGTTTATGATGATGATTGGCTTTTTTGCGTTCCATTTTAGTACTTTTCTTGCGCTTTCCTGTTGTGCATGCAAGTATTTCCCATGCATCAATTTTTTGCTTTGCCTACTTGTAGATTCACAAGTCGGTCTCTGCTCTATGTGATATCTGCCGCTGTTTGATCACATATAACGAGATCCTTCTGTGCCGTCCTTGTTGATTGTTGGAATTTAACTAGATGCAGGAGTAACCAGAGAGTTTCGTGTTGTGAGAGACAACAGAATTATTCAAAATGCAGATAGGGAGACGAAGACTCCTTCAGTACCTAGTTCTGGGCCCACAAATGGTCCGCCGAATGCCAATGTTTCTGAGAAGAGGTATATTTACATTCTGCTTTATGCTGTAGTTCCATGTCTTGGTTCTTCTGTGGGGTCAAAGATGATAAGTTTTTATGATATTTTGAGATCATACTACTAGGTAGCTTGTTAGTGGCACATGGATGTGATAAGCAAATTTCTTGCGCATGGATAAGAAAATCATTTAAAACAAGTGGCATATGGGAACAACTATGTAATATCCTCCATTGACTTCAGGGGATAATTTCATGAAATTAGGAAATTATACTACTGGGTTGCAAAGAACCCAGTTGTTTGTATGCCATCTTTCTCTTGTGAGTCATGTCTATGTAATTACGTAACTCTCGCAGTTCTTTATAAACTGCAGTGAGCCTCCCATCATCACTCATTTGGCCCTGGTCATGGGGCTTCTCATATTTGTAATGTTTTCTTTTGGATGACTTATTTTAGCCCCTATGCCAGGGTTTTCACTAAAATTATAGTTGAGATTTTCTTTTTCACCCTTTTGTTAATCTTCCCCTTTGAGAAGTGATGAACAGTCGTCATTTATATTAACTAGGTTGATACCCACTCTGATGCATCTGGTAAAGTTTTGTTCAAATGATCCTGAATAAAAAAATTGGAAATTTTGGGATTGTCACAGTAAAAAAGCTTAGAAACAAATGTTAATTACTTTTAATAGAGAATCCCAACAACTTATAATCAATTGCATCATTCTAAAAGCAAGGTATTCAAACATATATTAGATCATAGAAAATAGAAGCTTAGGAGAGTATATGTTTATCCAGAAAAAAATAATCGTTTTGACGAACCTCAATTATATACGAGTTAATTTCTAATCGATAACTAAGTTTCAGTTAAAAGAGAATAATGAATATACACCTATAACAAATATGAAATGGTCCAAATTCAATAACAAATGTTATGCTCAATCTTAATATGTAGGAGAGGCTAGGACCAGGATATCAAGTACGGCGACCTCCTCTGTAGTGCGTCATTATAATGCCAAGCAAGATGTTACCTGTGCTCTCCCACGTTTTACATAAATGAGATCACTTAGGTATATTCAATAATTAAGCTTATACTCTTTAATCAAATTAACTTTTTCCTTATAAACGTATTGCATAATCACTCCAAACAACAAACAGTCTTGTTCAAATTATGTGGTCTCTTGATCTTGATCTCCTTTTAAAGCTACACCTTGAATCAGCTATCCCACGTTTTACATAAATGAGATCACTTAGGTTTATTCAATAATTAACCTTATACTCTTTAATCAAACTAACTTTTTCCTTATAAACATATTACATAATCACTCCAAACAACAAACAGTCTTGTTCAAATTATGTGGTCTCTTGATCTTGATCTCCTTTTAAAGCTACACCTTGAATCAGCAAATTCAACAAATATTCAAAAAAAATCAAAGAAACAATTACAGAAAATCATTAATGCACCCAATTATTAATGAAAGAGTTCAAGCAAGTTAATTATTACAATAATAAGAAAATTGCACGGACAAATCAACAATAAAATAGATACTAAAAAAAGAGCATTAAATCACTAACTGATGTATAATGATCAGAATATTACCTTGGGGATATAAGCAGCCGCATCATAATGCAATTTTCTCATTCTTAGCACTCCTTTAGTCCTATTAGTACTTATATGTTAGGAGTTTCAATGTTGAACGTTACCTACAACCATGTCCAGTGTACGAAATGGCCAGGTAATTAATAATAGCAGTAATTTGGAATGAGGTAAGGTCACATAATTGTTACTGTGATACAATGTTGTTATTTATGGTTTAGCTCCTCGCAAAGGTTAGAGCCCACTTTTGCTTTTGCATTTGCACATTCCTTCACTACATGTAGTTAATGCTCTTGTGGTCTTGTACCAGACTCCTTGTACCAGCATTGAATTAGAGTTAGTGCAGGGATTATAGTCTACAGTGTTTCTCTTATTCTAGGATTGAAATTTGAATGTAAAACAATCTCTTTGAATGTAAAGCAATCCTTAAAATGTGAGATTATTAAGTATGCACCTATGATTTGGCATTTTGAAAGAAGAAAAGATTAGAGTGCCAAGTAGGCTCAAAGTAGGATAGATAGAGAAAGAAATGTATCCTTTAATTTAATATATATATATATATGTGTGTGTGTGTGTGTGTGTGTGTGTATTGGATTGGCACATATTAGCTGTACTGATTGCCAGATGCTAATGGAGAGGCACCTATTAGCTAAACGTTGAGAAACCAAGTTCCTATTTAATTGTACTAATTGCCAAATGTTAACTGAGAGAAGGTTTTGATGATCCCCACAACTCATTTTTTGAGTCCTATTATTCATAATGGATTTCCTCCTTTCGTACTTCCTTATGGGTTTGTCTCCCCATTGAAGGCCTTTGTAACTCTCTAGCTAATTTAGTGTCGTTCCTGCAAACGAATCAGTCCAAAAAAGTTGTAACTGCTCCTGTTCCAAGCCAACCTGGCACTTGCTCATCTGGAAGCACTTTCTTTCTGCTAAAGTTGTGTAGTTGAGAATACAATGTCCTGAACTTGGTGTCATGGTTTATCGTTATTCATGTTCAGAGTTTTCTCCTCATTTTATATGTGATATGATTTTACTATCATGTATAAATATGTGCTTAGACTAACCGGTTTAGCATTCTCATTGTTATATCATCTGTACTTATTTTATTTACTCTTTTGGGTTTGTGGCACCTGAATATTCACAAATAAGTCGTTGCTTACCCGGTTCTGGAGTTTTTAATGTTTGGCAAGTTTGTCAAGCATTTTCTAACAAATATACCCATTCATGGGTCTTTGCAGCAATTCAGCAGGGACTTTTAACAATCAAAAGCCACCTGTTGGGCGTCATTTTAATGGGCCAACTGATTCACGCACTAGGCAAGCCAAGGAGACCAGTTCAAGTGGCACTGATCGGAAAGATACACCTTTGGTTTCAAATGCTGCTCCGACTGTGCAAGCAGGGAAAGCAAATGATTCTCAACTGCATTCTATGGCATCTCTGAACAATTCTGTGGTAGGGGTGTATTCTTCGTCTTCAGATCCTGTTCACGTACCATCCCTTGATTCCAGACCAGCTGCCAATGTTGGGGCTATTAAGCGTGAAGTTGGGGCAGTGGGTGCTCGACGTCAATCTTCTGAAAATTCTTCCAAGCAGACATCTGCACAAGCCAGTTCTTTCTCAAATGCTCATTTGGGACGGGACAGTTCCTCTAGAGAAACATTTCGATCTTTTTCTGCAATATCTAAGAGTGACCAGCCCGCTCAAATGAGTGTAGCTGAATCAGCTGTGCCTAGCATGTCAGCCAGCAAATCCTTCTTAAATAATCAGTATAATAACAGATCGCATCAACAGGTTACTGCCCATCAAAAAGGTATGAATTGTCATTGAAGTTGTATTTTGAAATAAGCTATGGCTCTATTTTTGGATGCCAGGTTATTTATTTATTTTCCTTTTTTGAGGGGTGTTTTGGGGGAGGGGGAGGGGGAGAATTGGTGTAGCTGTAAGTAATTTCTGTATAGAATAGTGTTTTCTATTCTGGGGACCTGCCGAACATTTCATAATATCAAACTTGTGCTACTTTGACTCCTGAAGGTAGTTGAATTTCCTGGTGCACTCGATTAATTGGAGTTGATAGATGTCGGTGTGAATCTGTAGTCTATAGGGTCTTTTCAAGTTGAAATAGAAAATGAAAATCTTCGTCTGTGAAATTTCTGTTAGAAATGAAAAGTGGAAATCACAAGCCAACCAGACCACTCGGAACACTGCATTTTCATGTTTTTGCCTTTAGTTTATTTTCCTTTGTTTTTTGGTGTATAGAGCATGACTATAATGTTGTTGTTACCACCAAGTTTTAGTGTTAGTTTGGTCTGGTATGAATTTCAAATGAAGTTGCAAAAGGACCTCCAATTAATATTATCATGGTTTCTTTGGTTTACAAGCTTTACTTAAATAGCAGGATGTTGTATTACTGGATTTTCTTGATGTTTCATGAAGTAATGTGTTGAAGCCTACCCTTCATGGTGTTGTATATCTCTTCTTGAGTTTGACACGCATGATCTTAGGTTGATCGCATGGGCTTCTCCCATCTTTGGTCCTTTTGGCTTTTTTTTTTTTCCCTACGAAAGCATTTCAAGGAAGTACTTCAACACCGGAGAACCCAGATATCCCTTCTCTATCCTCTTGTCCTCTGCTTCCTTTTACTGGATCAGATAGAGATACCATTACCATAGTCTTTTATTAGATGTCTTAAACGTTCGTGCGTGCTTGCCATATTGATAAACTGATCGTGTAATCTTTTAATGTAGCTTCCCAACCTAACAAGGAGTGGAAACCTAAATCAAGCCAAAAACCGAATCCAGTTGGCCCTGGGGTTATTGGTACACCCACAAAATCTGCCCCTTCGTCTGCCCATAATTCTAAGGACATGGTAGCAGAAGCATCTCAGTTGCAAGACAAGTTATCACGTACAAATATCCATGAAAATCAAAATGTGATCATAGCAGCACATATTCGAGTCTCTGAGACAGATCGATGCAGGTTAATATTTGGCAGCTTGGGTACAGAGGTCGACTCCTCTCGGAGTGGAGGGTTTCAAGCAATTGGTGGTGTTGAAGAATCAAATATTGAACCTTCAGCAAGGTTGGTTTTCACATTACTCGTATCACCATTCATTTTGAAGGGAAAAATAATCTATCAGTTGATGTTTCTTGTATTTTTTTGGTATGGAATGGCAGTGTATCGCTCTCTGCTCCAGAGTCTTCCAGCGAGGATGCTTCTGTTAGCAAACAGGTTGAATCTTTAGACGAACGAGTCCGAAGTTCTGGTTCGATTTCTCCAACATCTGGTGGTGCATCAGAACAACAATTGGCTGATAGAAGAGAGTCTCCAAGTCCGCAAAATCTGGAACACTATGCTGATATTGGCTTAGTGCGGGATAATAGTCCATCGTATACTCCTTCAGAGCCACAGCAACTGCAAGATCCTGCTGAATTACAAAATTTCTCAGTGAGTCCAGTCTCATAGTCACCATAGAAAATAAGAACTCTCTGTGTACACCCCACCCCCATTCCCTTCGACACATGACTCTTCTTTTCTTTTCTCCTGAACGTGTAGCATTCTGATGTGCGGTGGTTTTTGTGCAGGCATATGATTCTCAGGGTGGCTATGACATACCATACTTCAGATCGGCCATTGATGAATCCGTCAGGGGGCATGTTCTACCAATTCCACAGGAGGTGAAATTCGGAAAGCTACATTCCTTTAATTGTTTAATGTTAGGATGCAGCGCTCGCTCAACATATACATATACATATAGCATATATATATATATATATATGCTATATACAAATGCAGATTTGCACAATATTCTTCAAATAATTTTCCCCTAATAAAATGGGATGATGTCTTTTGTTTACAGGTCTTGAGCTCGCATGCAGCTAATAGCATCCCTGCATCCACAATTGCGATGGTACAGCAACAAGCAGCACCCGTGGCCCAGATGTATCCGCAAGTTCATGTTTCTCATTATGCTAATCTTATGCCATATCGTCAATTCCTCTCTCCTGTGTATGTTCCCCCAATTGCCATGCCAGGCTACTCCAACAACCCTACCTACTCTCCCCACCCCTCTAATGGCAGTAGTTACCTTCTGATGCCCGGAGCCAACTCCCAGCATCTAACCGCGAATGGCCTGAAATATGGAATTCAGCAGTTCAAGCCTATCCCTACCGGTAGTCCTACAGGGTTTGGGAACTTCACTAGTCCAACTGGTTATGCCATAAATGCCCCTGGAGTTGTTGGCAGTGCAGCAGGGCTCAATGATTCCTCCCGGCTCAAGTACAAAGATGGCAACCTTTATGTCCCCAATCCACAGGTAAATTATATCTTTTTATGCTATTGAATCTTCCTTATGTGCCATGTTGGATTGGGAATTTAGCAACTTGTGGGCTTCAATATTTAAATCTTGCGTTGATTTTGTGTAATTACACAATACAGGCTGAGACATCTGAACTCTGGATGAATCCAAGAGATATTCCTAGTATGCAGTCGGCTTCATACTACAATATGACTGGGCAAACGCCTCATGCTGCTTATATGTCATCCCATACTGGCCATGCCTCCTTCAATGCAGCAGCACAATCTTCTCACATGCAGTTCCCAGGCATGTACCATCCTCCTCCACAACCTGCTGCCCTTGCCAATCCGCATCATATGGGCGGTGCCATGGGTGGGAATGTTGGAGTTGGGGTGGCAGCAGGGGCTCCTGGAGCCCAAGTTGGTGCCTACCAACAGCCTCAATTGGGTCACATGAACTGGTCAGGGAACTTTTAGGCTTCTTGACCCTGGCCCTATTTTGTGTGGGAATTGAAATTAGCTATAGAAGTTTCATGTTTTCTTTGTGAAATGAGAAACTTATAATCTTTTTTTTCTTAATCAATCAAGGCAATTAAGTTGTGCTAAAGAAAGTCCATGTTGGTAGATAATCTTAATGACCAAGTCTTTGGCTTTATGTCTCTATGACTTGGTTGATAACAAGTCTATGGGTCCTTGTTGTGAACCTCCCTCCCATGAAATTCAAAACTTGATGTTGTGATGCGGACAGAGTTGGGGGTCAGAGAGGTTATGAGCTCAGTGTGACCGCGGTTACACCTGTTTGGCGGATGAAAAGCAAAAGTAGGAAATTTGTTCTGTGTTTGTCTTAGCACCGTAGTATTTATCTTTAAGGATGTTTGTGCCTTGTTTCTTTTCCAGCCTCCTCGGGATCGCTGTCTCTTTTTTGCGACTTTATTCCTTCCCCTGCCCCCGTCTCTTGCACAACCCACGATGCCATTTCCCTTCTTTTTTTTTTTTGTACCTCGAATAAATAAAAGCTGCCCTCTCCCTCGTGTTACCTGATGCTGAGATTGTAGTTGTATATACCACTCCGACTCCGTTGAGTGAACAACAAAAGTTGATGTTGCATCTTTCTTTTGGACCACAAGTGTTTCACTTGTATGCTTGGCTTTTTTCTTTTCTTTTTCCTATTTGATAAAGCTTAGAATTACTTATTTATTTTAAATAAAAAAAACTTATCTTCTGGGTATTATTTGTTTCCAACCGTGTGAATGGAGTCTCCGTGCTTGCATGCAGTAATAAAACTAGAGTCTTATGTGTTGCTCTAAAGGTTAACACACCTTTTTTCTTGTCGTAATGACTTACGGTGTTATAATTCTAATTGCTTATTTACATACTTAAACTGAAGCAACAAGGCAATGTCATTTCTGTGATGAAAAGCAAAACATTGTGATATATTATGTGTAAGCACTGGCCTCTCTTTGTGGGATGGTGTCAATTCTAAAGATACCCTTTTGGTTGGAATGGATGTTTCACTTCACTTGGCAGTGGAAGTATGACTGGGAGTTTTATAGGCCACGGCCACGTTCACCGGAGGTCTTCCGAGTGGCAAGGAGGAGTTGATTGATGTTAGCAGATATATATGGGCTAAACCACTAAAAATGTATTAGAAGTATCTTTTTTCCTTTTCACTTTGATGTTAAGCAAGCAAGTAAGGGAATTGGATGATGAAGATGAAGATGAAGATGAAGAGTAATTCTGGTTTTAGCGTCTATTTATTCCTTAAATAAATTAAACTCCATTTTAAGGTTAAGGTAGGAGGAGGAAAGCTGGAAAGTGGAAAGAAGAAGCGGTTGCACGTGAGACGTGATGTTTGTTGGTAAAAACTAAAAAGAAGAGTCACAAGGCAATAAATACTTACACGACATTCGACAAGACAACCTCCCAAATCTGTTGGCATTTTCCGTACGGGATGCAATGTTTAAGAGAGCGTTAAATATATATATATAATAAATAAAAAAGAAAAATATAATTTAAAATTAACTGAAACTATAATAATATGCTTTTCAAATACTAGTACTAGTATAATTTTCTTCATACTAATCCTTTCCCTTTATCAAATCAAATCTAATCTCATCTGTCCCCTTTTATTCTTTTATTATTATTATTCTCTTTCTTCCCCACTAAAAAGCTTGAGAGCCACGAGTGCAATGATTGTGTGTATGAGAGCACCAGAACCAGAACCCACTAACTACATACTCTCCCTTTCTCATGAACAGGCATGTTTAATATTTAATCTACTCCATCTCCATCTAAAAGGAATAAATGGATATGAATCCCCATTCCGCAGTCACCCAACCTTCTTCTTGTCTCCACAAATCTGGAATTTATATTCATTTTGAACAAATATTTTCTTTTTATATATGCTAAAAGCATCTTAGTTATACTTAAATATTTAACAATAGAAATAATTTTTAACAATTAAAATGCTGACTAGGATGTATCTAAAAATTGTATGACACACTCATCTATAGCTGCATTGGAGAGTTTTTTTTATATAAATATTAAGTGACATATAATTTCTTTTACATACACATTAGCATTAGCATTAGCATTAGCATTATGGTCTTACTCTTTAGAAATATAGAAACGTCAACTAAAAAGAGGATCACATTCACAGACATATTTGTTTGTTAAGAGAGGCAACAAACAACCCTACTAAATACTAATACTAATGAGCCGTATCAAAACCTCTCTCTTTTGTGCTCTATATCTTTAGTTATTACCCAAAACTAAAGATTCTCTCTCTCTCTCTAAAACAATAACAACAATATAACTTTCTAAATATATTTTCCCGTGTAAGTCTTTCATATTCAAATAAAGCCATACTAAATCAACATAAAATAACCGATGAGACTAGACTAATCTAAGTAAGATTTAATACGTTTTATTTACTCATTAACATGCACTTATCAAATAAATATAAAAATTACAAAAAAATAAATTTTTTTACAAAAAATTATTAAAAGTTACAACTAACCATATATATATATATATATTACAATCACAATAATTGGAAAAGACCGACATATTGCTTGTGCTAAAGTATATTTTTGTAATTAAGACTAACTCCAATTATATTAATATAACTTCTTATTAATTAACTTTTCAAACGTGGACGTTTAGGTGGAACAGATGGAGTAGTTAGTATTAGAGTTCTATGTTCTCTTCTCTTTAACACATATGACACTAATAAAGGAAAATGATAGGGATCTAATAAAATGTGACAAATGAACTAAGAACGAAGTAGTAGTTTGTGAAGAAAATAACTTTTCTTGAAATTGCATTTTAATTTTTACTAATAGTTTTATGTATTAGTATGTAAAAATGTATTTTTGTTGTTGTAATCCTCAATTCAATCTTCTATTTTGTGGTTAGATTTTTAATTTCTATTTTTTTGAAATAACGTGTCGCAAATATGAATCTATTTATAGTGTAACATGAACGACTATTCTTTATAAAATTGAATATATATATATATATATATATATATATACATGCAATATAAATATATTAATTATATTAAATGTCATTATTAATTTTAAGTATTTTATAATTATGTATGTAATTGATAAAACAAAATTAGAAGAGAAAGTTAATGAGTTTTAGTATATTTAAGATGGATGTCATACCCATGTTTGTTGGATGAGACTAATCTAACTGAAATACGTTTTAGGCATTTATTATTTGTTTGGTGGAGCGTTTTTTTTTAATTAATGTTTTAATGCAGCGTTTTAAAAATGTCTTACGTTTATAACTACTCTATTTATGAAAATAATGTTTTGAAATAGTTTCCCAAACAAGTTTATAAGAAAGTAACTACGTTTTAAAAAGACTGTGTTTCAAAACGCTGCACCAAACGAGACTTTAAGTATATAATTTTGATTTCAAACCTCGATGGATGAAATAACTAATATTAGCTTTTTGAACAAAGAAACCTAGAAAAAAATTGGAAAAAAGAAAATTGAATTGAGAGTTAAAAATGAAAAAGAAAGGGGAGTAGGTTTCCTCTGTAATAGCTAGTAAAAAAAGAAACATTTTACTCGTAATTGCATTCATCTCAACTCAAAATTTGAATATCGTATTCTTATTTCTTATAGTATCTCTTTTAGATTACTTCACTTCTTAAATAATTATCCAGCTTTTTTTTTTTTATCAGTTTCATATAAATAATTTATTTTAAAATTTTTATCTTTAGAAAAATGTATTATCATTTTATTCATTATTTTTATTTTTTACTTAAATTATGGAATGCACATGAGATTTATTGGACTATAAATTATCTCAATATTTATAAAAGTAAAATTTTCATTCACCGGTCATATAAAATCATTTTTACACAAATGACTATTCAATCATTAAACGTGTCAATCAAAATCTGTGTCTTAATTTTTAAAAAATTTTGATTGACCACGTGTCGTGTTCCAAAATACAGTTTGTGTAAAAAAGAATCTACAAATGTCCGTAGGATGAAAATTTCAATTCTATTTATAATAGAGTCAATAGTTTTTTTTAATAGCGTATCTTATAAAAAAAGATGAAAGAAGGGCGAGTTATTGTATAAAATAATAGAGTAAAAAATTGAACAAAATTTTGAATTCAAATTATTAGGTTTTAATATATAATTTGTTTTATGGAATTAATGCATTTGGATTTGAAATTCAATTTCAATTCAAAATTTTAAGTGTGTTTCCAAACAATGAAGTTGGTTGTTAGAAGCTCAAATTTCAAGTTATTGAATTAGTGTAATCAAACACACCCTAAAAGAAGAGAATAGATATAGTCGCTAATTATAATCTACAACGCAAGGGTTTGTTATGATAATAATTTAGACATAATATCGTTGAGTTATGATTTTATTTTAATTTTGTCATAATGGGATCGCAGAGAGATAGAGAGAGGGAGAGAGACAAAAAAAAAAAATAGTGAAATAGAGGAGAGAGAAAGCTAAAAACACCACAAGCCACAAAGGTCCCATTGCTATTTTGTATTTTGTGGGTTTTTAATTGTTTTGTAATGATCAAACAAAGTAAGAGATATAAAGAGAAAAAAATGTAAGATCGATGAGAGAAAATGTAAAATGCTACAAAATAAAAAAAATAAAACAAAACCAAAGAAGGTATGTGCATTGTCTAGTGTCAACAAACATTTGCACATTATGAACAGAAGGAAATACATTTTGTGAACAAATATATGTACATTTTTCTAATAAAAATAATATATAGGCGAGTAATTGCATTTTAAAATCAACCATTAGATCATGAGAGGTGACTGGTTACATCATCCACATTGTTTAAAATTCTTACACAATTTTTTAGCTGGATCCCACTGTCATTTATATATTTTTTTCTTCTTAACTCACTTAAAAATATATATTCTCATTTTATAATATTTTTATATAACTTCTTACACAAAAAAACTAAATTTAACGCATCCCAATAAAAATAATTTTTTCATTTGCCCCTTCCTTCAAAACCTAACACATGTTTCTAAGAAAAATTAAGAAGATACCTTTAGAAAATTCTTTACTAAGATTTTTTTTTTCTCTCTTATCCTAAAAATAAAGCTAAGAAACTTTCCCATTATTATTATTTGGTATTCTTAGCAAAGAATACTAAATAGTCGTGTTTTTAGCTGACAAATAGGGGACTGAAGTATTGTGTCTAAAACATGAATAAAACACGGAGTATCGCATTTAAAATTTAGAATGTCAATGGCGATTCTTTTCAAAATATCCACTCGGTTGTAGAATAAATGTTTTCTCTCTCTTTTTTTTTAAAAAATGGGAATAGCTAAAGTAGGTGTTTATTTTTGTAGAATATTTTTAACAAATTATCTACAATACCCCCAATACTAATTATGAAATAAAAAAATAAAGTTGTATTTATTAATTTTACAACACTATGGAATACTTTAAAAACAGCAAAGGAACTTTTTGATAAAATTAGTGTTTTTATCATTTTACCAACATTTATTATTATTATTTTAATGATGCCCCTCTTGTACAAGAACTTTATAGAAAAATATATAATATATAATTATATATAATAAACCAAATTAAATTTTTAAAATATTTGTGTCGAGTTAAACAAGAAAAATGAGAGCATCACCAATTCAACCGTAGATTCGATCTTATGTGACCATTGATAATTTTTCTCTATTTCATATTCAATTAAAGTGAAACTTTCTAATGCAAATTTGATCTTATTTGTCATGCCTCCCACCACTAAAATTAAATTTAACAAAAAAAAAAAAAAAAACAAAGAGTTTTTTAAAAAGAAAAATGTTGACTAGGATGTATTTACACTTTTAAGTAGAATGTGAAATTAACATTGTTATTCACAATATGAAAAAAAAATTGGTTGATGCATCTTATCCACTCCCCTTATCTACATTTGAATCGAAGATGTCTTTTCTTTCAAAAGATGTATTAATCCTTGGTGACATTTAGAGCATCACCATTAGCAACCGTAGATTTAATAATATGTGACAATAATTAACACCATCAATTATATATTACATTTTTTCCCTCTTTATCCATGTTCAAATAAAACAGAACTCTCCAATGCAAATTTGTATTTGATCTTATGTAGTATGCATCTCACCACTCACTCAAATTAAAATCAACGAAAAAAAGAAGTAAAAAATAACAACCTATAGAAAGCGTTTTTAGAAAGAAAAATACTGATTAGGATGAATAAATTTGATTGATACGTTATATTCATACCCCTAATTCACATTTAAATCAAAAAAAATATAAATAATAGGAGATATATAAATCTTAGGTGACATAAAAGTTTTTCGCAGTTTTTTATATGACGGAATCATGACACATCAAAAGCAAAAAACACAGCTCCTCGTTAATTTTTCTCCGCGATGATAAACTCTAACAAAGATATTTTAATGTTGTGTCATATTTTTATTTCTTTTTCTTCAACGAACCACTAAGAAGTGCCCTTAATGCCAAGCTGTCAATGGCCCAGAAAGGGCGAAACCCACGCGCTGGGAGTGGTTTATAAAAGAGGGCGTAAAAGAAAAAAGAAACAGAATCCTTGCTTCTCTCTCTTTAGTTTTTAGTCTTTAGTCTTTCCCTTCACATCATCTCCTGTTCTCCACTTCTCTCCTCCCCATCACAACTCTCA
Source organism: Codonopsis lanceolata (assembly GCA_013146195.2). NCBI lineage: Eukaryota > Viridiplantae > Streptophyta > Magnoliopsida > Asterales > Campanulaceae > Codonopsis > Codonopsis lanceolata. The sequence continues at coordinate 10,046,862 of CM028378.1, read as the reverse complement.
CAGGCGTGTACTCCTGCTCTCATTACTCCTCCCTCTCTCTCTCTCTCTCTCTCTCCAAACCATCAAAACCGCATCAATTACTGTTGTCGACTCTGTTCCCTTCTTCTCTGCATTCACTCATAGCCTAAAACTACACACACACGCACTCCATGTTGAAATTTGTACTATAACACTATTCTCTTTCACATGATGTTGTTTGCCTTCATTAACGCTCTCTTTTGCAGCTTTTGACTCTCTCCAATATTCTCATGCCTTCTTCCCTTCCTCATCTCAATTTCTCTCCATCTGATTAACTACTTTTTGTTATTATATTTTTTGCTTGCAATTCACTCCTCTATATATATATATTTATTTAAAGACATGGACAGAGAAGACAGACAGAGAAACAGACGTGATCGAGACAGTCCGTCCTTCTCATCCACACTCCTCGACGCAATCTACCGCTCAATCGACGACGGCCACGGTGAAGAAGAATTAGTTCTTTACCGAGAAACTATGAAGAAAAAACACAGTAATTTCTCTGTTCGTGCAAATGGCGATTTCGGTGACGATCAGCAAGCTCTGGACAATCTCCGGCGAGCTTGCTTGATCGAGAAATGGATGGAGAAGAAGGTGAGCGAAAAGGTTGTTGTACGTAGAAAATCAACTGCTGATTTTGAGAGGAAATCACGAAGCGATCGCGACTCCTTGTTCCTTAAATCGAGCTCTAGCTCTTCGGATTCAAGCTCCGGTGGAGGATTTTCGTCCTCCGAGGCTGAATCTGTTTACGGAGTTCCATCGAGGCCGAAACCTATTCGAACTAGCGTTTCGGCCCAACCGGCTGAAAAATTCAGCAAGCCCGAGAAACAACGGGACGCATTCGGCGGTTATTGTCAGCAACACGACAACGTTTATGTTCAGTCACAGCAAAAGCCAAAGCACGAAGGCGGCTTCGTGAAAACGAAATCGCGTGCACTAAAGATCTACGGCGATTTAAAAAAAGTTAAGCAGCCAATTTCTCCGGGGGGTAAGCTTGCAACGTTTCTAAATTCACTTTTCACCACCGGGAATGCGAAGAAGGCGAAGATTTCATCGTCTAGAGGAAGCTACGATGACACGACTACCTTGGAGAGGAAATCAAAGTCGGCTCATGCATCTACATGCTCATCAGCGTCTTCGTTTTCAAGGTCATGTTTGAGCAAAACTCCGTCGTCAAGGGGAAAGCTAAGCGACGGCATGAAAAGGTCGGTGAGGTTTTATCCAGTGAGCGTGATAGTCGACGAAGATTGTCAACCGTGTGGACACAAATCGTTGTACGAAGAAGAATCTAACTTACAGGCGGTCAAATTTGTTAGAAACAACATCAACGAAGAGCTGAAAATTCATTTGAATGAGAAAAACCGCCGAGTTGAAGAAGCTGCGAGAGATTTGTTGAAGAATTACCAGAAGAAGGTTGATTTGAGAAATAGTAACATTAATGGGGATGATATCGACATGGATGAGGTCGATGATGAGGATGATGCTGCTAGCTACGCGAGTTCTGATCTCTTCGAGCTTGATAATCTTTCTGCGATTGGAATCGAGAGGTATCGCGAAGAATTACCGGTGTACGGAACAACACATTTTGATACCAATCGTGCCATTGCTAATGGCTTAATTATGTAATTCTAATTTCAGATAAAAACTATTGTTATCGTTTATAGTTTAATGGATTGGGGGTTTACATTAACAAAAAAAAAGTGTCTCTCTCTCTTCTAATCTGTTTCATTTAGGAGAAATAGTAAATCGCGGCATAGATTCTGTTATCACAAAAAGAAAAAAAATTTATTCCTACATTTCTTTGTGAAACAATTTAAGTTTCGAGTTGTTAATTGTATGTTCTTAAAAAAATTTCTTTATTGAAGCTTGAAGATATAATAATTATTAAATGTGTGAAATCATAAAAAAAAAAAAAAAGTTCATACCTTGATTTTTGTTGATCAACTTGATTAAACTATGAAGAAATATTTATAAGAATTGAAATTCTAAAAATTGTTGCCGAGAGTTTGTTTAATATTCTTAGACTAATTGAAATTTTATCACCAAAACAATAATAAAGATACGTTCGGTTAAATAATATTCCCTCCGTCCTAAATTATCGTTCTCCTTTCTTTTTTCGTCCGTCCAAAAATAATTGTCCACTTTGAAACTTACCTTTTTAGAACATCACTTTTACCACTTTACCCTTACTTTTTCACCCTACTTTAATTATGGGTCACATACACATGAGCTTTAAAGGAAACTACACATTAAACCAATATTAATAATTCAATCAAATAGATTTTCTTAAACGATGCGTCGGGTCAACCAGGATAATAAATTAGGGACGGAGGGAGTAGTTACTTTGTTTTGGGCAGAGTTATTTTATTATGACGTAACGGTAAACACGTGAATTGTTTTGAAACATAAAAAACGAGAGATAGATAGTGAGGATCAATTGGGCCATTGAGAGATGAGAAAAAGGGTAATGGAGAAAGTAAAAGCGAAGAAACTGAAAGATTCTGAGATCGCGTTCACACTCGAAAATGAGAGGTGAGGTGAGGTGAGGTGAGGTGAGGTGCAAGCAAAGAAAGCTTGAGAAAATAAAAGGAGTTTGTTTTCATGGTTATAATAGTGACTTCATCGTGGACCTTTGGATTTCTCTTTCACTTATGAGTCTTACATTTTACCATATCCATATTATGAAAATTGTTTAGGAACCAAATTAAACTAAGGCATGTATAATACATGGATAATGACATAACACCTATTTATTCATAATATTCATTTTGTCACTCCTATATATAAACATAAACTGAAACAAAGGAAAGGAAAGCGACAAAAGAATAAAAGGAAAATAAAGAAGAAGGGCCGTCCCTCCCGCTAGTGGTAGACGATAAAAGAGATTGGAGGTTCAAGAATCAAAACTTGAAAGGTGGGTCTGCTAGTAGTAAATAGTATATCCGTTTAAAAGTTAATTTTTTTTAAAATATTAATATTTTTAGTAGTTAATTAATTAATAATAAAATTATATTTTTATATTTTAATTTTTAAAAATAAAATTTTTAAGTAAAATATTACAAAATAAAATAATTGATTGTTTAACCAAAATAAATAGATTGTATATATTTGAACCAATTAAGATGGTAAGTAAGTTAAGTTGAAGACAGAGTAGCAATATAGGATGCATGAAAATTGAAATGGAATGGGGTAGTTAGTTATGATTGAATTTTAACTGTGGGTGAGGGTGAGGGTGAAAAAGGTGATTTGTGAGTGAGGTATGTACATTCAAGATGAATAAATGAAGCAAAAAAGAAAGAAAGAAGATTATAAAGAATAAAGACAGATGCAGCTGGTCTCCAAAAGTTTTGGACACCCATATCTATTGTTGGATTTTTGTTGGGTGGGTTGAATTTGTCTTTTGAAAATGACCTTCGCCCACCCTGCAGCTTAAACATCCAAACATTTGAAAATAATAATCTCCATTCCTAGATTACTACTAGAAGCATGCATGCATATATATTACTCTACTCTCTACCCCGCAAATGAAGATTCAGAATGATGCCAAATTAATTTACACAATACCTCCAAAATGGCCATACAAATCATACTCACCATTTCCAGACATTTTAAACTATTTATTTCATTTTCATATTTTCTTATTAATTTCTAGTTTTCGGATGTTTGGGATGTATATTTAATACCCTAGCCTCAAATATTTCTCCTTTCAGAAATGAGGCTGTGGTTTTCGGGTGTGTTACTCATTATTCTTTATTCTTCATCTTACATTTTACTTAAAATCCTTTTTTTTTTCCTCTTCAGGGGACATAGGAAGTGATCGAATTTGAGACCTCACACTTTGTGAAGCACATCTCTATCACTGGGTCACCCCCTTAGGGACACTTGAAGTCCTAATCATTTATGTAATAAAATTGGAATTTCCAATTTTTTTATGTAATAGTTACAATTTATGAACGCATTGTTTTTTTTTTTGGATACGCCACTGAGTAGGATTGTAGGAGTGGTAGGATTGTAGGAGTGACTATTTTATTTATTTATCGTTCTATAACGATCCTACATCTGTACATTGAGGCAAATTTCATTTTGATATGTGTCAAAAATAAATAATGATCTTAAATGTGAGACAAGTTAATTTTGATTTTTTTAAAGATAATTATAAGACAAAAACTTCTATAAAACCATTTTATAGGTCCTAAATCGGTAAGACCCCAAAAAAGGAAAAAAAGAGACTGTTAGCGAGGACGACCCATCGAATAGGATTGCGGGTTACCCAACAAGAAAATGAGTCAAAATGAGAGAGGATTGGGCTGGATTCGAATAGATACACGTGGATCACCGGTAAAGAAGGTCGCGGGTCCGGGGTCTGGCTGGGAGACGAGACGCGTCAGCATGCCGCTGTATTAAAGAACATTTTGATCAATTGCTTTGGTGCCCTCCTAGTTTCAAATCCTGCTCTGGTGCCCCTTCACTTTAAGAACTTGGCTGTCGAAGTTCCTTTTATCCTAAGCATTGCATTTATTCATAAATCAACATTAGACTTTGATTAACTTCATTTTAATGCAAAGTGACATTTTTAATGTCAAAAGTGACACATTTAACTATTTAAGAACGAACAAAAAAAAGAAAGTGTGTTATGTTGTCTTTAAATGTGTCACTTTGCTTGTGTGTCATTATACCTTTAAATTGCTTTTAAATGTGTTAATTTTAGTCATTCAATGTATAAGTTATCATATATGAACTTATGTCACTTTTGTCCTTAGTGTTTAAATGCGTCGCGTTTACCTTTAAATGTGTCACTTTTAGTTCATCGATATGCAAGTCGTTATCTATGAAAGTGTGTCACTTTTGCCTTTAAATGTGTCACTTTTAATCCATCAATGTATAAGAATCATCGTGAATGAAAATGTGTCACCTTTTGACCTTGAATGTGTCACTTTTGCCATTAAATGTTTCTCTTTTTCCCTTAAATGGGTCACTTATTTTATAACTAAAATGCAAAGTTTGAATACGTAGGGACTTCAGCTAATCTTGTGGAAACATTAGGGGCACCAGAGTAACTTATTGAAACATCCATGGTATCACTGTAATGAGGAAAGATCTCATTAATGTGATGACACGCTGAGAGCATGCCACATCGCCCACTCCACTTCTTAGGGGTGAGCTTGGTCCGGTTCGGTCCATTTTTTTGGAAAAACTGAGAGAACCAGGACCAGACCAATAGTCCGGTTCTTAAAAAATATAGAACCAAGACCAACCCAATATGTCTGAGAACCAATACATTGGTCCGGTCCAGAACCAATTGAAGACGTACGAGAACCAGGACCGGACCAATACGATGCGTATCTTTGATCAAGAGGATAACTAGATTTTTCAAAAAACAATGATCAATAATCAAATCATGTTCTTCCTTCATACAACATTTTGTTGGGTTCGTTGTTCTTGTGAAAATAAATTAAAGGTAAAAATCATTACTTCCAAATTAATAAAGAGAAATGAAAAAGAAAGTTGTAAAGAAATTTATTGCAAGTCATCTTCCTCTCCAATCCCCTTATGATTACTTTAATTAATTTATAGGTAACAATCCTTCAAACTAATAATGTTTGGAATCACAAAAAGAGGTAGAAAATTAATTAATAGGGAAGAACAATATTTTCCCTCCTATTTTCTCTTTAATCAAATAAGGAAACTTGGTTGAATATTGAATCAAATTATTATATATTTTCTTTAGGTTGTAAGTTGTATCTTTTTTATTATCTTCTTATCAATTTATATATGATGTGTCCAGGATAATCTGAACCCACTAATCAGCCCAATCTAAACACCTGGCTTTCAATGTGTTTGTAGATCCTCTGAGCCCAACTCTGAAATAAAAGAGAACAAACGTGAACTGGGCAGGGGCACTCCCTGCAAAAGCCCTCCGGCGTGTGAATTAGCACAAGAGAGTTAACAATTCAGCAGAGTTTAGGCTAGAGAATAAGATTGCGCATACCTCTCTCTAAATTTTGACAAGGTTTTTATATGTGCCGGAGGCATAACTGCCCATAACCATGAATAACTGCCCATTATTAGTATTAACCACCCATGATTGGCATTAACTGCCCATGATTGGCATTAACTGCCCATGACGAGCATCAATTCCTCTGCAAACTGTCATGGCTTATAGTCGGGATTATTGCTCGGGTGTAACCACCCTCAACCGTTATCTTAATCTTCTCCGGACATCAATGCCCTCAACTGTTCGTAGCTCGCTGGTGCAATCGAGCAATGTTGCTCGTTCATCGATGTTGCTCGCATAGCTAAGCCCTCATCTCACAAGTATATAGCCTGCCCAAAACAGAGATTTTACCTGTGTACTCGTGTAACATATTTGCTCGCTTGCTCGGAAGATACAGCAGCCTGACACGTGGCTCCTGGCTTGGGCCTAATTGGGCCGAGCAGCTCAGTAGCCCCCAACTCCTTGTCTTGCTGAGTATTCATGCTCATGACGAGGAGGAGCCCAAAAAATTTCAAAGCACCTTCTTCCAAATATTTGAAAACCAAAAAGTTGAATTGGCGGCAATTCACGAAGCGTCTTGAACAAGTGTTTCCTAAGAGTACGAAGCGTCAACCGTCAGCCATCAGCCGCCAATCTGAAAAGCAGGTCCAACTTCCTATGCCCATTAAATGCGGCCTCGTACAACGCGCCTCGTGCTTCGGGCCCAATGATTTGTTTCCCCCAACCGGCGGCTTCGCGGGATATAAAAGGTAAAATTCAACTCTTTCACAACTTTACGTCTCCTTGCAGTTCAGAAAAACCTTTAAGCAGATAGACGAAACAGGCGGAACTTTCTGCAAATCTTCATCAAGAACCGCTTCCCAGATTGCATCTTTGCCGCATTTCAAAAACAAAATCAAGATTTTCATCAAGTTCTCCAGGTATTTCGCTGCCCCTTCTTCATCATCTCCTTGGATTATACTTTCTTAACTTTTGAGCTAGGGTTTACACTGCGTGAACCCCCCTTTTCGATTTTCTGTAAATTGTTTGTCCAAAACTCAATCGCCTTCGCCTTTTACAAATTAGCGACCCAAACCCAAGGAATCGAGAACACCTGGGTCAGTACCCTGTTTACTGATCTCGCAACCCATGTGCTATAGCCCACTTTTTTGCCACGCTTTACCCAGTCAATATTTAACCTGCAATTCTCGATTCCTTTTCCTGTAGGATGTCTAGCGAAGGAACCGTTTCTGAAATTGAAGGCCAGAGCTACGACCATGGAGCTCAAATAGAGATGCCTCCGTCCTCACCCTCTTCCGAAGAAAGCGAGCAAAACGTGGTTCCATTGATTACGTGCCGACGAAAACCCTCGCAAGCGAGCAGGCAAGAGATCGATAACGAACAAGCGAGTAGTCTTGCTCGCCCAAACGAGCAATTACCCGGTCCAAGCCAAACCCTATTTGTTCCTGCCCCCTCCTTTTCCTCTCCCTCAATCAGATGGGAAGACTTACACAGCGAGGACGAGGTTAGTACACAGTTCTACTCGCTGGGAATAGATCCCAAACTGTATCGTGTTCGCGCTTTTGATTTAGATATAGAAAAAGAAGGTCATAACTTCCAGGGAGACAGGATGGTATTCTACTTCGACTTTTTCCAAGTTGGACTCCGACTTCCCCTTGACCCATTCATTGTCGAGCTGATGAATGCCTCGAACACCCTTCCTTGTGACTTAACCTTAACCACCGTTAGGTTTTTGGTTTCTTTTACCGTTGCTTGCCGGTCACTCGGGTTCGAACCCGATATGACTCTGTTCCGAAAGTTTTTCCTCCTTTCCCTTGACAAGAAAACTGGCCGCATCAACAGCCGCTCGAACCATGGTTTTTCAAGCTTCTTCTTGGCGACCCAATAAGGTCGACGGCTGGGACGGGAAAGCCTTGCTCATCGAATCGAGCATTGGCTGGCCATTTGCGCCTTATATCAGTGACTACGGTCTTCCAGAAAATGACAAACACGCCTACCGAGCTGGGGAACCCAGAATAGTCAAGGCGTTTAGGAAGTCTTAGGAGCACGAAGAAGGGCAAATCCGAGGCGGGATTTTGTCTTTGGGCGGCGAGTTCTTACTTCGACCTCGGCCTTCAGCTGGGGATCTCTTACCTCCCGTTGAAGGAGTTGAACCCGGGTTACAATCGACCAAGAAACCCCTCACCCATACTGGGGTTCTTGCCATGGAAATAGGTTTCCAAGTGAGTGCGAGGATTGTGCTCGCACTGGAACCCTTTGCCGACCTGAGTTTTCACTTTCTGGTTTCCTCTCAACCATTTACTTTGTCAACCTTTTCCTTGATAATTCAACATGCTTACATTTTTCTTGATGCTAACATTTTCTTGGCCTTGTGCAGATATGAGGCAGTACTGACGTCTCCAAATTTATGCAAGCCGCTAAGAAGAGCTCGAGCAAGCAGAGCTAAACACACCTCTCGGCCGGTATTACTCTTCCCACTTGTCATTTGCGACTTCTAGCCGTGGGACCAAGCGCCAACAACCCGAGCAATACGCGCAACTTTCATCTCTGCTCCACAGTGCGAGAACCGGTGAATGTATCTCCCCTATCATCAATGTCGAGGCAATCGAGTCAGAGGAGAAACAGCGCGAGGCGGACAAAGCGTGGTCGAAGAGCACTCCTCACTTCCTACTTGGCAACAGGAGGGTTTCGTCATGCCCGACGATCAACCAAAAGCTGCCGCCCTCATTAGGGAACTTGCTAAAGTATCAGACCTTGACAACATCGCTGTACACAAGCGAGGAGGCTTCCCGGCCACTACTGGACTTGGTTTAATGAAGCGACTACATCACAGCGGCATCCAGAAAAAGTACGCGGATCAAGCGAGCTCCGTCTTGATCGGCGAAATGGGCATGTGTCTAACTGAGGTAAAGCAGTCCTCTTATCTTTTACTTTCTTTCTTTCTTTTTTCCTCACTTCTAACCCACAATCTTTCCAACAGATTGCCAACAAATCTGTTTTGATGTATGAACGACTAATCACCAACCTGAACAAAACCAACACCCTTACAACCGAGAAGGATACTCTGGCTTCCGAGAAGAATGCTCTGGAAGAAAAAATCAACTGCATCCGGGCCGATCTCAAGAATAGCGAGGAATCCCCTACCAGCAAAGTGACCGAGCTCTCAAAGGTCGAAGCCGAAAAAACAGCACTGGAGGCCCAATTAAGCCTTTCCAAAAAATCAGAAGAAGCTGCTCTCAACAATATAGCCGGGGTGCGTCGGGAGCTGCGTGCTTGTCAGAACGACCTGGAAGCTGCCAACGCCACTATCACCAAGCTCGAGCAATTGGTGTCAGAGGTCGGCTCTTTGACAAGTGACGAACAAAAGCAGCAGATCATTGAAGACTACAAGAGATCAACCGACTTTGCCAACAGCGTAGAAGGTGAAGCTTATCCGTTTTTTGTGCGGGGATGAACCATATCTTAAAAGGCTCGCTGTAGTGGACTAGAGATTAGTCCCGAGCTTGAATGGGAGCTAACCCCCTCTTTTGCTCATCTGCCCGGGCCGGCCACTCCCAAGTGCCTTTTAACGAAGATGAATTAGAAGGCTTGGCCGAAGCCGATGCTGCGAAGGGCCTGTCTCCATGGATTCCCCCTCCTGTCGTCGATACTACGCCACCGGCCTCATGGCCAGAATTTGGCGATCACAAGCTCCTTGACCACTGGCGATGGCACCGAAGATCAAGCTGATGATGAGGTTACAATCTTGAATACCACTGCAAATACCGAGGAACCCACCGCTGCTTCAACTGAGGATAACACTGCCCCCGCTGTTTGAGCTCGTCACACAGGCCTGCGCGCCTTTCTGGCCTTCGTGCCTTGTCTTAAAACAATTTTAATTCTTGTCTGTAACATTTTAACTTCTTTTATTTTTGAATGACCGCCTAATATTAGCTTAAGTCAAACAAAATCATCTTTTACTCGCTCTCAAAGCGATCAACATTCACTACAAGAAAAGAGAGTATTTGGATCGCTCATTTGCCGTCCCTAAAAGTCCATTTGCCGTCCCTAATAGTATTTAGGACGGCCATAGGGACGGCAACATGGGGGCTTAAATAATATGGGTGCTAAATGTTTTAGGGACACGACAGAGCCGTCCCTAAAGGTTTTTAAGGACGGAATTTTTGTCGACCCTAATACGTTTAAAACGTTTTAAATAATTGGCGGGAAAACAAAAAGGACAGATTGTTGCCGTTCTAAATGTTTTGGCGCCAAAACTTTTGGTTCTAAATTATTGGTAGGAAAACAAAAAGGACGGATTGTTTCCGTCCTAAATGTTTTGGCGTCAAACTTTTGGTAGGAAATTACTGAAAATAGTGGCGGGTAATATTAAAAAAAATTATGGGAAACTTATTAAAGTCAACTTCCACCGTCCCAAAAGATGTACAAAAATCTTAATTATAAAACAATAATTTCTCATATTGATTTATGCATTCTATTAATGAATTATAAATTTAGCATTTTCATCAATACAACAAACAAAGGTTTTAGTAAAAGAAGAGATCATTAATAATAAAAGATAATCACTACATCAATCTGCTAATAAAATTGATTGTTTACCAATAGAATCAATCTACTAGATCCTAAGATTAATTAACCAATCTACAAACAACTTCTTGAAATATAAAAATATCGTCTTAACTAGTTTAAACTCCAATTGTAGATCATAAAAAAACAAAAACAAAAGGCTTGATAATAACTTTTGACCAATGTGCATCGAACGGCATCTTGCGCTATTCTCAAAAGTAACCTGAGAAAATAAATGAAATAAAACAATCAATTTAAATAATCTCATAATTTCATTTTCCAAGGAAATATAAGAAAATTTCATATAAGTTCATGTACAACAAGAAAATAACTAGCTAGCTAGGTGCATGCTCAAGGATAAATATCAAGGCCCATTTCTGTAACAGCGCCACATTAGGTCTCACAGCCATAGAGCATGAAACTGAGTGCACGTATAGTCGCTACACATTGGCTCTATGAAACTGAGTTCACGCATCAAAGTCGAAATTAAGATCAGGCAACCATTCTCAAATGAAGCCCACTATCACAATTTTAAACTAAAATGCACAAAAAGTGGATAGAAGCATCAATCAAAAAAAATTGTAATTCTTTTTTATGTGTATGTCAAGCACAAGTGCACAACAAGTCAACAACTATGTAGCTTCTCTTCCACAAAATCAACATCCTTGAGGCCTTACACATACGAGAGTATAACTATATAAGATAAGATGATAGAAAACAATTTCTAAATGTACACTGCATCAAAAGCAGCAACATTAACAAGAAATAGTCCTTAGCCTTCATGAAACACAAAACAGACATACATGAGGTTTTATGTCATTACAAACTACAAGCCCTCAAACAAGGTAGCTCATCAAACAGCCCATGTAACGAAAGTGCATAATTCTTGTTGAGGACATGTTTGATAGTCGATACATCAGTTCAAGACTGTAATTCGTCCGTCCATCGTCCATACTATACTGATAAAGCCTTGTCGATGGTGAATTCTTATATGCAGAAAACCATTATGCTTTTATAAGCTTCCTGTTCTTCATTTCACTTTCAGTTATAGTTAAAAATCTTTGAATGCCACAAAACCACATTACCAAACTTCTGGTCCAGTCTCATTCCATGAGCAAACATTGAGAGTGTATTTGCCAATGTCATGTTGCGGGGCTGTAAATATCTTATGCTTAAAGGTCACCTGTTCAGACTTATCCAAATTTGCATTTCTAGCGCCTAATCGCTTGTCAAAGTTTAAAAGAGTTCAAAATTGTTTCATTGAGTTGTTGGTCGAGATGTTTCAATTTATAGACACACAAGCACTATAGTTTGATAAAAGTTTCTTTGTGAAAGAAACATAAAGTGTCTTCTCGTGCACAGAAAGCTAGTTAAACACGTACATGGCAAGAAAACCTGAAATGGCTCCGAACCAAAGTTCTGTTGAAGTATATGCATATATATGCACTGTTGCACTTATGTTTGCATCTATCTATCTGATCCTACATTCTTTAGCCAGTAAACTATTTCGTTAATGCCTGGCCTCTTAAATGGATTTCTATTTACACACATGGAGGCTACATCAATAACTAAAGACCATTAAAAAGAGATAAAATGCAAATGCACAGCTGCTCAAGTATCAAGCAACAATTATAAGCAAAGGACACATAAGACGGATTCTTTGAAGTGATTAGATCAAAGAATCTTTCCATCATTCTTAATTCTCCAGTTCTCGTTTGGTCCATTTGTCTAGCTAGTATTATTTGTTGATTGCACATAAATTTTGATCCAATGAAAAGAGCACTAAAAGCTAAAAGATAGCAATGCAGCAATTGCATCCAACATCAAGTTACTAAATCACAAAGTCAAACACAACCTGAAAAGTTTTCCTACTTTAGTTCATTCATCAAGTAAAATGTCGTCAAAAAATAGACTATTGTATCACAAGTTACAGAACCAAAACTAGAGGAAGCATTTATTCCATAGATTTCACATAAGAAAAATTAGAGGCACAAAGGAAATTAAATGTGTACCTTTGGAAATTTAGGTTGTTTGATTTCTGGAGGTAGATCCGTGACCACTGGACTGTATAGGGCTTGGAATAGAAGAAAGGATCGTAGAGATCCCTGCACTTTGCAACATCCGAACACATTGGCTTTGAATCACTGAGGGGGATCCAAATTTGATGGCACCATAAAAAAGAAGTGTCTCCTAACTAAGGTCTTAGAGAAGGGGCCTGCAAAGGTGAAGTTGTTATACAAAAATCAAAACAATATTTTACCTACGTTCCTGAAGCTTCTCTGTCTTAGAAGAAAAAGAGCTAAGACACAATTTAATGCAATTTTTTATGGGACTCAACGAGGGAAATACAACAGTTAGGTCAAATTCTTGGGAAGAAACCACTACCAACTGTGAATGAAGCCTTTAACATGATCTTGACTGAAGAGAAACAAAAGCAAGGTTATATTCCATTACCCACTAAATCCATAGCCTTAGTTGCAAACCAAAGCCTTTCAATTAATGCACCAAATCACACTACTGCTGTTACTCACACTAGTTTAAATTTGAATCTTATTTTGGGTTTGGTGATACATTCAATTACTTGTTTAAGTTCTCTAATATATCAGCTCGAGGCCTTCTATTTTTGCACACATTAGAGGTGCAAGTCATATCAGCTTAGTCTTACTGAGTCTATATTGGAATCCATATCCCATCATCCACCTAGAGATAAATAACATTTTTTACTTCAAGTTGAAAGAGTATGAAGTCTCTGCTGAGTAAAGAATTTAGCCAAATCTATTATTGCCTTTGAACTCGAATTTCACAATTCTATCCAACTCTTATCCATAATTGCTTTCTTACTCGTTGGCAATAAAAAAATGACACTTAATACAAAAACAGTTTTGCAGATTGAGCTACGTCAATAAATTACCACTGTTAATAGACTAGTGGATCCTATCTCCTTCTGTCCATGACCTATGTATTCTACCAGGAAAAGTCTCACTTGTTATATATAAGAGTTGTAAAACCCCGATATTTTATCTATTTAAAATTTAATAAGTAAATGAAGTTGATACAATTTTTTAAAATATTTAACCAACTCAATTATATAGTTGACAATTCTTATAATATTAAAATTATATGTTGACTGAAATACTACAATTGTGTAACCGAATTGTTTAATGTTTAGGAACTAATTTTATATTAATTGGTATATATGTAATTAAATTATAAACTATTGACTTTTCTAATATACTACCACATCCATATTTTAATAATAAAGTTCGCATAGTATTGTATTTTTGGAGTCTTCGTGCGTGGAAGATTATAAAACTTTTGGTAAGTTTTGGATGGCCCCATATATCATCATCATCATCTATACCCAATTTAATTAACAATCATTTCAATTCATATTGTTGTTTTTATATTAGATGAGTCATTCGGCATCATTAGTGGAGACTTATCTAACCGGATATAATTGATGGAGTAATAGGATGGACTACGTAGTAGCCCAACATCATCATTTCCAATGGCTGGCTTATTTGGGTTAGGTATCATTGTCTCACCTAAGCTATTGTGACTCACCAAAGATATTTCTTTGACTCATCATGGTCAATAGTGGCTGGAGAATTATTTCACCACATTAGTAGTATTCTTCACTTCATTTCATTTCCTTTCCTTTCCACGGGCATATGAGAGAGAGGACGTGCTTGTGTGCAGGTCGGGTCGTCACAGGAGTCCCCTTTCGCTCAATCTCAATCTTTCTCAGTGGGAAAATAGAAAATCCAACTCTCACAACTATTATGTGGAAGAAGCCAATCTCAATCTATCTCAATCTGAGCTCAATCTGTACGCATCAAGACTTTGTTAGTTGTACTTTATTATATTTCACCAAGCATTGCCTCTAGATATAAATTCCTTTATCTTATTATCTTCACAATTACTACAAGGGAGTAATATTCTTCCTTGCTGACTTGCTACTCAAAATCTAAGTTCTAGTGGCTGCAACAACAAGGAATTCTGACTTATATTAAATGCTCCTCAATTTTCTAAGGGTTTCAAATCCATACAAGCTTTCATACCTTCATTTTCCGAATACTGATACAATGCCAATGATTCAAAAGGACATTAGAACTATGTTAAAATCCCATAAATGACATTTTCTTCTAACCTTGCAAACTAATACATTCTAGCTAACTCAGCTAATTGTTTTACAATTCTGACAGATGGCATCAACTTGGATTTATGATTGAACCTAAAGGTGACAATGATAGAGAACAAAATAGAAACCTGGACATCTTCTTTTAGCCGCAGCCCCAATCCAATGAACTGAACAATCCCAATCTTCACGCCCGAAGGCTTGCAAACTGTGAGAAACTGTTGAGTTGTCGATGGTGATATAGTGATATTAACAATTGAATAATCATGATCCTAATGATATTGATTCCAAAGAAGACAAAAAACATCACCCAATTTCGTGAAGAGAGAGAGGAGAGAGAACCCCTTGCAAGAGTAAAGGTTGGCAGGAATAGCATAATTCACAAAACCCTAGAATAGTATAATGGCAATTCAAGCACAATCAAATATATTACAGTTGGTCATAACATCATGAAACCCTATATTATAGGTTGGAATGAAGAAATACCTCAAAAATTGATAACCTAATCAAGACAATGAAACTTCTTCAAATCAAGTAGCTTAACTTTCTCGATCCCTCCTCTGAGTGCGTTTCACGGTCGTCTCGTAAACCTAGATAGAGAATGTTTTTGAGAGAGAAAGGGATACAATTTTGGATATGCACAGATAAGGGAAAGAGAGAAAGGGCAAACGTATTGAGAGAGAGAGAGAGGGGGGGGGGAGACAGGAAGTATATTGAAATTCAAGAACCTTAGAAACTTGCGTGAAATTTAAGTGGGAACACTTTGCGAATTTTTTATTTTTTCCGCCAAAAGTATTTGGGACTCCAATAATACATTATGTCCCAAAAAAATTAAGTATTAAGGTCCATTATTGCATGAGACCTAAATAGTGGGGTCCCAAAAACTGCTTTTTCTTGTAGTGTCACTGTTACAAGTCATCCCCTACAATTAACATTATGAACAGTCACTCATTTTTCTTCTCCCTATATTTTATCTTCATATTACAAAGTCACACCCTGAAATTAATCTTCTGAACAGTTACCCCTTATAAAACATCAGTCCCTTAACTATCACTTGAAGCAAATGTACCCCTTAACTGTAACATTTTTTTAAATCACACCTTCTATTTATGTACTATCATTTTAATTAACGAAATCAGATATACTAACATCGTATTATAGGTTCGGACATAAAGATCTATTATATATATATATATGGCTAATGTTAGAGCCACTCTAATAGCACTCAATTTTTGGTACCAAATGATGTGACATCTTATGTGTCATATTGTTAACAGTAATCTACCTTTAATTTGTGCAAATGATGTGGTTTCAATGTGTCATCATATTTGGCATTTTATGGGCTCCACTATAAGTTTTAAAAGTTATGTCAACAATATGACACATAAGATGCCACATCATTTGGTACACAAAATTGAGTATTATTAGAGTGGCCCTAGCATTACCCTATCATTACCTTATTGTTAACATAACTTTTTAACTTATAGTGGAGCCCATAAAATGTCAAATAAGATGACACATTGAAAACCACATCATTTGGTGCATAAATTTGAATCTTTCGTTGAGTGGCTCTAGCATTGCTATATATATATATATATATATATATATATATATATATATATATATAATAAGTGTTTGTTTGTTGAAAATAGTTGTTTACCAGCTCCTCCCCGGTCTCTCTCTCGCCATGAACTCAAAACTCTTTTTCTCAGCATCAATACTCCTGGTAGTATCCACCTTATCATCACTCAATCATATTAGGTTTCTACCTTATCCATCACAAGAAGATGATCAATATTTACAGATTCTTCAAGACTTACAAGTGATTCCAATGGAGGGTACCGCAGTTGGGCCTGAGAGCTTTGCATTTGATCCCAATGGTGAAGGCCCTTACACCGGTGTCTCCGATGGCCGGATAATCAAATGGCAAGTAAATGAAAGCCGGTGGATCGACTTTGCCGTTACCTCTCCTCAGAGGTAAGTACATCCTTTCCTTCTTCATACGTATTCCATTCCATTTTTTTATTACGTAATCTATAACCTCAAGTAATACACGCTCCATTTCTCATGCATGATACATAAGATCCACAATTGATTATCAAACTAGTTTTCTCATTTTAGGATTCAAATTCTATTTCTAGTTCCACAAAAACTTAAAAGAGTCGTTTCTAATCAGATACATCCACCTGACCCGATTCATCACGTACCGTAAGATTAAGATTTAAGATAATAGGGTTACGTCTAACGAATCAGAAAGTCTTTCAAAAATTTAATTTGTCAAACACAAACAAAAAGTCATTTTCGTCTCAAAAAAATATACACTTAGGCACTTAGCTTTCCATGTGTACCACTAGGGGTCACGTGCCCCCATTAAAACAATTAGTTTTAAGTAAAACTCTATCATTATACCCTACTCAAAAGTTAAGTAAACCAAGTATGAAGAAGTGTATGAACAATTCTAAGGATAATTATGTTTCAAGTAATTAATAAACTTTTCAATCGTATGCTATTTGGATGGAACAAAGAGTGTATCGAGAATAAAAAACAAAATGCAATTGAACAATACATCGTCTCGGAAGATGTGTTTTGCATTGTGGTCTTTTGAATTTGAATTTTTTGATTTGTAATGATTGTAGAAAAAGTAAAATAAATAAAAAAAACAAAAAGAATGAATGAGTTTTAGAGCTAATGAGAATAATTTAAAACCAAAATTCTAAAAACTTGTAGGAAAAGCAGACCCAAATAATAAAATAAGATAGTTTTATGGATATTTTTTGTAAAATATATCTTTCTTATCCAACCCACTACGTATCAATAGATTGAACTACTCCTCTCGTTCCTAAATTATCGTCCTCCTTTCTTTTTTCGTTCGTTTTAAAATAATTGTCCATTTTAAAATTTAACTTTTTAGAACATTATTTTTACTACTTTACTTTTATTTTTTCACTCTACTTTAATTATAGGTCATATATATATGGACATTAAAGGAAATTATACATTAAATTAATATAAATAATTAAGTTAATTGTTTTTTTTTAAATTATGTATCGGATCAACTAGAACGATTATTTAGAGATGGAGGGAGTATTAAATAGTGAAATTTCATACGGATTAAGATACCTACCGCACCGCAGACAATCATTTTCAAAATCCAAGTGGGAGATTATGGTAAGATCTTTCTATATTTGTGGTGGAGAAAGACTGTAATAAGGAAAGTGATGAGAGAGTCCATTATTAAAGGCCTTTGCTTGATGAGATCCTTTTTTTTGTTGTCTCTTTTGGGGAATGCACTAGAACAAGGTTGCCACATCATCCTTTTGGTTTTTAATGAACTAGTTTCTATGAAGTGGGGGCCACTACTGATCACATCTTAATCACATTCTGTTCCATAACAAGTGGATCAACTAAACACTTCCCAAATCCCAACTAGGAAGGAGCAAAACTCGGCATGATATGATATATCCTTATCATGCAACAGAGTGGAGTCTATTCTATTCTCCTCGATGTGTGTTTTTTTATTTTTATTTCTTAAGCAAAAACTTACGAAAAAAATCCGTCTAATTTGATTCATCGTGTGTTGATAGGTTGTGTTGGAAGAAAATAAAGCTTTGTTTTATATTTTAAGATCTGTAAGACGGTGTAAAATGAAATTTGATAAAAAAATGACTTTGTTTTTCTATCAAAGGCAAATGACATCTCAAACAATTTGGTGTAAAATTATACACCATTCGTTTTCAAATTGATGTCTTATTATTTTATACTCCTTACGTCCTTAAATTATTGTCCTGGTTGACTCGGCGCACAGATTAAGAAAAAACAATTGACTTGATTATTTATATTGGTTTAATGTGTAGTTTCCTTTAAAGCTCATGTGTATGTGGCTCATAATTAAAGTAAAGTGAAAAAGTAAGGATAAAATGGTAAACGTGATGTTCTAAAAAGGTAAGTTTCAAAGTAGACAATTATTTTGAGACGGACGAAAAAGAAAAAGAGGATGATAATTTAGGGACGGAGGGAGTAATCGTGTAAAGTATAATAGTGTTTTCCTAAAATAAAAACTTTCGAAAAATGATAATAATTTTATAACAGACGGAAAAAAAAAAGATAATTTGAAAATGGAGGTGGTATTTTTTTTTTTGAATTCATATCCTCAACTATTCTCCTATAACTCTTATGAGATTTGACCTAGGGGTGGTAGTTTGAGGCACGACACGATTGACCGACACGAACACGGTACTAAATTATAGAGTTTGGGTTGGGGCTTATCGGGTTCGGGCCCTTATAGGGCCAACACGATAAGGCACAATAAAAAATTGGTTGTTCTCGGGTTGGCTTGATAAACACGGTAAGACACGATAACTAAAATATATATGTTTTAAAAATATATTTTTAAAAATTTACTAGAGGTTATTCACTTCTTTCGAACTATTTTCATGATTATTTCATAGTTTTATCATTTGAAAATTTATGACTTTTAAACTACTTGACCATTTATATTGATAACTTTTCAAAATATGTATAAAAAATCAAAATTATATATTTTATAATGTTTATTGGGCTTAACGGGTTTAACGGGTCTGACTAAATAAATCGCGCTTTTTTGCTTAACGTGTCTATCGTGCCGTGTCGTGTTTTTCGTGTTTTTATCGTGTCGTGTTCGGGTTTTAATATTAGGCATGATAAGCTTATCGTGCCGTGTTCGTGCTCGTGCTTATCGTGTCGTGTTGTTATCGTGTCGACCCGATAACAGCCCAACACGACTGATTAGCCACCCCTAATTTGACCATGCAACCAACTGCACGTCGAGTAAACATGTTAACCACTAGATTAACCCTTATTCTTCAAAAAAATATGATTCAACTATAACGGTGCAGTTTCTCCACCAAATATCTTAAGGTATGCTACCCATAGTACATGAAATAAACGTAAAGTGACTTGCTTAAAATTCCCTCGAAGGAGAGCGAGTAAGAGATCTGCAAGGGGAAGAGAAGTGTGCGGGGGCCCGGGTGGGAGGGCTAGCGTGGAAAGGGGATGGGTGGGTTTCAGGTAGGGGTGGCAATTTGAGGCACGGCACGATTGACCGACACGAACACGACACGAAATTATAGGGTTTTGACTGGAGCTTATCGGGTTCAAGCCGTTATAGGGCCAACACGATAAGGCACGATGAAAAATGAGTTGTTATCAGGTTGGCTTGATAAGCACGGTAAGACACGATAAGACACGATAACTAAAATATATATGTTTTAAAAATATATTTTTAAAAATTTACTAGGGGTTATTCACTTCTTTCGAACTATTTTCATGATTTTTTCATAGTTTTATCATTTGAAAATTTATGACTTTTAAACTACTTGACTATTTATGTTGATAAATTTTCAAAATATTTATTAAAAAATCAAAATTATATATTTTATAATGTTTATTAGGCTTAACGGACGTAACGGGTCCGACTAAATAAATCGTGTTTTTTTACTTATCGTGCCGTGCTTTTCCTGTTTTTATCGTGTCGTGTTCGGGTTTTAATATTAGGCACGATAAATTTATCGTGTCGTCTTCGTGTGTTAGGTATTAGATGCTTATCGTCTTAGGCAGATATGACCAACACGATCGATTTGCCACCCCTAGTTTCAGGCAAACCAAGAAGGATGAAGTGGGGTGTACTGGCTAGCAAGGCGGAAGATCGTGTTCACGTGCAAGCTAGAAGGGTGCGAGGGTGGGGGGTTCCGTTTCTCTGGTCGGGTAGACATGGTGTTACCCAATTAGGCTAGGTCTGCCCGTTGGTTCCTTGACTATTTCCAAGCATGGCCCCCTTGTTGGATAGGTGTGCCCGTATCCGACCAGGTTCGATTTGATAACAGACTTAGTAGAGCACGTAGTCGAGTTTTTGGAATACTTGCGGACAATAGTTCTCAATCATGACTTCCCCTCCACAATGCAGTAAGAGCAGCTCCAATAGGAGCTTTTTAAAGGTTTATAAATTTCATCAACCGGTTGAAGACAAAAGAGTCCCATTGTGATTGTTGAGCTGGCATGAACCGGTTGTAAATTTACAACCGGTAGAAGAACCCATGTGGCACTGACATCTTCTTTAATGTTTTCATTTAATGTAAAAATTAAATAACTGTTTTCACTTCATTTACGCTTCATTTAACGGTTGTTTTTTATCCTTTTTTTATACCGTTTTTTGTTTTTGTTTTTTTCAAAAATAAAATTTAAAAATATATAAATTATTTTTTGGACGTATTATATTTGTTCTATAAATATTTATGTTTTAAAACGATATATTTATTTTTGAAAATAAATATATATTAGGAAAGAATAAAATATTTAGTTGTGGGTCCGTGCTATAAAGCTTTTATGAGTTTATGTATTGTGGAGAATAGGTTTATAAAGAAAAGGTTTATAAGCTGATGACGTGGCATGACGTGGCAGTGGGAATAAACCTTTTCACAGGTCCATGACTGTGGATGCCCTAAGGGATCTCAAGATTTGGTTTCTGGTTGGACTTTGATTGTGATTAGTGACATACTTGTGCTTTATTCTCTTCAATGATGTAGGAATACGTGTCGGGCACGTGTTCTCTATCCTTGTGACTGACATGTGATTGTACATGTGCTATGCTCGTGACCAAAATTTGAGCCGAACACATCAATGCATATATATAATGTAAATTAAGGCCATCTCCAACCATGGCATTTTCATTTTCTACCACTAAAATAGATCAAAATGGAGCTCTTGCCCATCAGGCCATCACTTTAAAGTTGCTCCGTGTTTGAAGCAAACTAATTTTGGTGTATTTTCCATCAATGAAAATAACATTCCTTTCTTTAATTAAATAAAAAATGTTAAATTAATTAAGTCTTTTGTCCTAATTATTTGTGGCTGTGCTACATGAATCTTTTTATAGTAAAAAATTAAGGGAAAAATACAATACAGTCCTACTTCAAAAAAAAAAAAAAAAATCTCATATCCAAAAAGTCCCCAAAATAATTCTTCTATCTAAAAAGTTTCAAAGTTAGACTTTTAATATAGAACAATCCAAAAGTTGACGCTTCTACCAACGCCGTTAGTATTAAAAGTATTCATTTTGGATTAAAGCGTATTTTCTCTTCAAATAATGGTAATGATGATAAGATTGTATCGTATATAATAATAATAGTTAATGGTAATAATAATAATAATATAGTGTAGTTATTATTATTATTATTATTAATTTAAACACCATATGTTCCTAAATTACAGTCGTAGTTAGTTTTTTTAAATCTAATTTGTAATTTTTCAAATTGAAAATTTAACATGTATCTTTTAAATTTAGAATACATAATTTTAGGAAAATAATCTAGCAAATACGTGAGTAATTTATGTCAATATTATTATTATCAAAAAATAATACCAAAAGTCTCTTTCAAAAAATCATGTCGAAAAGAACAAAAAAAAAAGAATGATTCTATTCATAAAATCTAATTTAGATCTTTTCATTTAAAAAATAATAATAGTAATAACAAAAGTGTTAATGATACTGCTATTATTTTTGTTGTTGTTATTTTTCTTGTTGGTGTTGTTGTTGTTGTTGTTGTTGTTGTTGTTATTATTATTATTATTATATTCATTGAAAAAAATATGATTTAAAATTTTTATTCTAACGACGTTAGCATAAACGTTAAGTTTTGGACTGTTTGATATTAAAAGTCTAACTTTAAAACTTTTTAGATAGAATAATTATTTTTGAGATTTTTTGGATATGAGATTTTCTTAGTAAGACTTTTTAGTTTTTTCCCAAAAATTAAAGATTGCGAGTGATAAATTACTCATTTTCGTTCCAAATAAAATGTTCACTTTGTAATATATATTTTTTGAAAGTTATATTTACTACTTACCTTTGATTTTCAACATGCTAATAATCATAGTTGAATCAATTTTTTTTTAAGTTCGCGTGTGGAGCCAAACTGGACACTTTTTGAAATGTAACAAGTACTTCCTTCGTTTCGGTCAAATAATTCGATATTTTATTTTGAGATCTTTTATTTAAAGAATCCACTTTTAAATATTAAGACATAATAATGTCATTTTATTACTAATACATTACGAAGAATGTCACTTTTTAAAAAAATTTAACTTTTAAGCGGAAATTTTTTACTCAGAACGGAGGAAGTATCTTTTAGAGCTTTGAAATTTTAGGATAGATAGTTTGGCCATTTAGAGTTTGTGGTGTTTCGGCGAGATGATTATGGTCCCCAAGTTAAGAGGAGGTCCATACCCATGCCTGTAGTAGTATTGGTTAATGGAAGGGTACGATGGCTGCTGATAATTGATGGCTACCCCGCTGGGTTAAGGGTTACGACGGGTGTTGATAATTGAGGCAGCCAGCTACGAGGGCTAATAATTGGGAGAGTGCAGTTCAATAGTTTGGTCACCCACTCACCCTTGTTGGGCCACTAAGCATTTCCGTTAACTAGGTTCCGATGACACTGTGCGAGAGAGCCACTCAAAAATCTAAAATCTACTTTACCCCCCCCCCAACACAATCACACACACACGAGCGCAATTGGGACCTATGGGTGGTAATTTATGTTATCGTGTTATGTTCGTATCTCATTATCGTATTTTTATTTATCTATCTTATTTGATCATAAATATATTAATAAATATTATTTTGAATATATTAACAATTTCGTATCTTTCGTGTCATGTTTCGTGTCGTGTCGTGTTGGTTTTATCGTGTCATTTGTCAATGTAATCGTGTCGTGCCAGCAGTGGCGGATCCAAGAATAATATTGACCGGTGTCCAAAATTTTAACTACTCCCTCCGTTCCAAAATATATGAAGTTTTGGGAATTTTCACACAGATCAAGGAAACATATTGTAAAGACTAAACTACCCCTATTCAAACATTAATGAGGTGTGTGATATTCTTTGCAAAGAGCCAAACACAAGTTCTGAGTTAATAAATGCAGGTAGAATTGGAAAAAAATGAAAAAGTTCCTTAAAAATTAATTAGTGTCATCTATTTTGGAACAAAAAAACTCTCTCAAAACGTCATATATTTTGAGACGGAGGGAGTATTACATAAAAAATATAGAAATTACAATCGTCCTTTACGCATTTTCATACATTAAAAACGCATAATTACATCATTATCACTAACATTCATTATTAACATGTCTTTTTCGATATAACATACAAGAGAATCATTTAAAAATTGATCGAACATTCGATTTCGTAAATACGTTTTGACAATATTCATTACAGAGAATTTTGGAGAGGTCCAATAAACTTTTTTGAAGGGGTCCAATTGTCAAATATCACAAATTTACTCCTTTTTTTTTTTTTGGGCGGTGTCCATGGACACCCCTAAGTCTAATGTGGATCCGCCACTACGTGCCAGTCATTACCACCCCTTATTACACCTTATACCTTGTTGGTGGCATTTACTAATTGAAAATTTTTTGAGCCGATCCCTATTTATAAGTCTTCAATCGTTTTACATTTTAATATTTTTTCAAAAATGAAAAAAAAAAAAAAAAAAACCACTTTAGTCATTATTATGCATAGATGCACAATTAGATAAGGCATTAATTGACATCAAACATTGCACGCATTAGTGCATCGCGATTCATGGCGTATATTTTTTCGGGTTCGAAAAAATATCAGACTATAAAGCGGTTGAAATTTTTTAAAAGTTGACTGACTTGAATTTCTCCCTTAGTAATTACACACTCTGGTTTGTGTGCTTTTGAGAAGCCACTTCGTTGTTGATATTGAGGCTATTTTAGTGGATTGAGCCCGAAAGAGTAGTCGGCAACATATAGTCTCTACATTAGCCCACTAAGTACCTAATTAGGTCCATCTTAGACACGACTAATAGCCCATGTATAATGTTAGTGGCTAATAGTAATTTGTGATCATTTATAAGGTAAGCAAAGTTTTTGCTTCTATTCTATGTTGGATAGGGGTAATGTTAAACTTATTACTGTGGCATCACCCGTGGATGGCATGTACTCTTTCTTTTATTAGATTATTGGTTTAATTGATTTTTTTAAAGTCAAATATAATGTATTTAAAATGAAAATTTGACATTTATTTTATTATTATTTTTAAATCATAAACACCTAGTTTGTAGACTTTTCTGGTACTATAAATTACGTGTTTATGATTTTGAATAAAAAATACTCCGTGTTAAATTTTATGTGAAAATAGTTCATTTAAGTGCTTGTTTGGTGCAGCATTTTGGTCAAAACCCTGATAAGAAACACAGCGTTTTCTTTTTAAAAGTGTTTCAATGCAGCGTTTTAAAAATATGGAGCGTTTTAAAACGCTCTAATTTGTAGCGTTTTAAAAATATGTTACGTTTATAACTACTTTATTTATGAAAAATAGCGTTTTGAAATAGTTTTTCAAACGTGTTTACAAAAATAAAACTGCATTTTGAAAATGTTGCATTTTAAAAAAATTGTGTTTTCAAAATGCTGCACCAAACGAGGTCTAACTAAAACAATTTAAACATGACAAAAATTTAGGAACGTGAGAAGTATTATATACTTATATTGAGCATACAAGACGTGTATATTACATATGAATGGTAAATTTGAAAAGTTATGAAAACCAGAGGACTTTTTACATCTAAATATCCAAACTAGAAAAGTTGACTATTTACATATAGAACGAGAGAATATAACTTTTTGTGATGGAGAACTTCTGGGTTGCGTTTTTATTTTCACCTTTCAATTCCGATATTATTTATTGAACATTGTTCCAGTGAAACTAGGCCTATCAATAGATCGGATTTTGATTTGAATCCGATTTGAAATTTTGGATATGAATTTATATAATGGTCCAATAACCCAAATCTGAATCTGAATCCGATAATTTATTTATTAACCGATTGGATATGGATTTAGCTATATCTGATCCGTTAAGGATCCGATCCGATCCAAAAATAACATATTTCTTATTATACATATACATAATATACACAATTATATATGCATAGTGTCTTTTGATCTTCTTTCCTTTTATATTCTAATTATTTTTTATTCATATATTTATATTTCGGATTGGATCGGATATTTAATCGGATATGTTAACGGGTAACGGATTCGGATATGAATTAACTTACACTTGATCTGTCGGATTATCGGATCGGATCGGATCGGATCAGTTATATAGGGTTTCGGATCGGATTCGGATTTACCTATATCCGATACATATCCGATCCATTGACAGGCCTATGTGAAACTGTCTAATGAATCATAATTCAGAAAACAGAATAACAATCTTTCATAGCTCAACCCACAAACATACGGTTAGGTCAGAGAGATCCGTCTTACAGAAAATACTCGTAAAATAGGTATTTTCTAAGTTTTTGCTTTATTTATTTACTTGTTTGTTTCATTTATGTCGATTGAATTAAAAGTAACCATACACACCTTAAATAAATTGCATTATTGGTTTATTACTACTGTCATATTCAATTCAACGCTTCATATTGTCTTTTGGCCATCAGAAATGACTGTAAAGGGTTGCAAGATCCTGAACGGGCCGAGCATATTTGTGGGCGTCCATTGGGCTTAAGATTCAATGAAAGAACAGGAGATCTGTACATCGCTGATGCATATATGGGCCTTCTTGTTGTAGGCCCACATGGTGGCTTGGCAACCAAGGTTGCAACACAAGCACAAGGGGTTGGTTTTAGACTCACAAATGGGGTGGACATTGACCAGAGTAGTGGAGTCGTCTATTTCTCTGATAGCAGCTCATATTATCAGCGAAGGTACGTAGCTTAGCTAATTAGCTTCACCATTTTCCATTTACATGCTTCTAAGTAGGGTTAGTGCCTCTAATTAAATACAGTTGAGTTGAGTCGAGCCGAGCAGTGACGAATCCGGAGTTAGGTTAAGCAGTGTCCGAAATTTAAACAATTACATATAAAAAAAATTAATAATTACAATTGTCTATTACGTATTTTCATACGTTGAAAACGCCTAATTACATAATCATCACTAACATTCATTAACAAGTCTTTTTCAATATAACATACAAGAGAATTATTTAAAAAAATTATGACAATTTTTGTTTAATTTTTTTTTCTATATTTCCTCAAAAGTCAAAACCACTAACCATGTTAAAAAGATGAAACACTTTAAATTAACGGTAATTTATTATATTAAAATATTTTTAAAAATATCACACACAAGGCACAATTAAATTCTCAAGATCACTAAATCACACACTAGTAAATTGGATGAGTAACAAAAAGTTAAACTGCATTTTTTAAACCACAAAACCTCCTAATTTCATATATAAGTTAAGAATATTCTCAAGAAACCCAACAATACAACAAATAATTTCAACAATTGGGAGGGGTCAAAGGGGAAAATTTGGGAGGGGTCCAACTGGTAAAAAATATTTAATCCATGTTTTTTTTGGCTTTGAGCAGTGTACATGAACACCCAGCTCCACAACATCCGTCCGTCCGCCACTGGAACTGAATATAATATTACCCCCCTCCCCCGCTTGAGTAGTCTAATTCCCACAGCCCCAATGCTGCGCCAAACCACCAAAATGGCGCAGCTAGCAGCTAGCAGCTAACACCCACCATCATTGTTGCGCCACTTTGAAGACCCCTCCATGCGCCATTCCTGGCGTGCCCTTCCTTGCGTTATCCCTTTATTTTTTTTTCTTTATTTTTTGCTTTTTTTTATTTAAATACTGGTTTTGTGTTGGTGATGGTGGAATGTTCTTAGAACATCATTTTTAGTATAAATTTTGAAGCCGGATGGTTGGAGATAAGAGAAGATATTTGGTGTAGAAATTGCACAATTTCAGAGATTTGGTTGGTGATGATCTTACCATCCATTTAGTTGTAGAAAAATTATCTATATAGTTTAGTTTGGCTTCTTCAGAAGACTACTTTTGAATGGATTCAAAAGACTAGTCTTGTAAGAGCATGAACCGACTCCTCAGTCCTCACCATGGTCTTGTAACATTCTGCATCTTCCCCTCGCAAATCGCAATCTTTCATTGGTCTAGTCGTTTTCCTGTTGTCGTCAATGCTATTCCTTTCACCTAGGTTGCACGGATAATCTAGGTTGAAGGTGTGTCTGTACAACCTAGCCTTTCACCAGCAAAAAAACGTCGTCACCGTCCTTTGCTGCCACATACTTTGTTTGTTGAAAGATCAACGCCCGCCCTAGTTTGGGTAGAAAATGATACTATTTTTGTGTAATCATGTTTTATAATCGTATCGTGCTGGTTCGTGCTATCGTGTCGTATCAGTCATTGCAACGGTGCAACCCCTAACATAAACTTTGAACATTTCTTCCAAAACTTATCATTTTGAAATGACACATGAACTCAGAGTGTGTAGCGGAATAAAAAGACTCGAGGACTAGAGATAGATTGATATACATCACCTGAAGATACGGTCAATGAAGAGTCTTTAGTCCAAGGAACACAAGTAGACAAATGTTAACATATACTCCCTCCGTTTTTAAATTATCGTCTCTTTAACTTGGCACACTGTTTAAGAAAAATAGCTAACTATATTATAAATATTGGTGAAATACGTGTTTCTTTTAATGTCCTTGAGCATGTGTCTATAATTAAAGTAGGTAGAAAAAGTAAGGGTAAAGAGGTAAGAATATTTTCATTAAAAAAAAGTTTTGAAATAGGACAATTATTTTAGAACCGATGAAAAAAGAAAAGAGACGATAATTTAAAAATGGAGGGAGTATTTGTAAAAGTCAAAGGACTAGTTTGCATTTTGAGTAAACTAAGTAGAAAAGTAAGTATGGTCATTGTTCAATTAGCCAGTTAGGTGAATAGCAATTCATGCACAGTGAATGTAATTCAGACAGATTATCTTATGCCCAATTGATTGGGCTTGGTGCAGGATGGCCCATTGCCAACTCTAGACTATAGTCTATAGTCACTTGTAAATAGTTCGATTTGGTTTGGTTTTGACCAAAATCACGAACCGAACTGCTGTCCATTGTTTTCAAAATTTTCAAACCGATCCGAACCGAGGAAAACCCTGAAATCGAAACACTTGGTTTGGTTTTGTGGTTTATATAATAACAAAAAAAAAAGATTTTAATCTGTAATTAACATTAAAATTCGAAAATAACTTACTAAAAATAAATTATCATAAAGAAAACAATACAAATTCCTAAATAAAAATAAACATTGGAAGAAATAACAATCCTCTAACAATGAACCACTTGTTTGGTTTTGTGGTTTATATATATATATATATATATATATATATATATATATATATATATATATATATATATATATATATATATATGACTAAATTAAGGGTTTAGATTATAATAGTTAATAAATGTTATATAATATATATATATAATAAATAAATAAAATTATATATGTTGGTTTGGTTTGATACCAAAAATAGTGAAGTGAACCGATGGATTTTTCAAATTTTGAAACCAAAACCGAACAATTTTCAACCAAAACCAAACCAAATCGGTTTAGTTTGGTTCGGTTCGTAGTTCGGTGGTTCCGATTTACACCCTTTAATATGATTATTAATAATACGTATCTTATTTTTCATCACATCTTCTTCTTGATTCTTATTGAATAAGCTCACCACAATTTTTTAAAACTTTCATAGGAACCACATCTCATTGGTAATTAGTGGCGATAAGACAGGACGACTGATGAAATACTATCCGGAAAGCGGGAAATTACGGTTCTACTAAACAATCTCTCGTTTCCAAACGGAGTTGCATTGGGGCAAAATGGTCAATTCATTCTAGTAGCAGAGACCACAAACTGCAGGATTTTGAAGCTTTGGCTTGAGTCACCAAAAGCTGGAATTGTTGAAGTATTTGCTCAACTCCCAGGCTTTCCAGATAATATAAAGAGGAACCATGAGGGGGAATTTTGGGTGGGAATTCATTCAAGAAGAGGGAAATTCCTGGATTGGATACTGTCTTATCCATGGATAGGAAATGCTGTGGCTAAGTTGCCTGTGGATATTACTAAAATGACCTCGTATTTGTCTAAGTGGATAGGGCATGGACTGGCAGTGAGGCTGAGGGAGGATGGGGAAATATTAGAAATGTTAGAGGATAGAAATGGAAAGATATGGAAATGTGCTAGTGAAGTTGAGGAGAAAAATGGGTATTTATGGATTGGATCGGTGAAAATGCCTTTTGTAGCCAAACAAAGAGTTTCAAAATTATAATTTAATAAATTTAAAATTAAAAAGAAATTATTTTGTAATTGTCTAATTGTTACCATAATTGGTATATGGAATGAAATAAAAAATAACTATTTTTTTGAAATAAAATTAGCATATAACTAACAGAATGTGATGTGTGTGGATCACGAATTGAATGACTTTTTGTAAGTCGCAAGAAAACAAAATTAAAAAAATCAAAATTAAAAAAATAAATGCGACAACAATTATGGACATAAAAATATTGTTGATTTTTTAATAGAATTTATGTAATTTATTCTTGTTTAGTTTACTTTCGTATATAACTTTTCCATTAAAATTAAAGGAAAACGAGAAAAAGAAAACTTATGCAACAATGAGCAAAGAAAAATGATAGGTGTACAAATAGTTTTTTTTTAATTATCATACAAATTTAGGTGTTGAAATATGTGGTTGGTTGAACAATCACGTATTAAATCATGTGATATCGAACGAATCATATGTTTTCCATTTAGATTTGTACGAGAAAGTTGTACAAAAAGTTTGTATTCTTATCATTGCTTATAACCATATGGTTGAACCAAGGGGTTGAATTTGGTCGAATTTCATCTTGTTAGGGTGGGGTGAGACAAACTTTAGCCCGACCATAAGTGACTTTGTTACTCTCTTCCTAGCAGGGTGATTGAGGGATTTTAGAGATGTTATTCTTTTCTTAATAGAGTGGTTGAAAAAAAAAGGAGAAATTACGGGTCGTTCATAAGTTTTTAACTGCTTAAATATATTGTATACTTTTAAATTATCGTTTTTTTCCTTTTAAAATAATTGTCATTTGAAACTTACCTTTTTAGAACATCCCTTTTACCATTTTACCCTTACTTTTTCATTCTATTTTAATTATGAGTCACATACACATGGACATTAAAGGAAACTATACATTAAACCAATATAAATAATCAAGTCAATTATTTTTTCTTAAACTGTGCGTCGGGTCAACTAGGACGATTATTTAGGGACAGAGGGAATATTTTTTAATAGGAAAAAAGTATTTTTGGGACGAAAAGATGACTTTTCCATTGATGAATCAGACATGCGCTAAGGATCACTTACCCAGTGCCTCGTGATTCCTCAATATGTATATCGCGATGCATCAATTAAATCAATTTTATCATTGAATTTCAATTGGGATGCGTCGATTTGGAATCACGATATAACGTAATGTTGTAAGCGAATGAGATATTTACATAAATCATAATCGGATTCAATTTGAAAGATATATTTACGGAAATTAATTAATTAATCTATATTTAATCTATTTGATTCATACCTTAATTATAATATCAATAAAATAAGAAAACTTTGGCTACATCTATATTATAATTTCGCTCAGTCTTTCTGAAAAAGTTAACTACTGGTCATGATTCATTTTTACCAAATATAACTGCTGGCCATGATTAAATTAGGTCAGTCTTTCTGAAGAGTTAACTACTGGTCTGGATTCATTTTTTCCAAACATAACTACCAGCCAGAATTAAATCTCAATTTCCACAAGAATGTGCCCTAACTAAGATTTATTATTTAACAGTTTTACTAAACATTTATTATTTTATTGAGATCTTATCGTCCTCGTTTAGTGCAGCGTTTTGAAAACGTAGCTTTTTCAAAACGTATCGTTTTTAAAATGCAGCATTTTCAAAACGCAGTTTTATTTTTGTAAACACGTTTGGAAAACAATTTCAAAACGTTATTTTTCATAAATATAGTAGTTGTAAACGCAACATATTTTTAAAACGCTCCAAATTGGAGTGTTTTAAAACGCATCACATTTTTAAAACGTTGTATTGAAACACTTTTAAAGAAGCGTTTTTTACCAGCGTTTTGACCAAAATGCTCCACCAAACAAACACATAATTATCCAGTTTCTTCTACATGTTTATCTCTAATTTATTTTTATTTTTTATTTTTGAGCAGTATAGTTTACTGTTTTACAAATATTTAGTTTGTAGTTTCTTAATTGATTGTTATCGTAATCTACTGAAATCTCAATTTAATTTTTGTTCGGTTTAGATTTAGTTCTTTAAAAAAAATTGTTCACAAGTTTTTAAATTAATTTTTGTAATTTTAAATATTTGTATTTTTAATTTTGTTTCTTATTAAAAAATTTGTGCTAACTTTCCCTTATTTGTCTAAAATCTTTGTAATTTCGATTTTGTAGAATCTTTTATTAGTTCACTCCATCTCATTCAATTTATTTTATAGTTTTTGTTTGAAATTTTCATTTTTAACTTTATTTTAATTAATAGGTGTTCGATTGATGTGTGTGTGTGTGTATGTGAGAATGCTTTTGAATGTTTAATTATAAATACTACTCTTTTTGGATGAGTTACAAAATTTTACAGCTAATAAAATATGTTTTTCTTTAGTTTTTAAGATATCGTATTTGCTTTGTATAGTGTACATTGATGCGACCTCTACAAAATCTCAAGTATATATTAATTTATCTGCATCATACTCATTTCATATAATAATCATCTTCATACTAATACCGTGTCATAAGCACAAGTACAAAATCTAGTATTTACAGAAATCAATCAATCAATCTTAAAACAGAGCCGCACTTTTATAATTCAACTCATCAATCACGGTGTATCAAATTGAAAGAATTCGTAATACAAAAGATATCCGCTGAACCATCGTTTCTAAGTTCTTACTATTCATCTTTTCGATAAACCTCTCCCCACTTATGTGTAGCCTTGTTAAAGACGCAACTCTGACCCTTTAAAGTTTAAGGTCAATTTTAATCCCCAAATTACATCATAAGGCCGTCCAATGAAGTGTGGGCCGAGAGCTGGCCTACAATGACCTGAAAATAGACAGTAAGGTTCATAACTCTAAATGACCAAAAGTCCATTGACATATCTTGTCAGATAAATGTGGGCATCACCATATCTTAAAACGGTTCAAATCATCAACAACTTCGAGAAAGGTCAGCCTA
Source organism: Codonopsis lanceolata (assembly GCA_013146195.2). Classification (NCBI taxonomy): domain Eukaryota; kingdom Viridiplantae; phylum Streptophyta; class Magnoliopsida; order Asterales; family Campanulaceae; genus Codonopsis; species Codonopsis lanceolata. Next base: position 10,013,966 of record CM028378.1, on the reverse strand, counting down.
AGCCAACTTTAACTGAGGTCCTCATCTTTTTATGGACCACAAAACCATTCCACAGAAATGGAGCCCACAACCCTTCCACATTATCTCTCTCAGCCATGCATTTGTAACTGTAGTATCCTTTTATTGGCAATAATGCTTCTTATACATGGCCAACAAACGGGGCTGACCAAGCTTAGTCAAATTATCAAGTTCAAGTTTTATGGAAACGTAGTGGTGTTAAATACTTGTCGGAAGAGCTTTTATCTACTACGACTACTTTGTGGTACTACTATTGCCACTTTGGAATTTTGTCCGACTCGAGGGATTGGTTTTGTGTTTTCAGGCATAGGGACACCTTTGGAAAACCAAAAAATAATGCTTCTTGCTTCATTTCATCCTCAAATTAGTCTTGTGGCTTTAATGTTCTTCATATATTAGCTTATTTTTTTCTAAATTAAGAAAATAATGAAATGATCTATCAAATATTATACTTCATTCATCTTAAAATAAGTCTTACGCCCTTCCAGGGAAAGAGTTAATTAAGTTATCTTGAGATGTTTCATTTAAAAAGTTTATTTTTTAAAAATAAATATGCTTAAAATCTCTAAAATGTTTTGACTTTACCTTCATATTTGATATTAAATCTGAATTTCGTTACAGATATTCTTTAAATGCTTGTATTGACCTATGGTTTACTTGTGGAAAGTCATATATGGTATCATCAGCCCAGTTCGTAATGTGATGACCCTCGGCCTCCACAATCATGTTATGTAAAATAATGCATGTGAGCATTATTTCTTTCAAGTTATCTCTATACCAAAACCTACTAGAACCTTTGATAATTGCACATCTTGATTGGAGCACTCCAAATGCTCGTTCGACATCTTTTCTGGCAGCCTTTTGCATCTCTTTAAATTTATTTCGCTTAGCATCTGATGGACACGAAAAACTCTTAACAAAAGTAGCCAAATTCGGATAAATTCCATCGGTTAGGTAGTATCCTTTTGTATACTGTGTGACATTCACTTCAAAATTGCACGATGGTGCATTTCCTTCGAGTACGTTATTGAACAAAGGTGATTCATATAGCACATTAAGATCATTACGAGAACCCGCGACCCCAAAAAATGCATGTCATATCCATAAATCTACCGACGCAACTACTTCGAGCACAATTGTGGGCTTCCCATGACTTCTTGCCAAGCGACTAGACAATTTTTCCATTCACAGTGCATACAATCAAGACTTCCTAACATACCTGGAAAGTCATGTCTTTGCTCGTGCATTTGAAGCAGACGTTGTGTATTATTAGCATTTGGTCTTCTCAAGTATTGACCTCCGAACGATTCAATAATACATCGACATAAGTTGAACATGCACTCGATGACAGTTGTTTCTGCTAATCGGAGGTACTCGTCAAGATGATCGATCGAAATTCCATAAGCCAATTGACGGATAGCTGCCGTGCATTTTTGAAGTGGTGAGAGACCTACTTTTCCTACTGCATCAGACCTCTATCGAAAATAACTTGAATAATTCTCCAATGCATTAACTATCTGAATGAATAAGTTTTGATGCATTCGGAAGCGTCGCCGAAATATATGATCGGGATACAATGGCTGAGATAAGAAATAGTCATTAATAGGTTGAGTATTTCCAGCTACACGCTTTCGATCTATACACCTCCACTTTTTCCTTTGGCGACGGCTCCTAATGTTGGCTCTCTCAATTTCTTCTATCTGTTGTTGTAATGCAATTATCTCCAAAAACATTTTTTCACCTTCAGACATGTTGGATTCGTTGGGTTCTTCGGTATGACTGCTTGTGTTAGAGCTATTGGTAGAAGAAGAAGAAGACATCTTTAGTTGTATGTTGATGATTTGTTGCTATTGGTAGAAAAAGAAGACACCTTCTCATCTATATATACTTCTCAACAACGACTACTTTACAACAGCTAGTTTAATTATCTCAATTAATAAGTAAAGTTACATAAAAACATTAATAATTAAAGTTACATAAAAACATTCTAATATTACAAGTTACATAAAAACATTAATAAGTAAAGTTACATAAAAACATTAATAATTAAAGTTATATAAAAACATTCTAATATTACAAATTACATAAAAATATTAATAAGTAAAGTTACATAAAAACATAGTAATATTAAAATTCATAGCCTTTCTTCCTCAACTGCGTCTTTACTTGTTCACATCCGTGTTGATACATGACAACCTGTTCTGGAGTCATGTTTGAGATATCTTGAGTAAGAAAAACAATGTCTTTCACTTTAAATTTTTTTTTTAATTTCAGAGTACTTATCTAACGACAATGCGTACTCAGAAGTACGTGTATACAACTCATCTAAATCCGAAGATTTTTCGACTTTTCCTTTACTTTTAACATTCCTCTTTACCGCCTTTTTTCCCCATCGACCGAGTACGTAAATCGATTTCTTCCACATCTTCAACATCCACACTAGTCTTAGAATAACCGCCACCAGAGTCTAACATCTTATACTTTTTATTGGTGTGAATAATATTTGTTTGTCTAAAATATGATACAGAAGAATTTCTTAACACTTCCCAAACATGATCAAAATTAAAGTGCTGACCTTTTTCTTAATAATATATCGCTCTTACATTTATCATTAAAATATCATCGCTCCAACCGTCGTGTTTAGCATTGTCAAGCCTATTGTAGATTTCGTTGAAGTTTCTTACCGATGGAGCAATTCTAGTTGACCAACGTGCTATCAACCTCGCGATATCTCTCGGAATCGATTCACTTGGGCGATATTCGTTGTAATAATCAGCTACATGCTTCAAATATTACACACTCTTTTGACTATTACCAACTATTAGACATTGGCCAATAGTCTGCACAGCTTCCGTAAGAGCAAGATCTTCATCCTTTGTCCATATTGCACGTGTTTGAGACTTGTGTTTTACCGGTACCGCTTCAGTTTCGTCGTCCAAATCAATTGTTTCTAAATTGATTTGCGTCTCGGGAACCGATGATGGCATTGCTGAAAAATTACCAGACAAAGTTCCATATACACTTGTTGGACGTGACACATTAAAAGATATGTAAGGTTGAGAAATTGCACGAGGCGTACGTGGGGGAGTGAAAAATTGGTTTCCCGTAGGTTGTCAATAATTCGGAGGAAAATGAATGTTACCAGATGAATTCTCAATAGTTTGAGGAACTTGAAAATTCTGGAAATTTGGAAAATTTGGAGGCATGTAGAAATTTGGATAATTGGGAATATTTGGATTGTTGGGAAAATTAGGCGAATATTAGAGAGTAGATGAAAATTGAGAATGTTGAACATTTTCGGGAACACAAGATCGAGTTACGTGTATTTTGATTTTGTTCATTTTTGGAAGAATTCAATAAATTTTGAAAAAAAAAATAGTATCTCTTGGATCAATTTGGAAGATAAGTATGTAGAGAAATTGATTTTTTTGAAGAGATTATAAAGAAATAGAAAAGAAAATGGAGAAGTTGTTGAGAAAATAAGGAAGGTTGAGGTGGTGTATTTATAGAGAAGAAGGAAAAAAAAGAAAAAACAAAACAAAATTTATTGAAAAGAAGTCAAATTAACGTCTACTTTTAGAAAAAAAAAACAAATAAATAAAACTCCCCCACCCCCCCACAACGGTAACTGGCCAATCTTTAATTTAAAAAAAAAAACAACAAACAATTTGCAGACATATTCAGATGTTGGGCCCCACTGTAAACACCTTCTCACTTGCCTCCTGCCGTGTGTAGCACACGTGCGTCACACAGCCCGACTGTGCACGCCACCGCCCACCTCCTATTTCATTCTTCCTCCCTCAACTTTGTCTTCCTAAATTGGAAGATGCAACCTTCTCTCTTCTACATGTCTCTTTAGGAAGAAATGGTAGTGTTGAATCTTGCATTAAATTAAAAATTTGCTTAAAATCATTCCACTTGTTGTTAGCCGAAAACTTTAAGTTATTTTGGTCAGCTTGTGATTATAAAATTCTTTGTCAGTTACTTGTTTCAACTGACCATAACGTTTTTAAGTGTCAGCTAGTTTTCCTCATTTACTTGAACATTTACTGGTACCGACACTTTCTCATTTTGTGCTTTTGGTAGATATTCTGTAAGATAATCTTTCCAACAGGATCTCTGTGATCTTGTGAAGATACATATGCTCTGCCAAACACATTTTAAAATTCAAATGTATTCCTAATGGGTTACTTTTCAAGTTCTTCTATAAATACCCACAGGAAGCATTTTGAATCACATATATAGAAGTCTGAAGCTTTGTAATCTCAAGAAATTCTCTCTGTGCCTTCGTCTTCTTAAAAAAACTTTAGCTAGATAATCTTCTTTGAATATTTATTTCTAGTTATTGTTTAGGCAAACGCTGAGTGATCCATTTCATACTATTTAGAAATCAGTCAGTTTGTCTCACGAGTTTGATTGTTACTCAATCATTCTCCATAAACACTAGTCTTTTTGTTGTACACTAATCCATTAGAGATCACTTAGATTTTTAATAAAATTAGTGCACTTCAAAAATCCAAGTCTGACCAACTTGGTAGTGGACGTAGCAGTTTTACTGTGAACCACTTCAATTGATTTGTCAGTTATTATCTCTACTCTTGCAAACTGACCCAACACTTCAGAAGTTTTCAACTGCTTAAGTGTCAGCCAGTTACTTACATAATTGTTTACTTAGTTGTTCTGGTAAATTGTTTTTCAGTTTTTTTCTTGTATTCAATGATCTACCTTAAAAGCAAACTTCTTTGAAAACAGTTGTGTCAGCCAGCTGACCACCTTTCATCAGCTTGAGTTATTCCAAAAGCTTCAGCCAGCTGACCAATATTAACTGACTGGCAAAAATCAATTTTCCGCTGCCAATTTAAAAAGTTTTACAAGTCAACCCTCAAAATTTTTAAAAGACTATTCACCCCCCCTAACCTTGTCAGTTACCAACTGAACTTACAGGTAGGAAGTTCTACCATTGCAAAACCCACTCTTTCTATTAAGAAGAAGAGTTAAGAAGCTTGCAATGGTGAAGCTCTTATAACGAACTCTAATGTTAATTATATATCCCTTAATTGTTAGACTTTACAAATATAGACTATTTAGTATAACAGATGGAGTGTTTAAGATGTCAAGTAATTTAATGTTATAGTTTTACTTGTTTGTATAATTGTATTGCATTAAAATTGCAGTGAAATTATGTATTCTCTGCGTTCTGCTTGATCAGATACACATATTTAGAAATTGTAATTGACTTTATTAATAATATTAAGAGTAAAATAGTAAAGATAAATTCGAAAAAAGAAAATAGTAGAGTATGGACATTCTTATTTTGACAAAAAACTTATGTCAGATCAATCCGTAAGACGGAGCCCCAAAAAACAGAAAAATAAGGTTGTCAGAGCGGGTAATCCATCGAAAAAAAAACCACGGGTTACACAACAAAAAAAGGGGGTCAAAATGCGAGAGGAAAATGGCTGAAAACAGGTGGGCTGGTTCCGAAAAGAGAGGAGTGGGTCACGTGAAGAAGAGTCTGCGGGTCTACTTCTTATAGGGGTATGTGGGGCACTGTGAGCGTGTCATCGCATCATTGAACGTGGCCTCTAGAATTACTCTGGTGTTCTCCATCTTTCAAATCGCGCTCCGGTGCCCCCCATATTTTAGAACTTGGCTGTTGAAATCCAAAATGCCAAGACTTTGCATTTTAGTTCTAAATCAACTTACAACCTTGATACTTTATTTTTAATGCAGTGACACTTTGTGATCAAAAGTGACACATTTAAAGGAAAAAGTAACACTTTTTAGGAGCGAAAGTGACTCTTTTAAGAAGAAAATAAGTACTCCCTCCATCCATAAATTATTGTCATGCTTTCATTTTTCATCCCTCCCAAAATAATTGTCTTGTTTGAAACTTTTTTTTAAGACAACACTTTAACCACTTTACCATTACTTTTTCATCCTACTTTAATTATGTGTCACATACTCATGAGCTTTAAAGTAAACTACACATAAAACTAATATTAATAATTCAGTCAAATGTGTTTTCTTAAACTGTATACCAAGTCCACCCAAATGATAATTTTGGGATGGATGGAGTAATAAATTTTTTTTTTTTTAAAAAGCAAAGTGACACGTCTAGGGATTAAAAATGACACATTTAAATGAAAAAAATAACACATTTAAAGGCAAAAGTGACAAATTTTCATACATAAAGACTTACACATTGAAGTGTTAAAAACAACACACTTTCATGCATAATAACTTAGACATTGAGGGAATAAAAGTGATACACTTCCATACATAATGACTTACACTTTAAGGGGCTAAAAATGATACATTTAAAGGTAAAAGTGACGCACTTTCATACTGTTGAGAATATGCATGTGTAACATATCTGATATCTACTAGCATATTCCAACACATTGATTTGTTTGTTCTCATTATAACAACATGCTTCAAGAGTGGCTAAACGGACTGTATACTGGTTAGTGTGACAACTCATTGAACATGTTATAAGTCTAAGATTGAGTCTTTGTCCTTGTGCATATACCGATCTTTCTCCTACTTTTTGAAGACTCCAACACTCAATCAGTGGATTAGTGTGACTAGTGCCTCGTTCAACACTTAATTCTAGCAGATTTCAATGAAGCAGATATCTCCTATATCTATTGTGCTTCAAGTTTATTACCTTAAAGAATTAACTTAACGGAGAGTAACGAGTAGATCTTCGTGATAGCTAAGAAGATTCGCGTCAATGTTTATGCCTTCATTATTATCCAATAAACATTTCCTCTTTTATGTCTTGATCTCGGTTTTCAAGAATATCAACAGATTCAAGACATAAATCACTTATCACAACTTCAGGTCTGCACATCATGTCAAATCAAATGACCTGAACTTCAGACACAATCAAGACACAAAATCCTCATACAATCTTTTAACCAATGGATCAAGCAATGCATCACGCTCCAACAGTTAGAAGTCTTCTCAAGCCTCAACGGATATATCACTTTTTCAGCCTATAAAAAGAACCTCTCATCACTTCTCAAACTAATGGGATGCACCAGGTGGAAAACACATTGTGCTTTCATAGTGTGAAAAGAGGTCAAGTGTTCGTTCCTCAAGCTAATTCATAAGAACACTTGGTTGAGAGAGAGAGATCAGAAATTCACAAAGAAAAAGAAGTTGTGCTTAGTCAATAACTTCTTTCTTGATTTGAGTCCCTCCATCCTTTGAATGACTCAGTCTCTTCTGTGTATAAACTCTTAATCTATTGCAAGAGATTAGGCAATTCATAGTGATGTTGAAGCCTGAAGGCAAGCTTCTTGAAGATGTACAGAAGAAGCTCCAACGTTGCTAATCCCAATCACATTGATACTAGCAGACCTCTACTGCGTTGCAAGGGTTGTACGTTGGTTGTGTGATATTTAGTCTTCACAGAGGGTCGAATGCTTAGCACTTAATTGTTCAATTACTTTCTAATTGAACAACCTTTAATGTTCTCTTCTCATAACACTCTTACCAATTTCTCTTCTATATTCGCCAAGTCTGGGTGATGGGGATGGTAGGGTGTGAGTTTTGGTATATGTCTTCTCCTTCCCTTGACTTTCTTTCCATGAAACCCCTAGGGAAGTTTAGGTTAGAGAGTTGAGGTTGATGTACTAAGTATATTTATCATTTGATAAACCTCTGCTGAATTCTTAAATATAAAATCAGTTTCCAACATTCCGCCTTTACTTCGCTTGCCTCTTCTTCCATTTTTTTTTTAAATCTTGTATGCTTCCTGCTCATGGAATTGTAAGAGTACATTTTATGAAATTAAAAGTCCTAAGTTGCTATGTAACTTAGTTCATTCAACACATTGTAACTTTTATCTTCAATGCTATATATATTTGCTTATGCATTTATGATGCCTAATCTCTTTTAAGCAAATTATTTAATAGTGATCTCCAGCAGACTTTCAAATCTTTATCACCATGTTTGTCATTGCATATTGTCTATGTTTATTTGTTTACTATAACAAAACTGCAATGATATGATAAGGAAATCACATATGCTTGAGAAACTTTATCCAAGCTCTCATTTGATCTACCAAAAGAAGGATGAAATTTTGATGAATGGAACATATTTTCATATATAATGACTTATAAATTGAGAGACTAAAAGTGACATATTTAAAGGTAAAAGTGACATATTTTCTTATATAATAACGTACACATTGAAGGACTAAAAGTGACACATTTAAAAGTAAAAGTGACACATTTATAGGTAAAAGTGGTCATTTAAGGCAAAAAAGTTAACACTTTTTATTCATAAAATCTAAGAGGTGGCGCTGTGATTTCCAATAGTTAAGGAGTGGCGCTGCAATTTTTGAAATTTTGACCCATTTCATATGAAGATATTCATCTTACGGATTACGATCCAAAAAATCTGTAAGACCCTCTTACAGAAGACCTTTTATTTTGTTATATGTTTTACAGTAGTGTTAGGTTTACCACTACTTCGACCACTATTGTTACCACCAAACCTTAACAACGATAAAAAGTTATCTTTCACCAAAACTCATTTTACCTTCGTCAAAACATAGTGGTAAATCTATCATTTTTTTCATTTTTTATTGCAACAACAATCATTCAACAAATAAAAAGAATTGAAGTAGAGAGTAATGGATTCCAGCTCTAATGTGTACGAGTAATATCTACTTAGTTTGAATTTTTCGAAATCATACTTGGAGGAATAATTGAAGTTTCCCTATAAAAAAGAATTGAAGTGCAATGTAACAATAACAAACTTGGCAACTCATAAATTTATCATGGAGGAGTAGGTCGCCTAACCTGTTGGAGAAAATCATAAAAGGGACAATGTCGAGCATAAAAATCTAAATATATTATAGAATCATGTACAGAATATTTTCCTGCAAGAATTATTCAATCTTATCAAATGTCTTGGGTTATACGGATATTTTTGTGGGATAAGATTACAATTGCCCTCCTATTTTTGGCACTAAAAACGGAAGATTACTATTGGAACATTCTGTAGATCTTTTTTACACAAAAAACAAAGACGATGGAACTGATATATAGTTTTATATGTGTCCCTTGTAGATAATCGAATTTCCTTTCAAATGGTTGTAACCCTTGGATTAGTCACTAAACAACTGCTAGGAAAAACTAGTTTTTTACTAAACGTAACACCACTTAAAAATATAATTTACTTAAATACCCTCCCTTCAATTGAAAAAACATAAACGTTTTATCAGAACGTTTAAAACACTTAATTTTTTTGAAGATCTTTCATCGATTTTCCTCTCAACCATGCAACTTAGGCTCCGTTTGTTTCAGGGAAAACGTTTTCCGGAAAACGTTTTCCGGAAAATGATTTCCAGAAAATGAAATCATTCTATTTTCCGCTGTTTGGTAAGTCTTATGAAAATGTTGTGGAAAACATTTTCCGGTGTTTGGTAAACTTTGTGAAAATGTGTTGGAAATCATTTTTTTTACAATATCATTTGTATATAATACTCCAATAGGAACTAAACATAAATTTTCACACGAGTTATCAACTCTCCATGTATACTAGCTATTTTACAAACGCAATAATGACCATAAAATGGCAGCATACTTTGGATAATTTTTGAATGTACGTTGCATAAAGCATAAAATTTCACATTACTCAAAAATACTTACCAAAAGTCTAATTAAGATGTGTACAAAATATTGTGTTCCACATGATGATCATGTTCAAATACTAACAAAATATTACCAAAACTCTAATAATTGTTTTAAAAATAAACCATCATCCAAAGCTTTCTTGTCCTTCAACAACAAAACATAAAACTAGTATCCATGCCACTCTTGGGTCATGAATTTTTCAATCCATTTCCTTCGAAGGTTCTCACTTTTTACCATGAATCCTCTAGCCAAATCCTTGTTGATAATCAGATGATCAAACACCGAACCAAGAAACACTTCATCAAAGCCTTCAGTTTTCATAACCTCTTTGTAGAGATCTTCTGTGGTCACTTGCTCATCAGAAAGTTTCTTGATTGCTAACGCAACCTCTCCAAGTTGTTCAGCTACTTTGTTGTCATATGAAAAAAAAAACATTTTAAAATAGAAAATAGACAATGTTTAGGATGTCCCTAGAAAATGTTATGGAAAACTATATATGAATAAATACAAAAAAATATATTCTAATATTAATGCACATATTGAATATAAAATAGTGTTGAACTTTAAGTAATTTTTCTTTAGTAACCATTTATCATTAATGGTGTCAAATCAATGTCTATCTCTTTTCAATCTCACAATTACAAATAATTTTTTTGATAATTGATATGAAAAAAAATGTTTTAAAATAGAAAATGGACAATGGTTAGGATGTCCCTAAATAATATAGGTGATACTAATTTTAGAATGTAGTAAGCATTTACTAAAATTATAACTTATAAATAGTATGCACAAACTTTATTTATATTTCTAAACAATTTATTTGTTGAGTGAAATATTGTGTGTGTAAGTAAATATGTGCAATTGTGAAAGGGGGCGGAGGGTGCCCGAACATTTGGAAAATGACTTACGGAAAATGAATCTGTAAGTCATTTTCCGGAAAAGAAGCCTTCAGTTTCCGTTGACTCGGAAAACCTTTTACGTTGACTGCATTTTCCTAATGTTACTAAACACCGGAAAATGAGGAAAACGTTTTCCGGAAGTCATTTTCCGTGAAACAAACGGAGCCTTAGTTCCCCCTTTTTTTTATATACATCCGTCAGGAACGAACGACATTTTCTATAAAATGTCGCTTACGCTTGGCAACATTCTTCACAAATTGCCATCACTGCACTTTTTAGCCATTTGTAGATTAAAAAAAAATCAAATACGCTAGATACTAACGATATACTCCCTCCGTTCATGGCAAAGAATATATTATTATATTTTGTAATATTTTATTTAAAGAGTCCACTTTAAAAAATGAAAGTACAAAAGTTTCATTTTATTACTAATGAACTACTAAAAATATCATTTTTTTTAAAAAAAGTTTAACTTTCAAACGGTGACTCTTTGTCCGAAACGGAGAAAGTATTGAATAACAAAGTGCTACACCTTGGCCACACTTTATATTTGTAACCTGTGGTGACATTTTGTATTTCTTTTAGTAAGCAAGGGGGGATCTATGAATTTTTTTAATATTACATATTTTAAATAAATAAATAAATATAATTAATATGCATAAATATGTATGTCAAAATAAATGAAAATAAACTACGTAAGAACTTACGGTATATTGGGAATCAGCATCAACGTTGTCATTAGGATTAGAAACCATTGATAAAAAAAATGAGTGAGAGAGTAAATAATACTCCCTCCGTCCCTAATTAATCGTCTGAGTTGACCCGGTGCACAGTTTAAGAAAAAGTAATTGACTTGATTATTTATATTGGTTTAATATGTAGTTTCCTTTAATATCCATGTATATGTGGCATATAATTAAAGTAGAGTGAAAAAGTAAGGGTAAAGTGGTAAAATTGATGTTCTAAAAAGATAAGTTTCAAAGTGAACAATTATTTTGGGACGGACGAAAAAAGAAAGGAGGACGATAATTTAGGGACGGAGGGAGTAAAAGTGAAATAGTAATGTCATGATAACTTGTTTTCTTTTTCTTCTTTTTTTCACAAAAGAGCAAATTAATAATTGTACATTTAAGTGGGAGTTACATTTAGTGTTATTGATGTAGATATTACGTTGGGTTGGCCCTAACCCTACAGAGTCGGGCAACTGATAACTCAAATCGTAATTTTAACCCTAAACCTGTAGGGAACGGTTTAACATGGTCAGCCATATTAACACATGATGTCTTATTTAAATTAAAAAATCGAAATTAAGTAACAAACATATTGACGGACAAGTGACAACGATTAACTATACGAATTAAAAACATGAAATCAAGTTTTCTTTTGAGAAAGTATCTTCTTCGACATCATTATTCTTTTCATCTACAATAATAAAATAAAATAACATAAAATAAATGTTGATAAGAAGTTAATACAATCAAATATTTTAATCAAATAGTAAAATATAATACTAAGGTCAACCCGTTTAGCACGGAATTTAAACGGGTTGTATTTTTTCAACTCTAATCCTTTCTGATTCTCGATTAGCATGATTAACCATGTTGTTTTCAACCATTTTAACATATCTAATTATGTATACAAAAATCTCATTTTGACAAATTTTGGAAACTTATATGTCTTAGAATTGTACTTACGACCATGTTTGGGTTTGACTTTCATCAAATACACATACATCATCACAAAGCTAGCAGGGGATAGACATTGGTTTACCAAATGAAATGATAATATATATTGCACATTTGAATTTCAAAGAAACAAGTTAGAATGGTTGAGTGTTGTAAGGGGTCATCCTCAAGTTCTTGTCATCTTGAGAGGTTGTGAGTTTGAATGTTAATTCTAATATTTTGAACCCTCATTTTAACCAAAAGCTTCCAGCCCGCAGGCTAGCTCTAGAACCCGTCAGCCCAGCCAAGTTTTTTACGTGACCCTATAGGGTTAGCCCGTTTATTAAATGGGTTGGATTTTCTCAACCTTAACCCTATCATGTTTCCGGTTAATAGGGTCGATCATACGGTTTCTGACCTTTTTAACATCTCTAGTCATTGAATTTTGTGTTTTGGGTATTTCAAATTTATTTACTTCATTTTAAAATAATTTTTTTAATAAATTATTACAAAATTAAATAAATTATTTCTTGAATTAGAAGGTGAGAATTTTTAGAAAGAATCCACTTCTGCGTGATGTTGACATGCAGCACAACAAATGCTATGCGTTATTTGGATTTTGGAGTGCAATAGTTAGTTATTTTCGCTTTCTAAATTATTAATCGGTTTAACTTTTTTGTTTTAAATTTACTAAAAATTACATATTTTATTATATATATATATATATATATATATGTGTGTGTGTGTGTGTGTGTGTGAAACTTTGCATTCTAACGACTTTCAATTTATTTAACCAATAAAAAATCAAACATGACAATAAATTATGAATGAAGTCAGTATAATAACTTTATAAATAAATCCATAAGATTGTTTTGATTGAATGACACATAAATTAAGAAAATATAATTAATTTATTATAAATATTATGATAATGCACAATTTCAAAAAATAATCATGTGAGAGTGAAGTTATTAATTAAAGTTAAAATCAATCAAAGTTAAGTAATAAAAAAAAGAAGCCTATTTATTAAATATTTTTTAAGTTATTAATTAAAGTTAAATTGTAATTCCATCTTCCATTAGTACACCCTATACATCCGTCCGTCCATATATAGCCAATAATTACCATTTTAGCCTGCATGTCAATTAAAAAGCCTCAATTAAACTATTGGGATAGTTGCACCATTAATTATATCATAATCCTTTTCGGTCATTTTGCATTTTTGCTTATTTATTTCAATTTTGCATGTGATTGGTTTAAATGCAATATTTTTTCATGTCCCTGCTCCCTATGAAGGTGAGATGGATGTCGTTAGATACTCCCCGACTATTAAATACTCCCTTTGTTTCGTATAAAGATTCTATTATTTTATTTTTAGATATTTTACTTAAATAGTGCATTTTCAAAAATTAAAACACAAAAATAGGGCTGACGATTGAATGGATCGGATCGAAATGGGTAATAGGTCGTGCCCCGTTACGACCCAAATATTAATCTGGGTCAAAATGGGTTGGTTCGAAACTGGTTGGGTTAGAACTGGTAATGGGTCGACCATTCTAACCCCACATTTTTCGTCAAAAAACATATATTTGCATAACAAAAATTTTATGGGTCAAAATGGGTTATGAGTTGGGTCCAAACGGGTCGATCCGTTTTGACCCATGAAAATTTTCAAGTCGGGTTGGATTGTGTGATTTTCAAGTCAGATTGGGTGAGCTAACGGGTTTTGAGTTGTAATTGTCAGCCCTAGACAAAAGTGTCATTTTATTACTAATAAACTACTAAAAATATCATTTTTTAAAAAATTACTTTCAAACAGGGATTTTTTTCCCAGAACAAAGGAAGTTGTTTGTAATTGATCAAAATGCAAAACACACTAACATTAGACCTCAAACTTCTTGTTTTGAAAAATATTTATCAAAGAAAAAAATATTATCAAATCGTCTTTTAAAGCTAGTAAAAATTGTACTCTTGGTGTAATTATTTGGCCAAAATATGTTTACCACCTTCAAATATACATCAAATCTCATAACGCACTCCGATGTTAAAATTTTTTCAAATTCATACATGACGTTATCATTTATCCAATTTTGCCCCCACTCGTTCATGGGCCTTAAATACTTGATGTTAAACTTGCACGTGCCTTCCATGTGGGGGGGGGGGGAATTGGGTATTTTTTTCCTTACTTGAGAGGGGGCAATTGAGTCTTTTTGCCATATATTCACAACACTAATGATGCCTAGGGAGAACACTAAATAAAGGGGTCAAAGTGTAAAAAAAAAAGAAGAATTCATGGTGGCTCTAGGTCCGCCGTCGTCAACTATTGTCACCACCACCTCACCTCCGTCACCGTAGCCCCAAAGGTAGCCGTCATTTTACTTGTTAACTTATCGATTTGTTTAGCATAAATTTTTTGCTCGTTCAACCAATCAGAATAATTCAAAATGATATAAATTTCTTGAACAAAGTTCTATTTCTTTAAGAGACAAATTAAAACTAAATGAGTTTTGACTATATCAAATTTGAAAATTAAATAACAATCTAATCCCATTTAAAATAAAAGAATATACATTAGGTATGATGTAAAAGAACATCAAAATTTAAAAATAAAAGAATATACATTATGTCTTTTTGAGCGGACAAAATGTTAAATTTTGAAAAAAAAAAGAAGAAGAATACATGCTAAATTTGTACTAAAAAATATATATATTTGGCCAAAAAAAATTCAAACATGACAATAAATATGGACGGAAGGAGTATTAAATATTAACAAATGATATTTAATAGAACGTTGATGTCCTTGGATAATATATTATTTACAATGTCTATTAAAATATAAAGATCTAAGTAAATTTGATCAAACGATATAAATGTCAAAATTGATATAAATACATTTGATTTGACAATATATATATATATATATATATATATATATATATATATATATATATATATATATATATATATATATATATATATATATATATATATATATATAAAGTTGGTGAAGATAATTATGGTTGTGTCATCTCACCAAACTTTTGATATTGTTGAATCCTCAAGCCTCCAAATCACTTGACTTGAGATTTTTAATTTTCTATTAATTAGCTAAAAATAATAGTTAATATGATATTGTGATATTAATCATTTACTATTAATCTCTTACCAATAAAAATGATTTATTACTCATTGGTACAAAGAATTATTTTAGTTTAAAAGTTGGTAGATAAAATTATTTTACTAACAATAGAAAAAATGTATCCCATATTAGATAGAAAATAATATTGGTTTCAAAAATTTTAAAATAAAAGACTTCTACTATTATTATTAATAGAATATATGTATTACGCATTCGTTAGAAAATGATATTGGTTTCAAAAGTTTTAACATAAAAGACTCCTACTATTATTATTAATATAATAGATATATCTTTCAAAAGTGTTAGAATAAAATATTTTTACTATTATTACTATGTATCTCACGTTGGTTAAAAGACTTTTACTGTTATATATATATATATATTCACATTTGTTAGAAAATTATGTTGGTTTTATATTTCAATATTTAAATCATAATGTCTAAAAGTTTAAAAAGTATACTACTGCTATTATTAAAAAAAAAGTATGTCACATATAAAAATTATAATAGTATTATTACCAAAATAACACTTGCGGAGCACGAGCTCTATAATTAGTATTAATGATACGACTACACAAACTCAACCCCATAATACCATCAGTATGTTTCATGTAATACCATCTTACGATTTTTAATTTGTAATATGTAGTTTAATTTTTTTATAACTTAGCCCATCAAAATATAATGTATCGGATAAAAATAAATCATTTTTCAAAAAACATCTTACCCAAACTTTTATATGATACCAAAGCTCAAATATTCAAAACTATTAATGATTCGCATTCTTTGGATTTTTTTCTTCTTTTGTGAGACTTGGCATGGAGCAGAATGATTGGTCTTTAATTGATTAGTGCTGGCCACAAAGGTTGGAGTGATACTGCCAAAATGGTGAATGATTACTTGGCGATGAATGACTGAGGCTCCCTGGGTGGGACCAATGATGGTCTCACTTGATGGAATTGGTTGACGTGGCTTCAAACAACCTTCTTTATTTGCCACGTCTACCACTTGTTTGCTTCAAATTTCAAAACAAGCTTGTTCTCGCTTGGAATCTTCACCCCGCCGGTTGTTACTTCACAGATATCGACAAGTGCACGTAAATGCCCCCCAAGTTTCTTATTTATTACTAACATGCCACTCTTACTTGAAAATCCTACGTTTTTAAAGCGTTGCGCCAAATGAGACATAATATATGGTGGATAGAGATGTTAATCGAATCAACACTATCCCTACAAGCACAATCTGGTAGGGTTGGACCGTAATAGGGTCAGTCCTGAATTTAATTTATATAATTATATTTTTTCGATCCTAACTCTTTTCGGTTATGAATTTAACAAGGTTAGCCATCGATTTTACTTAGGTTGACCCTGACCCTATCTTTATAGGATCGACCCTGTAGGGTTGCGACCATAATAGAACCAGCCCTATTAATCCTGAATTTAATAGAGTTATATTTTCTCGATCTTAATCCTTTTTCGGTTACAATTTAACATGAAGATTAATCTTACATAATATAATATACTCGACAATTTTTCCTAAGTTTTTGCCTTAAAAAATTACTCCCTCTATTCGTAAACAACAATGCTAGATTTACAATAACTTCTATAACTATTGTTAATACTAAGCCTTAGTGAAGAGTAAAACTTTCTTTCTCCAAAACATATTTGACCTTCATCAAAGCTTAACTGTAACAATAATTGTAGAAATATTTGTAAAACTATCATTTTTTATTCCTAAAAAGTAATGCTACTTCCCTTTTTTGGTTTTTTCAGAAAAATTGTCCACCTTCTAGTATTTTTATTTTCGACAGTTACATTTAACATTTTACTCTAGATTTGATTACGACGTTAATTGATAAGTCTCATTCTCACATGCGTATTATTAAAAAATACACAATAATATTTATAATATAATCAATTATAATTTGTTAATCTGTGTGACGGGTGAAACATAACATTTTTTTATGAACCGGTAAAATATCTATTTTTTAATACTCCATCCATTCCGAAATAAGTGTCATGTTGAGTTTAATTTTTTTAAGGATTTTGCTTTTTACCATTTAACATTAATTTGTTTTTTATTTTAGACTTTTAAGTTTTAAGTTGGTGGATCACATATTTCACATGAGTATTCTTGGAAAAAACCAACGTTTTAATACTTATAAAAGATCGATTAACTTTCAATAATCTATGTGCGGATGTGTCGAATCGAATTGACTCTTTTTTTTTTTAAACAAAAGAAATAGCTCTAAGGCTTCGTTTGTTTTACGAAAAATAATTTTTGGAAAATGTTTTTCTCATTTTTCGGTATTTGGTAACCTTACGAAAATATAGTCAACGTAAAAGCTTTTCCAAGTCAACGAAAAATGAAGTCTTCTTTTCCGGAAAATAACTTACGAATTTATTTTACATAAGTCATTTGCCGAATGTTCAAGCACTCTTCCATACACTTCCACAATTACACATATTTACAAACACACACAATATTTCATTCAACAAATAAATTGTTTAAAAATAAAAATGGAGTTTGTGTATATTATTTATAAATTATAGTTTTAATAAATATTTACTACGTCTTAAAATTAATGTCCACTGTATTATTTAAGGACGTTTCAAATATTATCTCTTTTATTTTTTAAAACATTTTTTCATATCAATTATTAATTGTTTGATTTGTATTTGCGAGATTGAAAAAAGATGAACCTTATTGATTTGACACCATTAATGACAAGTAAAATATTTTTAAAAGAAAATTATTTAAAGTTCAACACTATTTTATATTCAATATGTGTATTAATATTAGAATATATTTTTTGTATTTATTTATATATGTTTTTCTGTAACATTTTATGTACATTTACCAAACACTCAAAAATGTTTTTTGATATATTTTGAAAAGATTTAACAAACACTTGAAAATAAAATCTTTTCATTTTCCAAAAATCAGATTTTGAAAATCATTTTCCGTGAAACAAACGGAGCTTAAATGCACAAAATGCCCGTATTTGTTACACCCCCTTCGTCCAACCAATATTATCCATTTCCATTGAGGATGTCTCTTTTATTTCTTTTTTTTTTTTTTTTTTGATGATGTCCCTATTTAATAACACAGTAAATTCCTTTCCTACATTTATATATTTTTTCGTTTTGGGCAAAGAGTTTTTATTTGAAAGATAAACTTTTTAAGAAAATACCACTTTTAATAGGTCATTAGTAATAAAATGACACTTTCATGCCTTAATTTTTGAAAATAGACTTTTTAAGTAAAACATCTTAAAATAAAATAATAGACTCTTTACCCGAAACAGACAGAGTAGTTTAAACTAAGAATAGATTGAAAATGAAAATTGAAACTTGTGTACGTGGATGGAGGTACATTTAAAAATAAGGATTAAAACTCTACTAGTAACAAAACGTGTATAAATTTTCTAATAATATTTATTGTACTCTAAATTTGATTGAAAAAAATTATGCAGACGCCGTACTACCATGGCCGGGCGAAGGACTTTAGGCCTCTAAAAATTTATTTCTTAAAAATCTACTTATTATAATTTTTTAAAGATCAAGGCACTCTTAGTTTCGTGAAAACCGTACTATTCATATAAATAAACAATTTGATCGAATTATCGACAATGAAGTTGTAAGATGTCCTAAAAGAATATATAAAATTGAATATTTCTGGTACATAATACGTTGTGAATAGTATGACTCGATTGTTTAAACAATAGTTGGGAGGGCGTACCCCTTGCGATGTACAAATTTTTTGGTTTATAGCATAAACATGGTCGCGTCATGTTTCGACAAGGCGACCGCGTCAGACAAAGCGGTCGCCTTATCAGGGACAAGGCAATCGAGTTAGATTTCGGAAGATCGACTCTCATTACTTGAAGCGGTCGTGTTAGATGACAACATCTCTTTAGCAAGAAGTCTAAAAAGATGAAGCGGTTGTGTCCAGAAGAGAAAGTGACCGCATTGTGACAAGACGATCGCGTTACATGGAGTAATGTGACCGTGTCCGTACGGAAAACAAATTTTATTTTTCTTTATTTAAATTGGTTTAGGGTTTGATATCGTATCCTTGTATAGATTTGTAACTCTAAAATATGTATAAGGTTGACAATAATAAAATTTCAATAGTCAGTTGACCATAATCTCTCTTTCTATTATCTTCGACTCATCTAACTATACTTTGTGATTATTTTCTATTTACTTCCACTCATCACAGATAAAAGAGTCATCTCATTTCAAAGGAAATTTGAACAATTTTAAAAAAGTATCAATAATTTTTTGGATTAGATTTACTAAACATTATGACAACTCTAATATTGACGGATTAACTTTAGGAATAATAAAAATTTATACCAAGTGAAAAATGATACACCAATTAACATACTTAATTATATAATCAAACTTTTTTTTTTCAAATGCATATATCACTTATAGAATAATGACAACGATTCCCGCAACTGTTGTATCATTATGGAAAAAAGAATTTTTTGATCCACAATAAATGTATCGACAAAGATTAAGTAAACTAACTTTATTATCGATTGAAAAATAATTATTAAATGATTTTGCATCATTAAATCACGAAAAATAAATTTTAAATAAATATGTGATAAAAATTTATTTTTTAAAAATGTCTCACTTTAGAGTTTACTTTAGGCACGTTGGTCTCATGTATATGCTCAAATAGACTAGAAGGGGGGGGGGTGAATAGCATATGTTACCACTTTAAAATGTATCTCACCATTCATTTAAGAATATTGGTGCAATGTCTTTAGTGACAAGACAATCTGAAGATGAGACACGTCTGCCGGTAACAATGATCAACAGACTTGTTTAAAATTGAGTATTAAACTCTGTTGGCAAATTGTAGATAATCTATATGCTAAAAAGAGTTTTGGCAGCGGAAAGGTTCATGCAATACAGATATATCTTTAGAAGGTTTAAGTAGATATACACGAATATAAGTTTAGAACAATAGCATACTTAACTCTTTTTCAGATGCATGTCATATGCGTTACAAACTAGATAACTTAAGAAAATCAAAACCTTTTTAATAACAGGAAAGAGAGATCAAAGCAGAGTTTGAAGGATATGTAATATTTGCAAATACAAAAGAGGTTTACTCAAAGACAAACATGTTTATTACATCAACTAAGACTCTCTAATATAGTAATCTATTTTCTTCCCTTGTATTCTTTCCCATTCAAGAACTCGTCTTTCAAAGATTCTAGGACAAGTAAGGAACATGTGGAGTCAAGAAAATTCAACATGAGAAGACAATTTTATGGGTTGCTCAAATAATCAATATTTGAGCAACTGCTTGCTGAGCACTCGACTCCCTATGATGACCTATAATTGCACAACCAACAATTCTTGCAATGTAATACAAGTCTGATGGTATGAATACAATGCATGGTATGAATACAAATAATTCTTCCTATTCCTTGGACATCTTTGAAGATCTATCTTCAAACGGAATCAAAGTGCTTGATCTCTACCAAAGGATTATATTTATGAGATTCTATAGAGACTGAGTTCTTTGAAGGGAATCAAAGAGCTCAAATTAAGAAAGGAGTTTCTTGACAAGACAATGTTCTCCATCTTTGTAGCTTTTCCAGATCACTCTTCCTCACTTCTTACTTGTCTTCTTTGTAATCCACATAAAGTGTTTTGCAAAGGTTTGAGTTTTCTACAGTGATCATTCTCACTCTAGCATCTGCTAGTTCTCTATGTTAAAGAAGGATGAAGATGTTTCTTTTATAGATGGAGATCGATAGATTCATTGAGACTATCTTCGAATGATCTTATATTTGTTGGAGTGGTTTTCCTGGATAAGATTAAATCTTATAGAATGTAGGATAAAGATATTCTGGAAGAAATCTCACTGAGAAAGGTTGTCCAAAAGTCAGACTGGGTAGATGTGTCACTGTTGAGCAGGTCTGGCGGAATAATACACTAACATTTGGTTTTCCAATAAAGTAGATACATTTGCACTTGAAAGCCAACTGTAGAGAGGAATATACATTGAACAAAATCCAATAAGATCTTGTAGGTCTGAGAGCTGTCAAGCTGCTTCCGTAAGTTGACTTGTAGGAGAAGCTTGAGCATTTTGTCGTTTTTGAACGTCTGCAATAATTCCACTTAAGTTTACACGTGCAGCTCAAGACGGATCGAAGGTCTGTTGGTTTGATATTCCTTTAAAGATTTTATCTCCTAATATATAGGTCTACTGGTCGAAATAGTTGAGGAAGGAACGATCAACACGTAACAAATCTACTAGTATGATATCTTCAAAGAGGCTATCATCCTATAACAAGTGTGCTAGTGATAGTGTACTGAGAAACTGGTCTGCTAAGGTCATCATGTAAGAGTAGGACTAAGACTCAGACTCGCCTTGTTTAAGACCTATGCAATGTTCAAAAAGTTGCCACACTAACCAGCACGCATCCCTTTTAGTCACTTGTTAGAACATGCAGTAATGAGAATATGTAAATCAAGGTGTTCAGGAATATGCAAATGAATAAGGATTGTTTCAGCAGACATATTCCAACAAGGCTTCTATAAGAGTTGGGTGGACCCTGCACATTGCGATCAATCATTTATATTGTTTTACTTTTCACGTGAAGTTTGGGGAGTATCTTTTTATTACTACCCCTTCCGTCTCGAATAAATGTTCTTACTTTCTATTTTTGGATGTCTCAACTGTTTTTAATGAGTTTTTGATAATAAATGTTATACTCCCTTCGTCCGGGATAAATGTTCGTATTTTCTATTTTGGGATGTACCAACTAATGTTACTAAAGACTTTTGGTATACAAATTTTCTACCATTCTTCCTAATATATTTCTTTATTTAATACTATAACTAGTTTTACACCCGTGCGTTAAGCGCACGTCATATATCTTTTTCTATCAAATTATACATAAGCAACATGAAGTGAAAAAAATAAGATTAACCATAAAGATTGTGAGTTCGATATGTACATAAACTGGACAAATTATTATAACGTAGCGATTAAGAAAAAGTAAAATTATTAATAGAGAATACAATAAATAAATCAAATATTTTATAAAATTTAGAATATTTTTTTAAATATAACATTTGTCATTAAATATGTGCGATTACTACTACTATCACTATGATTAAATATGTACAATTACTACTACTCTCACTATCACATAACAAAACTCATATAATCTATATTAATAAATGTATAACAAATTAAAATGACGATAAATCAAAGAAAAGCAACTCAAATCACATACTTCCAACGGTCATCCCTCCCCTGAAATGATCTAAATGTTCCCAACTCAAAAACCCTTTCATTAATAGTGTCACCCAAATGATCTGACACTGATAATATATGTACTTAATTATTACAACTATATCTACAAATATTTAAGCTCAATTCAATAGACGATAAAATAGACATTTAGACTATGATTACTCTCAATTCATTGTACCTCTCACAGAGTAAGATATACTCGACTACTCGTCCATATACATAATCACACCCTTCTACAGTCATCGTACATGTTCCCAAATCAATTAAACTACGATTTACTTGTCCATAGTTATCTTCCAATGTCAATGAGCGAAAATGGAATCCGATAATGATGGTGTTGTCACCTCTCACCAGAACCTTGTTGATCTTTAAAAGTCCATTCATCCAATATGTCATAACTGATGTTACTACTATTGCCAGTGAAATTACGTGGTTATAGACAACAAAAGCGGTCACAAGGCATTTATATTCAAGGAGAAAACACATTTATGGCTGAGTAAACAATGTTTGTTGAGTATCAAATTAGACATGACAAATTTTAAGGATCCATAGTTGTTCATCAAATTATATTTCACTATGTATTTGTTCTTTAGCTCCTATGGATAGAATTTGTCTTGATAAAACTCACAAGTAAATTAATATTCAGAGAGGAAGCACATTTATGGCTGAGTAAACAATGTTTGTTGAGTTTTAGATTGCTAGTCTTGTTTCCCTTGCATATTGGTAAAAAGAGAAAAGACATTCCTTCTTAGATTGATAGTATTTAATTTCTTAACAACTTCTTATATATATTTTTATTTACTTATCAATACTTGTATATGTGATCATATGTAAATAATATCCTTATTTTGTAAGTAGTTACAGGGGTTATCTAACAATCTTGATATAAACAAATTACATTTGTCATTATATATATAAAGAAAATGTTACAAAACAAAGTGTTCCAATTTCCAATGCATTGTTAATTAAATGTTTAGTATAAAAACTAAGAAAAAAGTAATAAAACAAAGTGTTTCAACTTCCGATGCTTATTTGTGTTTTCATTTATGGAAAACATTTAGGCGGGAAAATCACGCTTGTTATTATATATATATATAGATTATTGCACATCATAAAAAGAGAGTGAGTGTAATGAGTACATAATTAATGATAGAGATAATATGTGTAATGAGTATTATTGTCAGAACATATTTTACAACCTATCATTAATTACATTTCTTAATCCTTGTATTTTGAAAACTTGAAACATTTATCTGAGACAGAAGAAATACTATTATTTTCAATATACCCTTAAACCTTTATTTAATATCAACATGATGTTGGGTTTGTTAGACTGTGGGGCTAATCGCCACGGAGATTTTAAATTTTTAAAAACATGTATACAATATACAAAATGATAGCCCCAAAAACCACTTAGCGATTTAACGATCATGTATATCGTGCAAGTGGTAAAAAAAGAAGTTTGTGTTGATACTTATTGTATTTAGATTTATACATCAGTGGCTAATTGGGCTACGTATCGATTAGCGTAGCAACTGTGTATAGAACTTTGCCAAGTATAGTTTTTATAGGACTTTAACAGGTTCAGCGGAAGACCTCTTCAAAACTTCACCGGAAGACCTGCTTCAACATACAAACGGCAGACCTTGTTCCCACTCGGTCAATCATGACGTGTCCAGTCAAGCAATTCTTAAATAGATCAATTTAAATTTATCCCTATCAGTTTGAATTTAAATTGAGACATTCACGACATCTCGACCCGAAATCGCTTTAAAAGCAGGAAGACTTTTCAGAATTGAAAGTAGAAAAGCGGCACTCTGCGCAACAACTCTCACAGATCTGACATCCAGATTGCCCAACTTCCAGAAGATCTCTGCACTCATTCCCTGCTCGATATCTGTGAAGGAGAAATTCTTGATTGACAGCCCCATGCATTTAATGCATTCAACCTAATAGAGCTGTTAAGTCTTCGTCTCAACGGATCTCCAATGCTCATCTCCGCTATAAATCATGCTATAAATGCTGCCATTAAAGATTGAAGAAACAAATTGATGAATTGCTTTGAAAATCTACAACAACTCTAAGTCTTATTACTCAGTGCATTAAAGAGATCCTCAACAGATCCAGAAGTCCTTGTCAACAACAAGAAGCTGTGCATCAACGCTTATTGTTTTACTTCTTGTTGTTTTCATTCAAATAGCTATCCTTCTGCACGAATTAAATATCATGTTTACACAGATATTTAATTCCTTAACCCCCAAACACAAGTCAATATTTTGTACACGATCCATTGGGAATATTCTCTGTAATAGATCTAGTGGAAAACATAGTGCACTATTTAAATCCAAGGTTGACTGCCTTGGTGGTGGACGTAGCACTCTTTATAGTGTGAACCATTCCAAAATTGTGTTAATTCCTTTACTGTTTGTCTGCTTATTTAACTGCTTATTACATTATTTATCTTTACCCTTTACAGCAAACTTAAGTAACTTGTTAAGGTCTACCGGTAGTCCTTATCGGCAGACTTGAACCAGCTTCATTGAAAGACTTCCGCTACTTCAATCTTTTCAATAGATTGAAAGTACATTTCAAAGAACTTACTTAAAAGTTTTTAAGTGTATAATAAGCTATTCAACCCCCCTTCTAGCTTATTATTGTGACCGTTGGGACCCACAATTGGTATCAGAGCCTCACTCTTTGAAAACAAGTTTTTCCGAGATTAAACTCTTGAGAGATTCGATCCAATGGCACAAACACACTACATGCTGCCTACATCTAATGCTAACCACGTCCCAATATTGGACGAAGGTCATTTTGATGTATGGAAGGATAAGGTAATATGTTTTATGAACTCTATTGACAACAGATTATGGAAGTGCGTTACTACAGGACAACATGTACCAATGAAGGCCAACCTTCTAGCCTCCATCGCTGGGAATGCTGTAGAAGTTCCCAAAGAAGAATCAGAATGAACATAGGACGACAGAAAACTGGTAAAGCTTGACAGTAAAGCAATCAATATCATTACTAGCTCTCTAGACACAAGCACATACCAGCAAGTGATCCGATGTACAACTGCAAAAGAGATGTGGGAAGCTCTTGTGGAATATTTGGAAGGAGACCAAGACACAAGAGATAACAGAAAATACACATACATCCAACAGTTTGACTCCTTCAAAAAGGATCCAAAGGAAACCTTGAGACAAGCATACGATCGCTTCAGTGAGGTAATAAATAGCTGCTTTTCTCTTGGTAAAACTTATGACAAAAAGGAAATGAACATGAGGTTTCTAGGCTCTCTAGGTAGCTTATGGCATGTTAAGACCACGACTATGAAAGAATCCAAAAACTTAACGAGATGACTCTCCGTAGTCTCTACGCAAGTTTGAAGGTTTATGAGCTCGAAGTAAATCAAGCCCTAGAGCAAGACAAACAGTTCAGAACTGTGTCTTTGCCGGCCATGGTTTAAGAAGAAACCACTGTTGAAAACAAACCTTCCACTTCCTCCAGTGAAAACGATTTTCTCTCAGATGAACAATTTGCTATGTTTGTAACGTTTTCAAAAATTTGCTAAATATGGAAGGAAGAACACACACCAACAACCTTTTATAAAAACTGGTGAAAGCTCAT
This sequence comes from Codonopsis lanceolata, assembly GCA_013146195.2. NCBI lineage: Eukaryota > Viridiplantae > Streptophyta > Magnoliopsida > Asterales > Campanulaceae > Codonopsis > Codonopsis lanceolata. The sequence goes on along the minus strand of CM028378.1, from coordinate 9,987,671 downwards.
CTAAGGAAGAGCTTGTGTGTTACAATTGTAGAAAGCCTGGCCACTTTGCCTCCAAATGTCCAAAACCAAAATTTGAAGCATATCGAAAACCCTCTTATAAAAAATTTCAAAAACAAAAAGGTATGTTGGCAGAAGACATAGAAGACAAACATGTTGCTACATGGTTTGAGACTGATTCAGAAGAGGAAGAGGATGATTGTGAGCAAGCTAACATATGCTTAATAGCTCATGATTCAGGTCCCACCTATGACTCTTAAAATAAAGTCGAAATCTCACCTAGTCCCTTGGATAAAAGTGAGATCAACAGTGAAAGCTTCAGTAAGGAAGAACTTCTTAAGGATAATCAAGATATGCTTGAAGAGTTCAACTCCTTTAGAGTAGCCTATGTAAAACTTGCCAAGAACTGTGAGAAACTTATTGCTGAGAAATCTCTGATGGCAGCTGAGATTCAAACTCTCAATAGCTGTCAACAAGAAAGTATCAAACTCAAAGGAGAAAACAAATTTCTTTGTGACAAAATTGAATGTCTAACTGAGCACATCAAAGGACTTGACCTAGAGAAAATTGCCATGCAAAAGACAATTGACTCTTGGAACAGCTCCAAGGATACCTTTGAAGAAATCCTTTCAAGCCAAAAATCATGTAAAGATAAATCTGGCATATGATATTCAGATGAGCCCGGTATGACATTCCCATCAGTCACAGAGAAAGGTGAATCCTCCGAGACTGCTAATGATATCTCTTTCTCTAAACAGACGTTCGGAAACAAGGGGAAACAAGGCCTTGGTTATTCAAGTGTTCCTTATGTTTACCCCAAAGCTCGGAAAGGGAAAGCCAAGATGACTGATTCAAATGAGAAACCTGAGAAAGTAACGGTAGAGAAACTAAAGTCTGTCGGCAACAACTCTGCTAAGGCAAAAGCTGCTGGCGGTAGACCTACTAAATCTCTACCGATGACTATCAAGTTTGTCTATGAAACAGGCAAAGCACCTGTATCTATTGAAAGTAAACTTAAAGGTATTCTACCGAATCCTCCTAAAAAGGTAATCAACAGACAAGCCAAAGCTAAGTCTGGTGGTAACCTACCTAGGAAGATTCAAAAGAAACTAATTAAGTCTACCGTCAACAAGCAAGCTGAACCAATAAAGAATGTTAAGAAAAAGGATAATCATAATCATTCTTCAGCTAAAGCCACTGACAGTTCTTTATAGAATTTCCATTTATGTCATTCTTGCAATTGCCTAGGCCATCTGGCCCCAGAATGCCTGCTAAGGTTCACTCCAAAATCTGAAAGACCTAGTTCTCTCAAGGTTAGGCAGGTATGGGTTCCAAAAGGTTGCTAATCCTTAGGACCCAAAAGAAAATAAAGGGGACCTTGTTGCTTTAAATCTTTTTCAGGTATGCTTCATGGCTATAGAATCAGAAAACAAAGACATCTGGTACCTGGACAGTGGCTGCTCAAGACACATGACAGGAAACAGAAGTCTACTTACAGATATAGCTGAAGCCAAAGGACCCACTGTTATTTTCGGATACAATGTAAGAGGAAAGACAATTGGATATGGTCAATCACTAGAGGAAGTCTCTCCATCAACAAAGTCTCTCTAGTGAGTGGCTTAAAGCACAATCTTCTGAGCATATCCCAATTCTGCGACAAAGGATTAATATGCCAATTCAACTCCAACCAGTGCCTCATCAAAGATCGTGAATCCTGCTCTACAATACTGACCGGCAATAGACAAGGAAACGTCTAAGTCGTAGACTTAAATCTTCTAGGGAGATTCTCAAGCCTTTGCCTAGTTGCTAACAACGTTCGTGACAATAGTTGGCTATGGCACAAGCGTCTTAGTCACCTCAACTTCAAGCACCTCTCCAAGCTCTCCAAAAATGGGCTTGTCAAAGGTCTACCTACGGTGTCTGCCGACCATGACATAAGTTGTAAAGCTTGCCAGCTAGGAAAACTTTCCAAGTCTTCCTTCAAAAGAAAGTATGTCTTATCAACAAACAGACCTCTTCAACTTCTACATATGGATCTCTTTGGACCAATCACAACAGTCAGTATTTATGGAGACGTACAAGTATACACTTGTAGTAGTTGACGACTACTCTAGGTTCACCTGGATTGAAACAATGACTTTAAAAGATGAAACATATGATCTAATCACTGCTCTTTTCAGAAGACTTCAAACATAAAAGCTTGAAGACATCAGTGACATAAGATCAGACAATGGCACTGAATTCAAGAACAGTGGTGTAGAAAGATACTGTGATGACCACGGGATCGGCCACAACTTCTCTGCTGCCGGAACTCCTCAACAAAATGGTGTAGCTGAACGGAAGAACAACACGATTGAAGCAGAAGAACAATGCCGCGTAGCAAAACTTCCAAAGTACTTCTGGGCAGAAGCCGTCAACTCTGCATGTTTTACCCAGAACAGATCCCTGGTAAACAAGTTTCATAATAAAACTCCATATGAAATATGGAAAGGAAGAGCCCCAAACATAGGATTTCTTAAAATCTTCGGATGTAAATGTTTTATTCTTCATAATGGAAAAGAATATAGAGGAAAATTTGATGCAAAATCAGACGAATGAATTTTTCTGGGGTATTCCAAACATTCAAAAGCATTTCACATTTTCAGTAAAACTCATTTAAAAATTTTAGAATCTGTGCATGTTTCTTTTGATGAATATGACTTGTTAGAGCCTAGAAAGGCTCCGAATGTTGCTAATGATTCGATAATGATGAGACAGTACAAACACGCATCTACTTCCACTCCTCTTCGTAATCCCGCAGACCCTTCGTTACGTAACCCTTCACCCAGCAGGACTTTAACTCGCCGATACCAATTCCAACTCTTCTGTTGACCCGTAACCCATCTCTTCTCTTACCCCAAACACCTTTGCGAGATCACTCATTCTTCTTGTTCACCGTAAAATGAAGGTCTCGAAGATCCTATCTCTTCTCGAATCCATTTTGGTGAATCTCCCGAACCTACTCCAAAATTCTTAAGGGAAGAACTCACCAGAAGTGATCTTCCTCCAACCATCATTGAAACAAGAGATCATCCTATTTCTCAAGTCATCGGAGATCTCAACACAGGAGTTCGTACGAGGAATAGAATTCGAGAAGAGACTATGTTTGCAAATGCATTTGTATCGAACTCGAGCCAAAGAAGATTGATGAAGCTATTGGAGATCATAATCGGATTGAAGCTACGCAAGAAGAGCTGAACCAGCTTGAAAGATGCAAGGTGTGGAGCTTAGTTTAAAGGCCGATCGATCATCCAGCTTATCGGCACCAAATGGGTTTTCGAAACAAAGAGATGAAGATGGAAATGTCACCGAAACAAAGCTAGATCGGTTGCTCAAGGCTACCGACAGAAAGAAGGGATTGACTTCGATGAAACATTTGCTCTGTTGCTAGATTAGAGGCAATCGACTCTTTCTAGCCTATGCCTCGCTCACATGGACTTCAAAAGTGTATCGATGGATGTAAAGAGTGCCTTTCGAATGATGATCTTCAAGAAACGGTATACGTGGAACATCCTCCGTGATTTGTTATTAAAGACAACCGGATCATGTCTACCGACTCAAGAAAGCTCTCATGGCCTAAAGCAAGCTCCCGTAGCTTGGTATGAAACTCTATCCAAGTTTTTAATAGAACAAGGATTCGTGAGAGGAAGGATAGACACTACCTTATTCATCCTCAAGCACAAAGGTCATTCTCTTACGGTACAAATCTATGTGGACGATATCATCTTTAGATCAACTAACCTAAGCCCATGCGCAAGAGATTCGAAAGCCGATGAAAGCAAGTTCGAGATGAGCATGATGGGTGAACTTACCTACTTCCTAGATCAGATTCACCGGACTTCGATGTAATCTTCATCGGCCTAACCAAATATAAAAACTAATCAAGAAATTTGGTCTTGATTCACTAAAGGATTTGAGACTCCAATGTCTACCGACGCCATCTTGACAAAGATGAAAAAAGCAGAAGAACATGACTCAAGTATCGAGGAATCATAGGTTCACTTCTTTTACCTTACCGCCGCAGAGCCCTCGACATTATGTTTGCCGCTTGTGTTTGTGCAAGATTTCGAGCATTCAAAAGAATCACATTTGCTTGCCGCCAAACGATCACGATATGTTTCAACAACAACAAATCTAGATACCGTATTCCAAACACAACAATTTCGATCTAGTTGGATACTCGATGCAGTGACATGCACCGCAAAGTGAGCCGAACAAGCACCGGTGGTGTGAACCCCAATTCGTACCCTTGTATGACATAAAATATCAAGAAGCATTAAACTTAACAAATGTCAAGTTGCGAGTCAAAATGCGAAAGAAAAAGCGGGATCTTGAAGCGAGGTGACTACGGGGCTAAGTGCAAAATTTCCAAAGTTACCAGCTTTTGGGTGCCGCGGAAGAAGCTTGGAGTGCCGCACAAGCATGGCTGGCCGCACCAAGCATGCCTCCTGTTTCTGCGATCAAATGGTACAGGATTACGAAACCTGGCAGTCTGGCGGTTGATCTTGTGAAAGAAGAAATCAACAAATTAGTCCCGAACGCGCTATAAATAGAGACCCCAGGCCTCTCATTTCACTCGTTCAAGTTCATGAGAAATTTTATACTGTGGCTTCCCTCTTGCGATCCTTCGATACCCTTATACGAGAGAGGTGCGAGAATGGGTGAGTGGAAGCCCCAAAATCTCCGCCCCGTCCAAACTACGCCAAATCAAAAACCCATGGGTTATAAGTGATCCCTAGCCTAGTTGTTAGGTCTCCACCTAAAACCCATCCAAAATCCCAAAATAAAAGTTACTTTGCCCGAGTAACGAGTTAAAAAGAATCTTTTTAAGTCTACAGGTTCATTATTTGAGAAAGGCCAAAACCTACCCAAATAAAGTTGTCTCACTTGAGTTGACAAGCCCAAACTTCAAAACATCAATCAAATCAAGTAGCAATCAGTTCAATTCAATTCAAAACAAAAAGACTCCTACTCGAAGAGGACATAGCGAGTTACACCACCGCTCTAAAGGTAATACCTTTAAGAGCGTATTTTTGGCTTCATTTGTATTTTTTCTTTTCATTTATTTTCAAAAACGTATTTTAAATCCGGCACAATGTAGCCAATATAAGCCGTTGTCTTTGCCGGATTAGATTAGAAAATATTATGTAAAGAGCCATTATAATATTTGAATATTCTTAAATGTGTTTGTAATTATTGGAAGGGAGGCATTTGCTTGAGTCCGTAATGTAGCCACGAATGTATACGTTTAATTTTCCCTTGTCAAAATAAGACCTTATTTATTTGCTAGATTAATATAACAATGAGCATACTTGACCAAAAGCGTTTGAGACCGAAAAGAGGCGAGTTGGGTGCCTAACACCTTGACTCGTAACTTAGCCCCCGAACCCGCTTTTAAAAATCTGGTTTCTTTTCGGTTTTCCTTTATTTTGCCTAAAAATAAAGGTGGCGCTCTAAAAACTTCGAGATCCGGTGGGGCCTCGCAGCATTCCCTCTTTGCACTTTCTGTTCTCCCAAAAAGGGAGATACGGGAATGGAGGTGATGTATTCCCGTATCTGGTATCCCAAACAAGGGATAACTTGATGCGAGAAGCTCATAGCTCCCATAGCGATTTGATTGGGCCATAAGGCTATTTTAATAAATCCATAAGTGGGGCGTCGCAATATCTT
>CM028378.1:9928464-9981865 GCA_013146195.2 Codonopsis lanceolata | reverse complement strand
AGAACAACAAACGAGTAAGTCAATTTCTCTGCATTAAAATATCTTCCTCTACATCCGTGAGGGCTTTGATACATAGTAAACATGCTTTTGTACATTGCCTTCTTCCCTAATCAAAACAATACCGTCAGCCGGTAGTCGCCAGATAAACATATAATTTTTCCTCAAATACCGGCTACTCAACGGGGTGGACTTCCTAAATACTCCACCACCTTGAAAGCTTTCTCGCAGTCCATTCAAACCCTTATTACCCCGCAACCTTGAAGAAAGGTGCAACGCTCGACCCGAGATGAACCCCCTAAAGCGATCACCCCCGCCATTTAGCCTCTGCAGACGCTCACCACAAACGAGGAAGCTTCAATTGACTAATGCCTCTCTCTTTCTCAGATTAGCCTCAATTCCCCCTCTCAAGAATGAAACCGAGGAACTTGCCACCACCGAAACACATTTGCCTGATTCAACTTCATGTTGTTCCTCCCGAGATTAGCAAAAGCCTCAGGTCCCCAGGTTCTCGCTGCGCCTGGTCTTGAACCACCATATCATCAATGTAGGCTTCAACATTTCTCCCGATCATGAATAATACCCTTCGTTGACCATCCTTTGATAAGTGGCCCCTTCTTCAAACCGGCGGCATCATCTTATAACAATATAGCCCCCTGGCCGCTGAAGTTCTCCTTATCTCGAATCCACCATCTTCACTTGATAAGCAGCATCTATAAAGCCGAGGAGCCTGAACCCGTGAATGGCGTCGACCAATTTGTCAATTCGGCAAAGGATAATCTTTCTGACAAGCCTTATTCAAATCAATTCCGCGAAGTCAACTTCACATCCCACTGGGCCGCTTGACTTCTCTTACCAGTAACTGACCTTAGCCGGCCCTTTTCCTCCGGTCGCCAGCGTAAGATATCCTGCACTGCCCCAAATTGCTTGACAGCTTTCTCCTGCTCTACCGCCAAAGCTCGACCAATCTTAATCTTCGCTTCCGATAGTCCGGATTGATGATTATCTCTTCTAGGCTCGCCTTGAGCCGTAAACTCGGCTATCTCGCATTTGGAGCGTATCACACCCACTTTTTCTCATCCTTGATCCTCATCGGTGGCCCCACCTATAGCCTCAACGGGCTCCTCGACATGGTTGCAAAGATTCATTCACAAGGTCAACCCTCAACTGGCTCCTAAATCCCCCCGTTGCCTGGGAAGGATTGCTAATACTTTGCTTCTAAGAACCTCTTCGCCTCGATCGGCACATGCACCGGCAAGAGATGGAACCTCAACATTGCTCTGTTATAATCACCGCCCAGATCCTCTTCATTTTGACTTTTCTCCCACTTCAATGTCGGCATGGAGCTTCTCCCATTTCCAATTCTCCGCACATCGCTACCACCGATGGTCCTATACACATGAGAAGTTTCCTTGGAATCATAGTAACCTTCTGCTTCGCCATCCTCAAGGTCAACTGGCTCTCATGATTCTGAATATAAGTTCTGCGCGCATTGACTCCGCAATACTCCCACTCCTTGATCTCAGATAAAATTTGGCTCTCTGCGCGGATTGACGCGACCATCTCGAAACTTAGTCTTGCTCGGTACGCCCAAAATAATGTTGTATGGAGATTTCAAGTCAATTACCATGAAGGTAATTTTTTCAGCCGGCCCGAGTCCTCACCAATAAATACTCCAACTGATAGTACCTTTCACCGACCTTATGGTTTGTGAACCTCTAAAGCCCTCAAAGAGATAGCGATCATCATTCAATTCCAAACCTTGGAAACATGAGTAATACATCACATCCCGACATGCCCCAATATCCACCAAGATTCTGTGCACGACCCATCCATCAACCAACGCTGAAACAATCAACGACTGCTCTCCAGCAACACTACTCGCCAACTCGCTGCGAGTAAACCTGATAGCTCGCTCTCCATCCCGCAAGGTCGTTGGTCGATCTACCACTTTTGATAAGGAATAAATTGTTTTGCTTTGCCTGTGCCTGAGTGAGCTCCTCATCCATTATGACATTGATGACCCCCCTAATGGGTGGAGCCTCCCGCCTAGGAGCATTCCTCTCTGCTCGCATCTCACCAAGCGGTCCAACCGCCTCGTTGATCAACTCGATGGCCTTCTTCAATGGCCAAGATTCCTCCGTAGTATGCCCATAATCGCCATGATAGGCACACCTCTTCGCCTCGATCCTCTCTCCTATCAGATTGGGTTCATACGAGGGGATTAGGAAGCTCGTTCCTTATCTCGTACATTATGTCCTCGCGCAATGTATTGAGCGGGGTCAAATCTGATTCGCGAAGAACTCCTTCGGCCGATCATACCGAGACTTACTCTTATTGTAACCGCCACTCGGCTGGCCGCTTCCTTAATCTCCCCGCAGCCTTCACGCTCTCTTTCTTCTTTTTTCTTCGCTGCCTCACCAAAGACTCACTTCGTGCTCGCATGAGCATCTCTCGCTCGTGTCTTCGGTTCACGCATACTCGGTCGATCGCAAACCGCCTTCTCCTTCTAACAATCCCGTTTCAAAACACAATGTGACCTCTTTGGGTCGGGCCCTCGAACTTGCTCTCGAGAACCTTGGTAAACCTCTCAAGGTAACTCATTGTGACTCATGTGCACCTCGCTAACCTTGGACAAATCGACCCTTGTTTTTGCTAATGAACCGGCATCCCAAAATCGCCAAGAACTTTGCTCGCAAATCCGCCCAATTATTAATCGGCCGTGGTAATGCACCCATCCAAGCGAGCCTTTCTTGCAAGGCACCAACAAAAGCTCTAATCTTCAACGCTCGTCCGAAGTCACCAAGCCAATCTGGGACTCAAAAGACATCAACCGTCCCAGCCTTGGTTTTGCCCGTATATTCCTTAATGTTGGGGAAAATCAACCCCTGGCTACTGGTGCATTCTCGATCCAGGCTAATCTGCCAGCCGATGTACCCAGAAAGTTCCCATCTGAGCATTGCCTTGTTCCCTGTGCTTCCATCCGTGACGCTTCAACTCCTCGAAATCGTGCATGTTAATGGTTTGCAAACCACCCCCAAGCCGAGGCGTACCACAAGCATAGGAGGGGCACTGGGGGTCCCATAGCCGCAATGGCTCATGGAGCCCCCACGCCCGCGCCACTGTCCTGAGGTGCCCCAGTGAGCTGTGCAATAGGTGCAACTGATTGATGAGACCGCCTGGGAGAAGGAGTCCTCTGCCTCCGAGCATAAGAACCCTTGGGTGATCGTGGCGGCGACTATATGCACGAGATCATGGTGATGGTGAACGCGTCTACGAGCATGCGACCTGCGGTGTAGGTGGTGACGACGTGATGGTAGCCGAATCCTCACCAACTCGAGGTCCCAACCTTGAATGGACACTGGGATAACCACATGGTGGCCTTACTTCCTCTACAGTTGCTCATTACGCTTAGAACCATGCTCGCGTGGTTGGGAATGTACGACCAAAGGATGCATCGGATTTCCCCCCGTGCGTGAAATGCCGGCCGGCGACCCGTGCCAACAGTGGCAAATGGATCCAACTTCGATGGGCAATGGTGGTTTGCCCATAGCAATCATTTGTAAGTTGAGTTGATGCATCTGACCGAGATAGATGGCTCTCTGGCGTAAAGCTTCTTCACGAAATTCATGGGCTAACCCAGCCGCGGCTTCGCTTCTGGCCATCGATTCAACCCCACGCCTCGATTCATGGTGGCGTGCGTCATAGGGTGGAGGGACATTACTCACGATTGAGGCGTGGTTACGATGTGCCTCTCTGCGATCGCCGCCATCGCCATTAACTCCGTTCTCCGCCATGAATAAAATTCTTAAAATAAAGAGTATCTGACTAAACGTTTAATGTCGTAAAAACTCTTTCCCGGCAACGGAACCAACTGATGTGTCCAGGATAATCTGAACCCACTAATCAGCCCAATCTAAACACCTGGCTTTCAATGTGTTTGTAGATCCTCTGAGCCCAACTCTGAAATAAAAGAGAACAAACGTGAATCAGGCGGGGCACTCCCTCCAAAGCCTCCCGCGTGTGAATTAGCCAAGAGAGTTAACAATTCAAGAGTTTAGGTTAGAGAATAAGATTGCGCATACCTCTCTCTAAATTTTGACAAGGTTTTTATATGTGCCGGAGGCATAACTGCCCATAACCATGAATAACTGCCCATTATTAGTATTAACCACCCATGATTGGCATTAACTGCCCATGATTGGAATTAACTGCCCATGACGAGCATCAATTCCTCTGCAAACTGTCATGGCTTATAGTCGGGATTATTGCTCGGGTGTAACCACCCTCAACCGTTATCTTAATCTTCTCCGGACATCAATGCCCTCAACTGTTCGTAGCTCGCTGGTGCAATCGAGCAATGTTGCTCGTTCATCGATGTTGCTCGCATAGCTAAGCCCTCATCTCACAAGTATATAGCCTGCCCAAAACAGAGATTTTACCTGTGTACTCGTGTAACATATTTGCTCGCTTGCTCGGAAGATACAGCAGCCTGACACGTGGCTCCTGGCTTGGGCCTAATTGGGCCGAGCAGCTCAATATATATATATATATATATATATATATATATATATATATATATATTGATTATACTATATTAGTATATTATATATAATAAAATAAAAATAAATACACATTGGTCCGGTTCTGCGTTTTTGGTTTCTGGAACCGGGGACCGACCCAATTGTCCGGTGCTGTAAAAATCCAGATCCAGGACCAATCCAAAGTATTGGTTCGGTTCATTTTTGACTGGTCTGGTCCGATTCCATTGGTCCGGTCCGGTTCCGAAAAACTTCTGCTCACCCCTACCACTTCCGCCGACTCACGTGTTTTTGAATGGGTCCGGGTTTGGGTCTTTTGATCTGACTCAAATCAAATCTATCCTAATCCAATCCACTTTTTTCTCTCATTTTTATATTTATTTGTTGGGTAACCTGCGGTTCTCTTTGATTGATCACCCGCTCCATCAGTCTCTTTTATTTCTTTTTTGTGGTTTTATCTTACGAATTAAGATTCGTAAAATTGTCGATACAATTTTTTTGCTAATTATAATATCATGTATCAACAAAATATCTTACTTAATAAAAGTTGGAGGCCCACGAAGTTGTAACAACCTGGTAAAACTAAATGGAGGTTAGGAGGATATTTAAAAACAAGCAAAACAAGATGTTTAGAAAAGCCACCCCAGCTACATAATAATAAGTACTTCCTGTTCCAAAATAATTATTATTATTTTTTTTGTCTATTCAAAACAATTGTAATCTTTGAAATCTTTTTTCTAGGAAAATACTTTTACCACTTTATCTTATATTTTTCACATACTTTAATTATAACCGCATCCATAAGAACATTAAAAAAAACCCACACATTACACTAATATTTATAAAATGTGTTATTTACACTATATTTTTTACTTATCCACTACATTATTAATTACTCCATCCGTTCCAGGTAAATAATTCATTGTTCAATTTTGAGATGTTTCACTTAAAAAGTCCACTTTCAAAAATTAAGGCATAAAAGTGTCATTTTATTACTAATGAACTACCAAAAGTGTCATTTTCTTAAAAAGTTTGACTTTCAAACGAGAACTCTTTATCAGGAATGAAATGAGTATTACTTTAATCAGTAATACATGTTTGGACAAAATTAACCCTTATGTAATTATTTGTCATTTGAAGTTGAGCGACATTTCTTATTTCCAAATTACTTTTTGATTCTTAACACATCAACGAACAATTTTTTTTTCTTTCTATTTATGTTTTTTCTTAAAAGATATATTTTTCGAACATGCCTATGACTTGTTATATGTTTCACTATGAGAAAAATAAATTCATAAAAGTATTTATCTACCAATATTTTTATAGTATTAGTTTTTTATTTTGTAACATGACTAGCCATGAATTTTTTTGATTAAACTTAAAAAAATTAAAATAGATATAATACATGTGAACATTAACCAACTATCGTCTGAATATTTTTTGATTTTAAAAAATCAGGTAGGAAAGTAATTGGGAAAGTAGGTAGCTAGCACCGTTAATCAAATTAATATGAGCAAACAATCAAGGGATACTTTAGTTTAAATATGTGTTTATTTGAAGTAATAATTGATAATATAGTAGATAAAAATAAAAATAACTTCTCCTTTTTTATAATATAATCAATTATATTTTATACGGTATGCTGAACCAAAGAAAACTACTCTATACGTCCCTAAATTATCGTCTTTTTTTCTTTTTTCGTCCGTCCCAAAATAATTGTCTAGTTTGAAACTTACCTTTTTAGAACATTACTTTTACTATTTTACCCTTATTTTTTCACTCTATTTTAATTATAAGCCATATATACATAGACTTTAAATGAAACTATATATTAAACTAATATAAATAATCAAGTCAATAATTATTTTTTCTTAAATTATGCATCGAATCAACTAAGATGATTATTTAGAGACGAATGGAGTATTATTTAGGTCCGGTGAGAGTACCAAGCTTGAGCAACCGACAAAGGAGTGGCTATGGTCTAAGAGAGGCCAAACTTCTAGTGTTCCACAAAATTTCAATGATAAGTCTATAATCTTTGGGTCTGTAATACCATTTAAAAAAAGAAAAAGAAAAAGGAGTGGCTATGGTCTATGGTCTATGGTCTATGGCTAGAGGACTTCTTTCCTATGACCTATACAATATTTTTTAAGTGTGTGTTATTGTTATATGCTTAGCAACGGTGCGGTGGTCCATACTCCATAGATGGACACCCGATTTTCTATGCCATTCCAATTTCTTACTTATGAATCTTTAAAACTAGAAAATTATTTAAAAATTCTCTGTAATGATTATAATATTAATTCTAATTTTCTAATACAAATCTTTTTTAATTTTTTTATTTCAATATAATAATGCAAATTAAACATAATAAAATCACAGCAAGAGTACTAGATTTCTTGCATTCTATAGACAGTAATTCACAATAGAAAGAATCCTATTTTTCTTTTTTTATTTTATCCCAAAGATTAATCTTGTTTTAAAATTTTAATCTACTATCTTTTTTTTCTTTATTTGGATGATATTATACAAAAAAGAAGTAATAATAGTACAATAATAAAAGTTAAACTTGCACAAGCATAATTCTTTTATGGGATAAAAGTATTATTTCTTTTAACGAAATCAAGGTCTTCCACGATAAAAGAAATATTAATTGAGAATGCAACAGTACAATCGTGGGAGTAATGCTATATTTGCATACTTCCTCCGTTAATTTTTTAAAAAATAAGATTTTTAGTAGTTTATTAGTAATAACATGATTTTTTTATGCCTTTAATTTTTAAAGTAAATTTTTTAAGTGAAACATACCAAAATAAAATAATGGACTCTTTGCCAAAAACGAAAAGAGTATTAATTAGAGAATTTATTAAAAGACCAATCTCCATAACGAGAATACCCAACACATTTGAAGTAGTAATTTACTTTATTTTTAAAGCAAGATTCTTAACTTTCTTGTAAAGTTTGTTAATTGAAAATTACATTGCTAATACCATACTATACGCCGCAATTAAATTTAATTAATTAATATATAATATATAATGGTCTAATTCTTATATATACCTATCGGGATGGTTGTTGAAGTGGGGAACTTAAAACTGGAATGATGAGACTATTAGGAATTTAGGATAGTGGAATGTGGATGAGAGGCCACCTACAAACTTATATATACCATGTAGCTGTTGACTATTGACTATTCATATATACAACTTATTAACAACATAAACCCTAATCATAACCTAAATCTTATAAAGTTTTAAACCACTTATTAGTGGGGTGGCTTTTTAACACTTAATATATACTTAGTACCATTTTCTCTTTACTTTGTCATATTTTTACGTGATTATCAACTTAACTACACACTTCACTTTATATATTTAATTTCCATATTTAATATACATGCTCACTTTACTTATTAAGAAATGCAGTTGTTAGGTCCAAAACTAGTTGGCTGATCGATCGCCAAGGCACGTGGCATGCATGATACTCAAGAGATGGTCGGACCCAACAAACTTCTTAATGCATTAAACAAAATATATTGACTTTCAAGGTTCGAGACGTTCTTGACATTTCAAGGCTCGGGGCAAAATAACGAATAAGAGTCCAACGAATCGATAATACACAATTATGTAATTGTAAATACCAATAACAATTGAAACTTTCAATTTCCAAATAAAATTAATAATGTATTAAACAAAAATATATATTGAGTTTTCATTTTACAAATCTCTATAAAAACATTAAATTTCAGTTCAAAGCTTTTTTTAAAACAAATTTATCGGAAGAGTCTACTTAAATTCTTAATAGATGGTTCAACATTACCATCATCCAAATCCAATCCGTCATCAGAAGAGCTTACTTGAGAAAAAAAAACAAATTTATCGATAGCTCAAATTTCTTTTGGTTACAAAAACCTAGCCAAGACTCAATCCAAGGTATGCACTATCCTTAATTCCTTATAATTGAACTATCCAAAACTTTGCCCGAATTTCTCTAGATTCACATTTCACTTGAATTCTTACTTTCTCACCGGAGTAAGGGAAGCCTCCTATTCACTTTAGTTATTATTATTATTAAAATGAAAAGCTCATATATTAGTTTACTATCCCAGCAATTAAGCGACATGATAATAAGCCTTTCGTGTGATCACGAGTAAAAAGGAAAACTCTATCTTTCTTTGAAGGGGGTTTGAATTATACGTTGAATTGTATCCATCCGATGGGGTTTCTATTTTCTTTTCTTTTTTATTTGTTCCTAGCTAAAAGATAGTAATATTTTTATTTAAAATTTTGAAAATGATAAGGATCAAAACCTTTTTGTCCAATTTTGGTGACAGTTGATGGGTTGAAGAATGGTATCATATGTTAAATAATGTTATATCTAGTCAATTGAGATGAGAAATTTGGATAAAGTATGTATTTTAGATCTCTACCACTATTCAAAATATTTAAGCTAGAAATCTCCATGATTTTTCAATTTTATTTTAATGTGAAAAACATAAAGTTTATCCATTGTGTCATACAAAAAGATTAATAAATTTCAAATAAAACCATTTTTTGGACACAAAGCGAGTTTTTGTTATAAAATCAGCTCACAAACTATGCAATGAACCATATACTATTATTCAAACCGACTGTGTAAATAAAATTTGTTTCTATTTTATTTAGACTTTATTTACGTATTTTTTCTAGGAATAACTCCTTACAACCAGTGGCGGATCCACATTAGCTTTAGGGGTGTCTATGGACACCGCCCAATTAAAAAAAATTGAGAGTAGGTTTGTGATATTTGACAATTGGCATTGGACCCCTCCCAAATTCTGTAAAAATATTGTCAAGACAGTTGAAATCGAGTGTCCGATCAATTTTTAAATGATTCTCTTATATGTTATATCGAAAAAGACATGTTAATGAATGTTGGTGATGATGATGTAATTACTTGTTTTCAAAGTAAAGGACAAATTGTAGTTTCTAATTTTTTTTATGTAATACTCTCTCCGTCCCAAAATATATGACATTTTATGATAATTTTTTGTTCTAAAATAAATGACACTTTGTAATTTTCAAAAAAAAAATTTCCCTTTTTTCTCCAATTCTACCCATATTTATTGACTTTGTAACCCGTGTTCGACTCTTTGAGCAAGAATATTAAGACATTTCATTAATGTTTGGATAGGGGCAGTTTAGTCTTTATAATATGTTTCATTGGTCGGTGTGAAAAACCTAAACGTCATATATTTTAACAGATGAAGTAGTGAAAATTTTGGGCCAGGTCAGCATTAATCACGGATTCGCCATGAACTCTCTCTCTCTCTCTCTCTCTATATATATATATATATATATATATGAACCTTGGATGAATCCTTATGAGTTGCTTTGTTTTAATTAATTAGTCGCCGTAATCTTAGAGTAGCGATAAACCAATATCAGCGCATAATTCATAGACAAGCTTCGGTAGCATTGCAACTTAAAAACCACGAAGGTTCTAAAATAGTTTATTTAGCTAGGCACGAAAGTAACATAAATACAGTAGTTGAGACTTGAGAGAATGAGAGTTGGAAAAAGTAAAATACTTTTTTTAATTAATGAGAGCCATATATTTACATTTTTATGTTTAATTACAATGTAGAAATACAAATTAAAAAAAAATTAGATTTTCATATTTGAACTTTCTATTGTAATAATAAATATAACTAATCATTCAAAGATTAAATTAATTAATCAGACATTACATTTCTGGAACCACAAAACATGAATATTTTTTCAGACATCTCTGGTATTACTCAGATAGTGAATTCTTATGCATTAGTTATACGAAATCAAATAATAAAAGATCAATATTTAAGTATAAACTTCCCCATAATCACGGTACTTGGAAAATTGCAATGGGTTACAAATTATCATTCCATGGTTCCAAATAAATAGTCAATCACTTTCAAAAATTTTGTTTATAATCGCCATGATATTTTAACTTTAATACTCTCTAAAATTAAGAGTTTTTTCGAAACATTGACACTTAGAAGAAATATTAATAAGGAAAATAAAGAAATAAAAATGGAACAAATCTCCGGGACATGACCAACGACTCTTATCGCCATAGCTAGTGATAGGGATGTGAGTGTGAGAGTGACACCCTCAATTAATTAATTAATAGTGGTAAGGATGAGGTGGTTATTAATTCGTGTCATTTAAAAATAAAATATAGTATATGAGTTGTTATAATCCAGGACCGGCAAGTAGGAACTACAGTGGGTAATCCTGGGTTTCGTACCAACCATGCACCATGCACCATGCACAAACCACAGCACCCTGACGTTACGTGGGTGGGCCGCTGATATCGTGGTTAAGCCACTCGATCTATACCACAAATGGAAACGGTTTCAATTCATAAAAACAAATCTTCCGCTCAAATCTTTCTCACTTGTCCTTAATCCTAGTTATAAAGGCCATGCTGCTTCATTGCCCATACCATTTTCTTTGTTGTATACCGAGGTTATATTGACATTTAAATCATTAAAACTTGACAAGTACGCGACTATCTTAGGAGGATGTCATCCTTCCAGTTCCCGGTATATGTATATAAAAAGTAAGTAAAACATGACAGCGTGTATCTCTTCTGTCTGAGTTGCATGCCGGGTCAATGGGTATACAATAATCCAATGTAAGGCCATTTTCTGTCGTCTACGACCAGAGCTATAAATTCTGATTTTTCTGCCTTTCAATCTTCTCCTCAGAATGTGAGGACTGCTGAGGAGAAATCGATATTGTTTTTTTTGTTTTTAATAATTGATGCATGAGTAACTATAAATTGACCTGTCAATGCGTACGTTTGGTCGTCGTTATTTGCCTTGATGTCAAGCTGCCTATCGCCTAGCCTATAGGGATATGGGATATGGCCATGCATGCAGATTGCAGATTGCAAATTGCAAATTGAGAGGATATTCACACCTCCTCACTCCTCATCCAATCATAGTAATCCTTTCTGTTTCTGTTCCCGGTTATCGTACTACCCTCGACAACATTTTGTTGGATTCCGCTGTCTTTTATTCATTCATTCACTTATTATTATAATTATAATTAAATATATGCTAATGTTTTCACAAACCTATCCCTTAATTAATTATTTGTCATTTAAAATTGACAAATATATTTTTCTTATTTTCATATTACTATTTAATTCTTATGGCATCACAAACAAGATAGTTTTTTTTCTTAATATATATTTTTCGATCATGCTTATTACTTGTTTCATATTTCATTATAAAAAGGTTAATTCATTAAAGTATTTATCTACTAATTTTTTTTAGATAATATGTGATATACTTCATTACTATAATAGAATATTAATTTAATTTAAACAGTACTTTTTATAAAAATAAATTTAATAATAACAATATGGTATATATGTATTGAATTAATTGTCGATATTAATCAATTTAGAATCAATTTTTATTGGACAAAAGGTATTAAAACTTTTACAATATGCTATCAAAATATGAATTCACTATTGAGTTTATTTTTTTATAATTATCTATCTTTTAATTAATCTATTTGTAATTTTTTTTATTTCAATAAGTAACGATCACATGTTTCTCAAAATTCAGTTGACAAAAAATATTTTTATAGCCTTAATTTTTTTTATGTATGAAGCCATGCATTTTATCGATTAAAGTTTTTGAAAAATAAAAGGCTAATAATTATGTTATTTGTGTGGATAGTAGCCATGCATATATCATTTGAAATTTTTTTGAATTAGAAATTATGTAGGAAGCTGATCAAGAAAGTAACATTGTTAGATAACTTAATATGGACAAGTAATTAATGGGTAATTTTGTCTAAAATGTATGTGTTTATTTGAGTAACAACTGGTAATGTAGTGTATAAGCAAAAAATATAAAGGAGATAACTTATCGTTAATAATAATAATTTATATTATTCTTATTATTAAATGTGGCTCTTCTTTGATTAAACTCTTTCAGTTTCTAAATGATTTTTCATGTCGACTAGACACAAAAATTAAGAACAAATAATTGACTATTATAAATCTTGATATAACATGTAGTTTTCTATAAATGAAAACAATTATGTGCATGGATGTAACTATTATTAAAGTTATAAAAAAATAAAAGTAAAGTGATAAAAAAATATAAAAGAGAAAGTTTAGAAATAAAATACTTTTTTAAAATTGCACCAAAAGTAAAACAAAACAATTATTAAGAATATTGTGAATATTTCTTAGTAGCATTCCTCATGGATGGTTTGAAGACTTGAAGCGGAAGGAAGAGATAATCTCTTCGTCCCAAATTATTGTCCTCATAAAAATTGTTTTGTTTGACAACAATTTTACTATTTTATTTATATTTTGACTTTTTATTTTAATTATTAGATATATATATATATAACATTTAAAATAAACTAAATATTATATTAATATTAATAATTAAATTAATTAATTTTTCTTAACATGTATATCGTATTAAAAAAAGATAATAGTTTAGGTAAGAGTGAGCATAAGTATTTGGAAGTCTGGTGGTGTAAAATTGTAAAAGAGAAGTTGAAAAATGGTTTAGTGTACTGACATGGTCCCACAAAATTATCTGGCGCGTGACATAAGAGCTGGCCCTAAACAGTGAGATTAGTTCACTAGTTGTAGTATCGAAGAGACTTTTTCAGAGCACGTGTTGAAGTGGCCAGCATGTCTCAAACCTATGGCGCATGCACACGTGTGTTCGTCTTCATTAGTTAAAGGATTGTATAAAATTCTTATATATCTTTTTAATTTGAGTACTACTGCTATTTAGATATTTTTATCTTTTTACCCATTTAAAAATATAAATTTTTATTATATTTTCTCCGAACCTATATATAAACAAAACTAACCGATTTTACACAGATTAAGAAAGTAAGTTAAATTAGTTAAATTGTCTTGATTTTATAAGAAATAAAAATATACTTACTAAAATATCCTTAAGTATCTCACTTAAAACTGATGACAATTAATGCAATATTAACTCATTGTCATCAATTCATTATTGCTCCTTTTATAATTAGTGGCTCTTTGTGTATAAGGAATGTGCACACATCTTGAAAAACAAAAGAATTAACAAGGGGTATTTTTGGTACCAAACTTCTTAAAAGTTGTGAATAAAGTTTAATATGGTGATTTTTGCTTATATTTAAGTTCACCAAAATTTGGTATTTTTTGCTTATATATATAGGTCCGAAGGGAGTATAATCTTCTTAAACATCTTCTTACATAAAAAATATTAAATTTAACACCATCCCACATAATAAATACAAAACCCTCCGCCACCCCCACCCCCACACACTCCCCAGCCGCCCCCTCCCTCACATTCAAACACCGGCTCCTTTCCCAAATGTGAATAGTCATCTTCCTATTTAGGAAGAAAAACCCTCTCTCTCTCTCTCCTAGTTGGTCAAATCTCTTTCCTAGGTGGTCATTTATCACTATTCTCCATAAAATAAGAAGATAAAAAACCTACTATGGGAATGCCCTTAGTTCTTGTAATTCTTCAATAGAAAGGAGGATTTGAACCAATTTGAGCAATTCTTGGATAAGAATTCAATAGCAGAATTTTTGGTTAATAATCAGTGAAAGAGAAGAGAAAACCAACTGCTCGTATGGAGAGAGAGTGGAAGGCACCTCTGCATCTAAGCCAGTGCATGCGGCACACTTGCGGAAGAGGGGCGTGAGGAGCCTCTAACAGTGGGCCACAGATGTCAGCCACAACTCACAAAAATCAAATTTTTTAATTTTTAATGTTTACCGTTTTTGACTTTAAATGTAACCGTTTTTTGTTTTTTTTTTTAAATTTAGTTTAAATTTATGTAATTTTATTTATTCATGTTTTTAATGAAATTTTAATTTCTTTATTTGTTATTTTTTTTTTTGTTAGAAGTATTTGTTATTTATATGAGGTCTTTGTTTACTATGTAATATTTTAATAAAAATTATAAAGTAATACCTTTGTTTTAAATTTTATTTGTAATATTTAATAGTACAATTAACATTATAACAGATCAATTTATTTATTATTGCATATTTGAATATGCAATATATTAATAAAAATTATAAATGAATTAATTTATTTATAAGTAAATTAAATTATTAATTAATTTATTTGCAAAGTATAAAAATAAAAAGTAGTATAAATAAAGTGGATGATGTAGTAGTGAGACTCATGTAAGAATGAAAAAAGAATTAAAACCATTGTGAATGATAATTCTTAAGAGAGAAATTCTTAAAATGTGTAAGTGGTAGTGAGACCCAACTAAGAATTTGTGGGAGAATACTCACCAATGTGAATGCTCTAAACCCCTCTTCTCTGTCTGCAAATGAACTACCACAGTCTCATTCTCCGCATGTCAGGACTCAGGAGTATCTATCGACTAGGTGTTATTAGTGATTGTTTATGACAAAACCCTTCATTTGCCCACCCAATTTTTCAAAAACTTACAAGGCGGCCATCGAAAGTTTAAAATTTTCATTTTTGTCACTATACATTAGTTAGGAGGCAAGCTAGCCAATTTTTTGGACGAACGTTAGTTTAGCCATTAAATTTAAGTTAAATCCATATTTTGCCACTTTAAATCAAATTATTTGCCCTGTTTAGCCATTAAATTTAAATTAAATCTTTATTTTGCCCCCTAATAGAAATCTTTAGTGAAAGTGCAATTATGCAACAGTAGTTCCACGCCGATGAAATCTAGCGACCCCATGGTTGTTGTACACCACCATTAATCGAAAAACATCAAGGAAACTCATATTTACACTACTCGAGAAAAATCTCAAGCAAGATTAGTAAGAGTCCATGGTCGCCCTTGCGCGTAACAAGGAGGGAGGAGAACTGTGCGTTGTGTGTCAGTACCATCCATGGCAACTCCAATGAGTTCACCAAATTTTGAAACTAAAAAATAAAAAGTCGAGGTTTATCACTATAGCCATAAAACTAGGCAAGACTCTATTTCATTAAGGGTAGTCTTCCAAGGAAAGGTTTCAATTTTTAAAAAGTAGACTTACAGCATTAAAGAACAATTGGCCCTAAAAAATAAAAAGTCCAGATTTTGACTGCTCACTTTTGGATAAGTTGGATCCATGGGCACATCCCCCAATCGGTAGTGATGATGGAAGTGAACTACATCTTTGGATTTCAAAATTAATGCTACTCTATCTTTGAATGCAAGATCTTCATAATCTCAATTATCGAATTAAGAACTCGACTCTATTTTAGCTTCCTCAATCGGATCAATGAACAAGCTAAAATACAAGAACATAATTAAGGGAATTATGACCGACGACATTTAATTAGAGAATCAATATGTAAATAATTTGTCTATGCACCTTCGATTCGCCATCCATCGTCTCGACAAAGAACCCTAATAATTTTTTAGTGATCGATGAGTTTATCGATGATGATGAGAATGGTGGTAATCATGATGATGAGCTCGGCTTCTTTTCTTTTCCTCTTACCACATCAAGAGCAATAGCACGACATGAGAGAGACTTCCTACAACCCTAGTAAGAACAAAGAGCCCAGATCATAGGAAGATAAAGAAGTTCCTGAACTCAATCGCCAACCACCATTTCTCTACGTCGCTGTTCTTGCGTGAGGGAGAGATTCAAAGGAAGACGAGAAGACTGAAATGAAGCTTCCTCCCGTGAAAAAAATTGGGTAGGAAACAGAAAGAGTGAAAAGGTCTTTCAAACATATATGAAATCTCTGATTTTAGTTCTTCCCCAATTTCATCTGGGCTTGTCTCAAGTTAATTGATGTTAATTTTACATTTTCGTTTTTCAATATTGTTTTTCCTATTTTGCCTCATAATTTAACGGCTAAGTTTAACGTGCATCAAAAAATGAACTCGCTTGCCAACTAACTAATGTACGGTGACAAGAATGAAAATTTTAAACTTTCGGTAATCGTCTTGCAAATTTTTGAAAAGTTGGGTGGCCAAATAAATGATTTTGTCATTATCTATCTTGGCTTGCAATTATTCTTTGATTTGTTGGAAGCGTAATGAAATCACTATGCAAAAGAGTTTATAGTAGTATCCTGTGAGAATTTGTACTTAGAATAAGGATGAAGAGTTTTAGCTTGTACTACGAGTCTACGAATCACGTATACCATGAAGCACTTAGTACAAATAACCAATTTATGGATGATTAGATCTAAAAATAATAATTTGTGAGATACAATATTTTGGAGAGAAAAAAATTATACACCACCTTGGGTATTACTCCTTCATTCCAAAATTATCGTCCTCTTTTTCTTTTTCGTCCGTCCTAAAATAATTATCCAGTTTGAAACTTACCATTTTAAAACATCACTTTTACCGTTTTACCTTTGTTTTTTCACCATACTTTAATTATAGACCACTTATACATGAGTTTTAAAGAAAATTACACATTAAACCAATATTAATAATCAAATTAATTGTTTTTTTAATTTATATGTTAAATCAATTAGGACGATAATTTAAAGACATAGGAGTATATGTTATACGCACACGGTAATGGGTTTTGCCTCAACAATTTCAAGTTAAACTCATTAATTTAAAAGAAGAAGAGGTTAAAATACTTGATCAATATTCTCTTCACACATTGACATGAAGGGAGTTTTAATAGCATTCATACGCATCCATTAGTTGACCAAAATTAAATGTTTCATGCTTATTAGATTGTTGGACTAATGTTGATTGATAAAATAATTAATTGAACGTTAAAATATGATTTCATAAATTCAAATAATTTGAACCTCTGAATTCATTAATTCATCAAATCACAACAATTACTCTAAGAAGGTTGCAACAGTAAACTAGAAAAAGATTACTTTGAGAACAAAGAGCCTATAGTGGCGGATCTAAATGAGATCGGGGCGGGGGGAGGGGGGATCCAATACACGACAATATATATATATATATATATATATATATATATATATATATATATATATATATATATATATATATATATATATATATATATATATATATATATATATATATATATAGTTTCAGAAAGTCATAAATGAAGTTATTCCATTTCAAAGAGAATTAGTTTAGCAAAAACGTACAATTTTAGCGTTCAATTCTTACTTTCTTAGTACCGGTAAAAGAAAAATGTAATTTAGAATTTTACTTGGGGTGGTCTTTAGTTGTTATGTTAGAAAAAATTGCATTCAGATGTGACATTATGCTTATCTTCTAGTTCATCATACTCATATATATATATATGTTAAACGTCATTATTATGAGATCGGAAAGAGCAAAAATCGGAGCGAAATTTGAAGAGTAAGAGAATAAGTTTTAGCATGGGTGCCCAAGTGGGCGCCCATTTAACCCATCATAATTAATGGTCTCAAATGGACATGCCCATTTGTGCCCACTTAAAATATTAGATGTGCCTATACCCATTATTTGTTGGGCGGTCTGGACGAGCAAATGAACACGGGCAAAATTTGCCTCCTCTAGTTTCAACTCAACTCAACTCAACTTAATTTTGTTATAGGGTAAATTTCAATTAACCTTCCTCAACTATTTGTCAAGTTCAAATTACTCCCTCAATTATCAATGGAATCAATATGTCCCCTAAACTATAACATATTTTAAAATTGCATCTTCTGTTTAGGTAACACTGTAACCCTGTTTGAATTGACAAATATTTCTCGCCTAAAGTTCACATGACAATATTTATACATTATTTTTATCATAATATTCAAATAAACATAAACAATTACTTATGTTGACCATTTTTAGGTACAAAAAGGTATTAGAGCAGGTAGGGTAAAATAGTCAATTTAAACATCAAAAAGACATTATAGAAATAATAACACCTATAGATGGCCACATGAGTTTCAGGATGACATTTTATGTCAACTCAAATGGTAGTGCTTTAACACCTCGATGAGATGGCCACATGAGTTGTGTTCTAAGTGGATTGATCATGTTTATGTCAGACTCAATCATAAAGGTGTTCTAATTTTGGAAGTTGCAATTGATTAAAAAATGTTATAGTTAAGAGGTACATAATTTTAATGGGTAGATGTAGATCGATGAGGGGGATAATTCAAATCAAACTTATAGTTGAGGGGGTTATTTATAATGTACCCTTAATTCTATAGAGTATTGTACATGAAATATGATTAATATTTATAATTGGAGATCATGTTTGGGTAAATTTGTAAAATTGTGTATCAAAATTTCTTTTTTATACAGTGTGCTGAGACTGATTGATTAGGGTTTTCCACTTTAAGGTAGAGAGAATTTTTGGCGATCCGGAGAAGGTTTTTCATCCAATCCTATGTACTAAAGTATTTCCCAGCGGCAGCCTTTCCTTTTTCTCACCTCAACCTCATGGGGGAAAACTGAAAAGAAGAAAGAAGATTTGACATTTTTGATCTGATGATATCGATTCCTTTAATTTGATTTTGAATCGCTTTCACCAACATGCCTAGGAATCTGTTACTTTAAACCAATAACGTACACAAAAAGAATATATGGTAGTAACCACTAAATAATAATTACAAAATATTTATTCTCTAATATGTCCATGTAAAATGGACGTCTAAGAGGAGAGACCAATTTTGTGAAGTAACTACTGGAACCACTGGCGAGCAAACGATTTTGTAAGAGCATCAGTCAACTGATCAGCCGAGGAGACATGAGAAACCCGTAAGAGCCCATCTTGAACTTGTTGTCGAATAAAGTAAAAGTCGAGAGCCACATGTTTCATGCGAGTATGGAAGATCGGGTTCGAGCAAAGATTGGTGGCACCCACATTGTCACAATAGATGACGGGTTGAGTGGAGAAGGTGACCCCCAGCTCGCCGAGGAGCGACATAATCCAGCGAATCCCGGTAGCAGTGGCAGCCACAACTCGGTATTCAGCTTCAGTCGAGGAGCGAGCAACTGTGTGTTGTTTCTTGGAGCTCCAAGAGATCGGGTTGTTGCCAATGTAGACAATGTAGGCGCTGGTGGAAGTGTAGTCATCTTTGTTGCCCGCCCAGTCGGCATCGGTGAATGCATGGAGAACTAAGGGTGGCTGACGATGAAGCAGAATTCCAGCATTAATTGTCCCACATAGATAACGAAGAACTCGCTTGGCCGCATTTTAGTGCTCGGTGGCCAGCATATGCTTGAACTAGGAAAGTTTGTTGACTTCATAGGCGACGTCATGCATGGCGATTAAGAGATAGATACTGAAGACTCCTAACCACAGCCCGAAACTCTGTAGGATTAGTGAGAGCAGTGCCCAACTGTAGTGTCAAGGTTGGCGAGGGGAATAGCAACTGGGCGGGCATCTGTCATGCCCATACGAGCAAGGATATCATCAATGTATCCACATTAGGAGAGCACGAGACCACTTGGTCGTGGAACAACAATTCAACTCCAAGAAAGTAGTGAAACTCACCAAAGTCTTTAAGCGATAAGCGAGCAGCGAGATGAAGGTCTGAACGGTAGCGGGCTTGTTTCCCGTGATGATGATGTCATCCACATAGACAAGGAGATATATGATGGTGTCCCTTGCATTAAGTATGAATAGCGATGTGTCGACCATAAAATTTTTGAAGCCGAAGGCAAGAAAAAATTGTTGAAGTTCATTGTATCATGCTCGGGGAGCCTGTTTAAGGCCATAAATAGCCTGTGAAGTCGATATACATGCTGAGGGTTATCCTTATTGATGAAACCAAGTGGTTGAGCCATGAAGACCTCCTCAGACAAAGTGCCTTGGAGAAAGACATTTTTCATATCCAGTTGCCGAAGATCCCACCCGCCCATACGACGAACGAGAAAACTAGGCGGACAGTGGTTGGTTTAATCACCAGGATAAAAGTCTCGTGATAGTCAACTCATGGTCGCTGGTGAAACCCCTTGGCCACGAGGCGAGCTTTGTAGTGATCAATGGTGCCATCAGCATGTCGTTTGATACGGAAGATCCATCTACAACCAACAATATTGCTAGCACCTGTCGAGGGAACCAGATCCCAAGTACCATTGCGAGCCAGTGCATCATACTCTTCAGACATTTGGTAGGGAGATATTTGGTCTAAGTAGGTGTTGGTAGCCGATTTATGAGGTAGGTCACTGTTTGGAAGACAAACGACCAGAAGGGCAGCAGAAGAGATGTTGTAGAGAGAAGAGAGAGACCGATCTCGACGATATGGCGATGAAGACGTTCTGAAACCCATTGTGTTTCGGAGTGTGAGGTGGCGAGGTGAGATAAGAGATGCCATTGGCGGACAGGTAGGCGACCAAGCCAGTATCTCAAGTAATCCCCGTGTACTCGCCGCCATTGTTCGAGTAAAGAGTGACAATGATGGTTTTAAAATAGTTTTCGACAAGGGCTTTGAAGCGAGGAAAGATAACAACAACCTCAAATTTTCTTTTAAGCGAGTAGCGCCATATATAGTGAGTGTAATGATCGATAAAAATAACATAATATTTAAATCCATCAACAGAATGAATGGGTGAGGTTTAGACATCAGAATAAATAATTTAAAACGGGTAAGAAGACACTATGGAAGATTGTGAGAGAGGAGTTTTGTGACTTTTATTGCATAAACAATCATTACAATGTGCTTGTTAATTTAATGTGAGTAGAATCTAAAGCTATGCGCAAACTAGATATAATTTGACGTTGGATGGGTTCAGAGGATGGCCAAGCCGGTGATGCCAGTCGTGGTGAGAAACTTTGTGTCCTCACAGGCAGAGGGGCGAGGAGGAGGGTTTTTGGTCGGCCATTCATACACACCATCTTTAGAGTGCCCAGTCAACAGTATGTTCCCTCCAGTAGATCCTTCACATGAAAATAAGATGGTAAGAACTCAATAGATGTGTTATTGAAGATGCAAAATTACGAAATGGATATGAGATTTCATGTTATGTTGGGTACAAAAAGAACATTATGCAAGGCAAATGTGTATGATGGTGTGTAGAGAAAAAACCAGTTTTGGAGATAGTTAACCAAGTACCATCACCAATGACCATATCGACAGTGCGCGTAGTCGGAGTACAGAGAGAGGTTGCCTAGGTCGCCAGTGATATAGTGGGAGACACCACTATCAAGAAGCCAGCTCGGTTTGCCTGTGTCTGCTGTAGTCGCAAGATGTGCCCGCGGTTTCTAGCCATTAGCCGGGGAGGGAATAACAGCCTGGGGCGTGGTGGCGACTAGTTGGTAAGATGTGAAGCGAGCAACAGTGTGACCCTGTTGACGGCAGCCTTGACACTTGCTGATATAAGGTTGTTGTGGCCGAGGAGCTGTTGTCGTGGTCGGTAGAGAAAGTTGTTCGAGGTTGCGAGGATACCGGCCGCGCATATTAGGATGGTTGCCGAGGATACGAGTTGTTGTTCCTCGGAGCAGCACGATTGATCGAGGCAGGGTGCGAGAAGGATGTGTGCTGAGACTGCTTCAAGAGCAGTTCGCGGTTGATGAGTTTTTCATGAAGTTCATCAAATGATATGGGGGTGTTCCGGCCTTCGACCACATCAACAATGTGTCGGTAGTCATCATCCAAGCCCGCGAGGATGATCTCAATGAGATTTTCATGGTCGAGGGGTTTGCTGAGGGCAATGAGCTTCATCAGAACGTCCCTTGACGGACTGCATGTAGTCGGATATCGTCTGACTACTTTTAGATGCTTGTTTAAGGTAGTCTTTAATCTGTTTGACGTGGTTGCGTGGTAGGCGAGAATAAGTGTGAGCCAGAGTTTCCCATGCTTCTTGGGTGGTGGCGGCCTGTTGAATCATGGGGACCAAAGGAACAGAAAGAAAGCCGAGAAGAGCGCTAAACATAAGTTTGTCTTGTTAAATCCAAGGTTGGTAGTGCGGGTTGGGTGTTGGAACATCCTTGGATGTTTGAGCATCCTTGGAGAGGATGGTGGGAGGCGGACATTGGTGTGAGCCGTCTACAAACTTGTAGAGGTCATAGCCAATTAGGGTTGCCTCAACTTGGAGTTTTCAAGCGAAGTAATTGGTGGATATAAGTTTGGTGATGCTGTGGTGAGAGATGTTAATGAGGTCAAAGGTTTGGGTTGGAGCAATGAGGTTTTTAATGATGAGGGTTTGGTTTCCGTTAGTCATGAAGACGACTTGGATAGGGCGGCGGCAACGACAAGAGGAAGAAGATTAGGAGCAAAACTCTGATATCATATAGAAACTAATAAAGTTTAGGAATAATGACATAAGACTTTCATTGATTAAATTATTTATTTATATGAAGTTACAATTAGGGTTACATAAGAAGTAGAATATACGAAACCTATACAAGGTACAGAATTATACAGGAAAATAAACTATATACAATAGTAACCACAAAATAATAATTAAAAAATATTTATTTTCTAACACACATCTCATCAATAAAATAACTTATACCGACTATCCTGGAAAGATAATATTTATACAAATATTTACTAAGAAAACTCTTTCGAGCATTTTCCTTATAATATAAAACAAACAAAAATAAAAAGGGGGAGTTGGTGTCCTGGACCCAATATCTAAAGGAAATGGCCACTTAAAACTGCATGCTTGCATATACCCACCTTTAATGGTGGCTTACTACTGATCATGCCAGAATCCAACACGTTTCCATAACGTTGACGTGAGAGGAAAACGATTTCAGTTAAAATAAAGATGAGAAAGTGGGTTGGGTTGGGTTGGAATAGCAAGCGAATATTACTTTAAATTCAATTTGAAAAGTCATCAATTGGTTTAAGGCTACTCCACAGTCCACTCTCGTACGTTCCCAACTTCCCATCTCAACTTCAACTCCACTACTTCATCATTTAATACAGAGTAATCAAATTCTTTTAAATATATTCATCAAGTTTGAGACGAATGTAACATAAATCATCATTCTAAAGTTAGTCTTTTTTTTTCTTCCTATGTAAGTCGGAAATGTCGAACTACTAAACCGAACCAAACTAGTGATTTGGTTTAATTTTAGTCCAAGATGATTTGGTTTTGTTTTAGTCCAAAACGATTCGATTTCAATTTGGTTTTTTAATAAACAAATATAGATCGATACAAGTGTGGAAATACAAAACTAAAAAACTCTGGCCTCTAATGTTTTTCTTCGGCCCTTGCAAGTGAAGAAGAAAAAACAAAAATATAAAATCATCAAAGAGTACGTTTCATGTAAAACCATCTTAAATATTTTAATTCGTAAGACGGAGCTTCACTCTTTCAAAATACAACTTACCAACATACGGTGGGTCTGATCAAGCTGATGATCTGTCTTACAAAAAAAATAAACATAATACCGACTTTTTCTAAGTTTTTATCATTATCAAATACCTTTGCGATCGCGGAATGAAAAAAAATGATCAACTCACATTGAGTTTTGAAAAGCTTCCGTTAGAAGC
Organism: Codonopsis lanceolata; assembly: GCA_013146195.2. Taxonomy (NCBI): domain Eukaryota; kingdom Viridiplantae; phylum Streptophyta; class Magnoliopsida; order Asterales; family Campanulaceae; genus Codonopsis; species Codonopsis lanceolata. Next base: position 9,957,949 of record CM028378.1, on the reverse strand, counting down.
AGCAAAAGAATCAAATGGATGGTAGATTTGAAGGAAAAAAATAAATCATTAAGGGTCTGTTTGATGTATTGATTTTGAATTTAATAAATATTCAAATTTTATAGAATTTAAATAACTTATAATTTGCTTTCAAAATCATAGTATTTCCATTGTTTGGTTAATGTGTGAAATTCAATTGTAATTCTACATTATACTTAAAATAAGAGTTCAATAATATGTCAAATATCTAGTTTAGTCTAATGGTATATGATTGTTAGTTATTATGAATGACAAGAGTTCAAACTTTGTTAATAATAAAAGTTTAAAAAAATTTCATTTAAAATAAATAATAAATAGCCGGAGGCGGTGGAAATGATGGCGGCGGCGTAGGGAGGTGGCACAAGTAGTGGTGGTTGAAAGTTGTTTTGGTGATGATAAAAAGTAGGTGATTTTTTACTATGTAATAATTGATCAAAATTTAGAATTTAAATTATTATGATTTATGATGAAATTAGTTTTATAGAATTGAGTGATTTAGAATTCCAACACAATTCAAATTCTAAATTTTAGATATGCTCCCAAACAATGAAATTGGTTTTTAAAGCCCCGATTCCAATTTCAAGCTATGAAATTGAGGTATCAAACATACCTAAGTAAATGAATTAGGGTTTGTCAATTGCAAAATGGGCAAACTTCAAAGAATAGACTTTAGGGATTAGGTCTCAAACTTTGATATTGTCAATTGGGAATTTTTCGTTTGTGAAAAACTAAGTGCTAAATGAAACATATTCTTAAATGAAATGAGTAATGGATAAAAATAGATTGTTCATCGTTAAGTGACACAAAATAAAAGAGTAGGTCTCTTATTAATTTTAATTTATAAAACGAAACTCCACCTTATTACAACTCAACCCATCAAACACATGGTAGGTCAGATCATGGAGAACTGTCTCGTATAAAATACCATAAGATCGTCTTTCTTAAATTTTGTAAATAAGAATATGAATATTTGCAATACTACACTTCTTTGTCTATACCTTTGGGGACCTTACATTTTCACATAATAAGTAGTGTTAGGGTTGGGTTGGTCGGCTCTCAACTAGGGGTGACAATTCGTATTATCGTGTCGTGTTTGTGTCCCACTATCGTGTTTTCATGTTATATATCTAATTTGATCATAAATATAACTATAATTATTATTTTTGAATACATTAACAATTTCGTGTCTTTCGTGTCGTGCTGGTCTTATCGTGTCATTTGTCTTTGTAATCGTGTTTTATAATCGTGTTGTGTTGATTTGTGCTATCGTGTCGTGTCAGTCATTGCCACCCATCCCAACAAGGATGGACCTGAACACAAGTAATGTAACAAACTTAGCGGCTGAAGTATGACATCGTTTAACGTTTATTAGATCCTCGTAACTGTGCTTATAGCATAGTGTTAATATATCATATTTCATCAATTGAAATGACAATGTCAAAATATAAGGTGTAATTTAAGAAAATGTTATAATTGAGGGGATACATGCTTCAAGTGATAGTTGAGAGGCGCGATTTGAACTTGACCGATAGTTGAGTTTTTTTTTTTTTGCATGTGTTAAACTTTGTTTTAATCTTTTGTAATCGCATACATCATAAATAGTGCGATTTAAGAAAATGTTACAGGTAAACAAAAACATTATTTTAAGTGGTAGTTGAGGGGCATAATTTAAACTTGACTTATAGTTGAGAGATGTATTTATAAGGGGGCTATTCATGATTGATCCACGACCGTTGGATCTTGCGGCCAGGATGTCATTATATATTTTGATAAAAATAATACATAATTGAAGGGTACATTTTCTCAAATGGTAATTAAGGGGCATAATTCAAACTCGACTCATAGATAAGAAAGAATATTTGTAAGAAGGCTATTCATAACTGACCCATTGCCATTAAATCCTGTCGCCAAATCAATCTAAATTATTAAATAGCCTCGGTCAATTGAATCAGCTATAGTATTTTATAAGATGTACATGAGATGTTAGTAAATTGACGAGAGTCGTATATATGTACCTAAATGGACCATGGTGGTAGGCATAATTAAAATCTATCAGTTAGATAGATACATAATTGTAGTCAAAATTATACTTTGAAAGCAATGTTTGAGCGGAGCATCACCTCATACAATTATATCACCTTGTAGTCAAAATTGATCTTCAATCAAATCATTGATTCACTATCATTATATTCAAATTTGTAAAATCACCGTGGCAAAATAGAAACGATATCAAATGCCCTTCTTAATCTATATTACCAATTGATTATAGTTATTTAGAGATTAAGATTAAATTATTAAAAAAATTAATAATTGATATCCACCCTTATATTCATATGTGTAAATAGTTATTTATTTTTAACTTTCGATTTTTTCTTTCCATATTACAAGTCACCTCATATAATTAATATTACGAACAATCACTCTTTTTTCTTCTTCCTATATTTTATCTTCACATTACAAAATCGCACATTACGATTAATCTTATGAACAGTCACCTTTTATAAAATAATAAATCCCTCAACTATCACTTAAAGCAATGCACCTCTCAACTGTAACATTTTTTTAAACCACACCTATTTAGATACTGATATTTCTATTTAGCTCAATCTTTTTTGAAAAATTAGCTACTGGTCGGAAATTCATTTTTACCAAACATAACTACTGGTCATGATTAAATCAATTCAGTTACCGGCCATGATTAAATCTCAATTTTCACAAACATGTATTGAAATATTTGTGATTTCGATTTTGAATTGTTTTTTTATTAGTTCACTCCTTCTCATTCAATTTATTTTATGGTTTTTGTTTGAGATTTTTATTTTAAAGTTATTTAAATTAATATGTTGGGTTGGTGTGTGTGTGAGAGAATGCTTTTGGATTATAATTATACTCTTTTTGGATGAGTTATAAAATATGTTTTTTTTTAGTTTTTGGGATGTCGTCTTTGCTTTATGTAGTGTACATTGATCCGACATATACAAAATTTCAAGCATATATTAATTTATTCACATCTTATTCGCTTCATACACTGATCATCTCTATATTGATATTGTGCTATAAGCATGGACACGAAATCTAGTGTTGTTACAATTAAAATTCAAAATGTAAGAGTTAATTCACATTTTATCTAAGAATATTTATTTGAATTAAATTTTATGCACAAGTGGTGTAAAATCAATTTTATACAATTGAAATTTGGATCATTACATATGCCCAATCAAAATATAAAAAAATCAAAACAAAAATTGTGATTGACACATGTCACGTTCTAAGGGCCTCTTGTGTATAAAAGTTTCTACACCGCCAATCGATGAAAATTTTACTCTGTTTATTTTATACATTGTTGGTATATTGAAATAAAATTATTTGTTTGCCTAATTAAAAGGGAAAACAATATGAGTTTAATTAGGCATCCATGTGGATGCTTTAAAAACTTTTATCTGTTAAAAGTAATGTTAGTTATCTTCATTGTAAAGCATCCATGTGGATGCTTTAAAAACTTTTGGTTTTCTAGCCATTAACTAATAATAATACATAATAATAATCAATATGATAAGTGGTATTAGTATTAGTATATATAATTTCTTCTATTGCCAATAGTAGAAGAATTATATTTAAAATTTTAACAACTAACATTACTTTTAACTAATATGAGATAAAACTCTTTATGGTGAGACATTACTTCTAATGATTCACTTTTAACATCATACTTTAAGCATTGATATCTTATTCATCAAAAACTTAATTTGGACAAATAAATATATCATTTCGATGCTCTTGTCGAGTAGAATACATTTGCACAATTACTTTTACCAATAAACAAATGACGCGTAAAGAAATTCATGCATCAAGTTACACAATTTATTTCACTAAAAACACTAATTTTTTTAAACAAATATTATATTTTAAATTTTGATATCTTATTCATTCAAAACTCGATTTGGACAAATAAATATATCATTTCGATACTCTCACCGAGTAGAACACATTTGCGTAATTACATTCGCTAACAAACAAATGACATGTAAAGAACTTCTTGCCTCAAGTTGCACAATTTCTTTCACTAAAAACACTAATTTTTAAATAATAGAAAATATGTATCCCTCAATGGTTAGAAATTGATGTTAGTTTTAAAAATACAATTATTAAGTACCAATAGAAGAGATGCATCATACATTGGTTGAAAAGTGACGTTGGTTTTCAAAGTCATTTGATAAAAGATTTCTACCATTATTACCAATAGAAAATGTATATCTCACATTGGTTAGAAAACGATGTTTATTTTAAATTATTTTATATTATTATCAATAAATGAGATGTATAACACATTGTTTAAAAAAATGTTAGATTTTAAAGTTAGACTAAAGACTTTCACTTTTACAAGGGCAATATCTCACATTGGTTTCAAAATATTCTACTATTATTACCAATAAAAGAGATGTATCTTACATTGGTTATAAATTGATGTTTGTTTAAAAAATACTATTATTAATTACTAGTTGAAGATATGCATCATACATTGGTTAGAAATTGATGTTAGTTTTCTGTTTTCAAAGTCTTTTGATAGAAGACTTTTACTATTATTACCAATAGAAGATGTATATCTCACATTGGTTTAAAAATAATTTTTATTTTTAATTATTTTATATTATATTATATAAAATACTTTTACTATTATTAGCAATAGAAGATATATATCACACATTTGTTATAAATTAATGTTGATTTTAAATTACTATTATTACGATAAAAGAGATAAATCTTACATTGGTTAAAAATGATGTTCATTTTAAAAGTCTTTAAATAAAAAAAGACTTCTATTTTTATCATCAATAAAATAGAAGAGAAGACATGTATCTCATTATATAGAAAGAGATGTTAGTTTTAGATTTTTATAGATAAAAAACTTCTACTACTATTACCAAATGATGAGATGTATTTCACATTGGTTAGAAAGTGATGTATGAATTAAAAGTTTTTTAATTAAAAACTTAATACTAATAGAAAAAATATGTATTTCACATTGGTTGGGAAATTGATATTGATTTAAAATGTTTTTATATAATGTATCTCACATTAGTTACAGAGAGATTTACATTACACACATACTTACGCACATTCTCTCCCTCTCATTCTTATTAGTTATTTAACTTCTCTAATTGATAGTATTAAATAAATGCTATATTGAAAAAAAAAATGTAAGAAAATTTGTACGCCAAATTGTTTTAAAAAATATTAGTTGGATCAAATAAAAATAAAAAAGTATAAACATTTATTTGGTGTGGGATTTTAAAATATTTTTCTTAAAGGAGGGAGGAAGTAACATGCCAAGTTTATGTTTTTTGTTTTAATTTGATAAAAAGTTAAAAACTGGTCCACTGAGTATTAGGAGAATCAAATCAAGGAGTCAATTTTAGAGGAAATCGAAATGACAGGAAATAATTGAAAATAAGGAAAATGTGGACTGGGAAAACGTCGGCGGTGGCTGTGAACGCACAGTGATTTTTGGGTGCTTGTCTCCGTCAAGAAGAATATTTCTTATTTCTGTTTGAACGATTCTATAGGGGATGGACAGACTCAACTTGTAAATTATTTGATCATTCAATTGATTAGGTGCCACTGCCGAATCTGTTTGAGTTTAGAAATTGGAGACATGCCTTGATGAACAATGTCTAAGTAATTAGTTGTTCAGATTGAGATGGTATTCTCACTATTATGTGTCCATCGCGTGGTGTAACATTCTAGCTTAGCTTAGTTTGAGCTAGTTTTACAACCGTGTGTTAAATGCACGAATAAAAATATTTTTTTAATTATATAATATTCAAGCAAAACAAATAAGAAAATCAAAATCAAAAGGATAAATTAAGAAAAGTAATGTTTGAGACAACTGCTTAAATAGAAATACATCATTTTATTGATAATATTATATATTTAAAAAAATTTCCTTATACACAACATTTATTGTTTTATTTGTTGGCTTTTCATCTTCATCAGTATTAATATCTTCAAGTCAAAACGGTTTGTTACCCTAGAACATGTAACATACAACTGACCATGACTGAATATTGTTTTTCTTCAAGAAGAGTCCTACATGCGATAGTGATTGACCTTAACTTTTGTTAATTGTTATGACATACGATACTACCAATAAAAATTATCTTTTATAGAAACTTTAAAGACAACTCCACATCCAATGGAGACAATGACATTCTTGATATAAACATTTTGTCTCCAACATTGCTTCCATTCAAAAAATTTACTTTAACAGCGTGATTCTCAAGCATGATAATAATTATTTTTATTCCATAACACAACCTTGCAGCAGGGTTAATGGTTCTCAACAACATCACCGAAACACCAACCTTAAGTGTTAATTCATGGTTAGACAATACTGAACACTTTATACTATTCAAAAACTCTGTAGAATGATTGTCTTCAAACAAACTTGTGTTGTTCTCTACCCTGCACATATAATTTGAACTCAAATAAGTTTTTTCTTCTAAGTGATTGTTAGATACAATGTACTTATTTATGGTGTCAAAAACATCAAGAGTCGGGGCAAGTATAACCATTCTTTGTAAATATGACACGTCATAAAAGACTCAGCGGTTAAGGAAGGAAAAAAAAGTATTTTTGCGGTTAAAAAAATAGAGTTTTTCAACGGTTAATATTTTAGAAAAAAGGGACCGGCCCGTAATTATTCCTTACCAAAATGAGAAATAAAAAAAATTTATCTCATTGAAAAACACTAAATGACCTACTATATATAAAACTAGCCCATTAAAATCTCACATCCACCCTTAAGCCTCATGTCATGTAAGTTGTCTCTTTTAACCTATTAATATAAAATAAAAATTTAGAAAAAAATAATATTACATGTATTTTATATAAGACGTATCTCCTTGACCCAACCCACCGTGTGTCGGTGAGTTGCGTTGTGAGATGGTGGGGATCATTCTTACGAATTTTACGGTCTTATCGGAGAACTACTCTTAATAAAGTAATACATGACCTCAACACCTAACCAAATTCAACATCTGCCGTCTAACAAATACAACCCTTCAGTTAGAACCCTTCATCTAGAATCCTTAATTTGACGTATATTCTTTCATTTCAAAATTTCATTCACCTAACATTCGGTAAAAAATCGTAGCGATCTCTCCCCAGATTATTCAAATCTTTTTAATTTTTCATTGAGCTGAAAATTGAGTCTATATCATTTTGTTTTACATTCTATTTCCTTGTACAACATTTAAAGTTTTTTTAAAATACAAATATAATAATCTGAGACTTCAATATTTAAAATAAAGTAAAGTATTTAGTAAAAATATTTTTTAATGATAAATATTTTATTTTAATGTCCGAGATTTATTATATTCTAAATTTTTAAATATACTTTAAGGTTATCTTGAAAAGAATACATAGCTCAAATTTTGAGATTTGAATTTATAACTGATGAATTTATCTGTTACATTTCTTAATATTTTTTATTTAACTATTCTTCATGCTTATAAAAATATATATAACTTTATAGTCAAACTATCTCAACAACTTCATTGTTTATTTCAGGTGGGACTAAATATTTCCTTGTAACTTTGACTTTGAGAATTCATTCGAATCTCAAAGTCTCTTAGGACGGATGGTATGAAAGCCATAATAGTTGCAGTAAAATTTTGGGTTCAAAATGTCTAAAGTTTATTTCGTGACGAATTTTTTTTAAGACTTTGCAGAAGATTAGTTGAACATCCGTAAAAAACATTCACATACTTTATATAAATGTGATAGAAAATAAAAGGTCAAACATGATATTGTGAATTGTGCTGAGAATACCAATAATTTTGGTGTATTCAAAGTTTCTAGAAATGTATAAATATATTTATGTCAACTTATGTAAGAATATTAAATGTTTAGTATAAAAGTAAAAGGAAAAAAAGTATTTTAACTTCCGATGTTTCCATTTATGAAAATCAGTTTTAGGCGGAAAAATCACATTTGTCATTATATATATATATATATATATATATAGAGAGAGAGAGAGAGAGAGAGAGAGATTTCCTCCCTTTCAAATTGGAGTAATACAATTTAATACTTATTTTCTGACGGAAATCGGTCATTGGTATACTTCTCCAACATTCTTTTCTTGTCTAAATTAGTGTTTCAATCGTTAAAAGCTATTTTTCGATTTTTTTCATCTAAAAATGTCATCGTCTCTTTCAACAGTCCCGACAAACACAATGAATTCGAAAATCATCATTGTTGTTTTTTTTTATTCATTAAGTACGAAACTGTAATAGATTTGTGTTAGATTGAAAGATTTTTCAATTGGACGAAGGCGGAGGAAGAGAAAGAAAAAGACTTACGACGAAGGAGATAAAAGAAGATGGTGGAGGACGTGGTCTGGTTCTTTATAATTTTGTATCATTGTGCAAAAATTATTTCATCGCGGTATAAAATTGGATTAGGTAATTAAAACTTATTTATCACGGTGCAAAAATTGATGTATCGCGGCGCAAAATTTGATGTAACACGATGCATTGAGTAAGTGATATCCATAGCCCACCTTCGGTTGATTAAGGGTATCGTAGTCATTTTCCAGTGACTTTTTTCAATTGAAAAAAATACGAGACTAGAGAGGTTATAAATTTCAAAAAGTGGATAGGCCCACAATTTCTCCTAAATTTTAGGTAACGTTTGAAGAAATTGTTGGCCAATACCTTTTCCAAATATTTAATCGCTTCATTCCCATGTACAAACTTTGAGAAAGAGACCGACCAGAATTTCACTTAATTTTAAAATGAATAATTGTGGGTCGGTACCTTTTATTGAAATTATAACCGCTAGAGTGCCATCTTTTTTTTCAACCGCATAAGTCTATTTTTGTTAATTTCTTCCTATAATACCCTTCCTCCTACTCCTCCCGTCCTTCCTTCTCCAAAATTCTATTGGGCTTGGAAAATCAACCACAACAACAGTCGAATTATTCTTATAATCCAACAAGCTATGGGATGAATGCATTCGGTGATCAATTATCATCTTAAAATTGGTCTAAATTTCCTCGGTTCTTAAGAAATTCACCTCCAAAGCAGCAACCTAACAACCAACTACACTTCTCCAACAACACATCATTTTGGAATGCATCTGCAGCTCCCATGAACGATGCTATATTTCAGCAGAATACATCATAAGTGGTGAAATAGCCTTTTGCAATTGAAGCCTCTGATGTGCCCGATTACGAACACAATTTGGAAAGACACAAAGATAACTAATGGAAGAAGTTTCTTCTTCTTTCTTTTTGGAAGAGATCCTCGATGCTGCTCTGTGGAATTCAATATGAGTTTGATAGATGTGTTTTATACGCATCTATAAGGTACTTATCCGGCTTAGAAATAGCGATTCCACGAGACTTTTGACTAGTAATATGAGTTTTTGAGCTTAATTATGAGTTTCAAGGTTTTGAATGATTATAGAAGATTCTTGGAGGTTTTATTTGTAGAATTGAAGAAGGGGTCCAAGTGCAAAGGTTAGAAGGAAGGTGGACCAAGCCTAAAGAGAAATCGTGTGGCCGCAAGCCCTCAATACCTTGTGACCGCAAGAGATACAAGATGTCATATGTTTTTGATCCAAAGTCTTGCGACCGCATGCCTTGAGGACCTTGTGACCACAATGCGGTAGCTTCCCAGAATTCGGATTTTAGAGTTTTAACCTAATTTTTACCCTGTAACCCTAGTATATAAGTAAACCTTGTAGCTCTAAGCCAGAGGTCTGAAATTTAGCAACTCTTTACGGTATAATACAGTCTTCTTAGTTGCAATTCATAATTAGTAAAAAATCGTTCATGTATTCATCAAACCAATCGATTAGTTCATCGTTGATAATGAACTAACCGCTCATATCTAAGAATTGAAGGTAACTTGTATCGAATCTTTTGCTCTGATTTATATTTTTATTCAATTAAGTCTTGTTGATCACAAAGTTTATCATCTTGTATTTTCATGTCGCTTATACGTAAGGTTTGGTATCTGTCACTGTTAACATAGGGATACTGATAACTGCATGCCCAAGTGTATATAATGTATGTTTGCCCACCTTTGTGATAAATTAAATCTATTGACGCAAACCCCTGATAAGGTAGATTTAGGTTTTTGTGTTCTTGTTTTTCAGGTATATCCTCGGTCGAATTATATGGACGGTAGTGAAAGCATAAATAAACTTAGTGACACTAAGACTGCAAATTGTGGCCCATAGCGTATCATTCTTTTCCTTAGTGAACGAACCATGGACAAATTCAATGATACATTATACCAATGAGCATTAGAGTACTAGATACATGTGAATCCTAACTCCTAGATTCCTCCATAATCTAATCTTTACAAAATGTGTGTTGATGCTTTCGATAAACTGTTGCCAATAAAGTCCCTTAGATTACTATTAGAATAATTTACTTTAGTTAATTTAGATTAAAACAATCGACCCCCCTTTAGTTTAATAATTGTTACATGTTTACTTACATAAACTGCTTCTTGTCTCTGTGGTTCGACCCTTGTTTTTGCATCACTATACTTTATATTGATTCCTACACTTGCAGGTAAAAAAAATAAGACATCAAGTAGTTTCATGGCCAATCGATATAATCCCACGGATTTTGGCGGACAAATGGTCTTCCAGGCCTAAGTGGTAATATACAACATTACAATATACTGATGTGTGGATCGTTGCCTCCGACGCGGGCATTGTTGCTTCCGATGTGGGCATCGTTGTCTCTGACACAAGCACCGTAGCCTTCTACACGGGCATCATAGCGTGATTGTGGAAAACTATATAGTTGAAGCGAAGATCTCATCTAAGGCAAAAACAAATTAGTCCTTCTTGAAGCAAGCATAATATTTTATTTTTGAGACCGTCCAAAGTCCTATTTATTGACCAACGCTAGCGCAGAGGGGGAACTTTCTAGAAAAGAGCCAAGGCGATGGGATAGCTTTTTTTATGTCTCAACGAGAAAAAGACTGTCCTTAGCACTTTTCACTTCTTCTTTTCTTTGATCGGTTTGGCCAGAAAGACTAAGAGCATGGTTAACGGTGGATTAAACATCGAATCAAACCAAATCTTAGCTTTCAACGATGTATCTAAATAAAATCTAATCTAATTCTTATTTGATTTGGTTTGATATGGATCAATATAGGCTACAAATCATAACTAAATCAAAACAAATCAAACCAACATGCCAAACATCAAAACTATCGTGTTTTAGGCTTTAACGGTATGAAATGGCGTCGTTTCATACCGAAAAATCAAACCAAAAAGAGATCTCGATCGACACCCATCGACAGGGGCAAGACGCGCTGTCACCGTTTGGTTGGTCCTCCAAATTTCGTAATTATCCACCGTTTTTGGGCATTTTCGATAATCAAAAAAATGTTTTTTTAATAAAAAAGTTCACATTTTTATCTATAAATTGAGACTAGGTTTGCCTCATTTAGATATCAAACGAATTTTTTAGGAAATTTGATATTTCTCTCATATCTCTCTCTCTCTCATTTCTCTCTCCAATTAATTTCATATAATTAACTCTTTTTTAATTTTTTATTAACTAAATTAAAACTAAATTGCTATTTAAATATTATAATTTTTAGTATTAAAAATTATTAATATTATTATCATTATTGTTAATTGTTTATTATTGTCATTATTTATTGTTAAATTTCGTATTATTATTGTTAATCAGTTGTTTATTTGTGTTAATATTATTACTAAGTAATATTATTATTATCAATGGCTTCACGTATTCTCTCTCGTAAAACCAAAAAAAAAAACTTAAAATATTGAATCTTCACCAAATGAATCATCTTCCCATCAAATTCCAAATCCCACTCCACAAAACCAAATTCCTGAAGCCACTCCACAAAACCAACAATCCTATTACCCTAATTTTTCTGATTCATGGACCGGAGGAATTTTGAATTTCTCCACAAAATGTTCCATGGATTGGAGGAATTTTGAATTTTCAAAACTCAAACTCTACACAATTTGTAAACAACCCAATGTATTCACAATTTCCCTTGGCACAACAAACCTTTCCGTGGAATGCTCCGTTTCCTTCAAAATTTCCCCCATTTTCAATATAACAGTCACATTTTAGCCAAGGGTATTTCCCTATGGGTGTTCCAGGAGGTTCTTCATCAGAACATATTCCGGTTAGTCCCTTATCTTCGAATATACATGTTTCTTCAACACAACCAGAACAAGACATTAAAGTTGAGGTTGATGTTGAAGATGACTTGGCCGATGAAACCACTCCTCAAAGTGGAAAATTACAAAAACTAGGTAGGGGACATATGAGACTGTGACATTGTGTAAATCTTGATAGTTACAATGGTACAAACCAAAGTTTAATGCAGTTCTGGCAGAAAGTGACTAACACTTACTACGAGCATCGTGACAAAGGTATTATCAGAACTACGTGTCAACTTAAGAATCATTTTTCTAAAACTTCTAGGGTAGTTTCAAAATTTTCTGGATGTTATAATCAACCATTAGCTTCCAAACAAAGTGGATGGAATGACAATAATGTCATTCAGGGGACACATGAAATTTTTAAAGCTAATATAGGTAAACATTTTATATTAATGGAGGTGTGGAAAATCCTGCGAAACATTCTTAAGTGGTGGTCAAAATATGTTGAAGTGGGTGAAGGTGGAACTAAAAACTCATCAAGCAGTGGATCAAAAAGATCTCAAAATGAAGCTTTTGATTTTCAAAACTCCTCAAATGCTGAAACACCTTCAATGACATATCCAACTCGATCTCCAGAAATAAATCTTCAAAGAAGAAGGGAAAAATTATAGATCTAGAGGATGGTAATGCAGACATACAAGAATCAAACCGTCTGGATACTGAGATGGATACGAAGCTTGTTCGATGTATGACTCTCGCAGAATATAAGTTGGAAGTCTAGAAAGAGGAGATAAGAGATTAGGTTGAATCGTTTGTTCAAACAATGGAATGCGTCAAATAAGAATGAAAACAAATTAGCAGAAGATCAGGAAGAAGATTGTAGAAACTTGTATCGTGCACTGTTTAAGTAGACTTTATTTGTATTGATTTCTATTATCATGTTTGTCTTCTTTTTGTATTATTGTATGTCTTCTTTTGTATTTTGTATTACTATATGGAAACTAGATTGTCTTCTTATGTATTATTCTATCTTTTTATATCTGTATGTATTATTGTCCACATGTTTAAGTCTTTTGTCCAAAAGTAGGTTGTATTAGTTGGATATCTCAATCAAATCCCGGGAAAGAAGATTGTCATTATTCTATCTATGGAAAGAGGATTGTCATTATTCTATCCACATGCCTTTTTCCACAAGTGACTCGATTATTGGTTATCTTTCCCGTTTCCCGGTGGATTATTGGTTATCTTTAGAAAGATTATTGCCATTATTGCATTGGATTTGATTCTCCCACATGCCATGGTTTTCTGTCATTATTGCATTGGATTCGATTCTCCCACATTTCATGGTTTTCTATCCTTATTGCATTGGATTCGATTCTCCCATATGCCATGGTTTTCTGTCATTACTGTATTGGATTCGACTATCCCACATGCCATGGTTTTCTGTCATTATTGCATTGGATTCAATTCTCCCACATGTCATGGTTTTATGTCATTATTGCATTGGATACCCAATGTATTATTATAACTTTTCCTTTTCCACTCACTTCCCGATTTGTTCTATAAATATCGAAAGTAAAATGCACACTTGAACCAATTATCTCTATAAAGACACTTCATATAAAAATAATGTCTTCCAATTCTAGTTTGAATTCATACACCGATAGTGAACATGATTCAGAGGAAAGTGAAATTGAAAGAATTATGGAAGAATATATGTTAGACCTCACTAATCGTCGATGTCTCAAGGGTCAAATCATTAGAAAACTAACTTCGAATATACAAGCAGAAAGAGGAGTGCGTGAACAAATCTACATTGATAGAAATCGTGCTGAAGGCCATCAACACTTGTATTCAGACTACTTTGCGGATAATCCAACACACACAAACGCATAATTTCGTGGAAGATTTCATATGTGAAGACATATCTTCCTTCATGTAGTTGAATCTCTTGGTGCTCATACTCCATATTTTCAACAACGCTTTGAAGCAAGTATGAAACCTGTTTTATCACCAATACAAAAAAAAAAAAGCATTGCTGCTATAAGAATGCTTGCTTACGGAATGTCTGCTTGATGCATGTGTGGTTAACGTTTTTGGAGACCAGCACTTGAGAAGGCCAATAAAGGAGGACCTGCAACGCTTGCTTCATGTTGAGGAAACACACAGTTTTCCTTGTATGATAGGCAACATAGATTGCACGCATTGAGAATGGAAGAATTGCCTCGTGGCTTGGCAAGGTCAGCACGCCCGAGGAGATGGAAATGCGACCGTAGTTCTTGAAGAAGTCGCGTCCTACGATTTGTGGATATGGCATGCATTCTTTGGCATTCTAGGTACTTGTAATGATATAAATGTCTTTGATCGGTCTTCAATATTTAATGATATTTATAATGGCGTAGCCCCAGCAGCAAGCTTTACTGTTAACGGTAATCAATATAACTTGGGTTACTATTTAACGGATGGTATATATCCTCCATGGGCTACATTCCTCCAGTCCACCCGCAAAGCGAAAAACATAGGTTGTTCACTCAACACCAAGAGGCAGCAAAGAAAGATGTTGAGCGTGCATTTGGAGTATTGCAGGCACGATTTACAATTATACGAGACCCAGTACTTATGTGGAAGGTATCTACGTTGGGCAATATTATGAAGGCTTGTATCATATTACATAATATGATTGTCGAAAATGAACGTCATACTTACTCACATTTGCCAAATGTTTTCGACTGCAATCAAATTGACATTATCGATGGTAGTTTAGCATGACAATAATTTAATGAATGTATTTCAGAGCACTAACGATATCTTAAATGACGGTGTACCTGTAGATACCCCAATTTCGTACCCCTGATATGTAACATGACATGAAATATTAAGAACTGTTAAAAAGCTGACGAATGTCAAGTTACAGGGTCAAAAATGCAAAAAAGCAAAAGCAGGATGCGTAAATAGTGAAATGCAGGGTGTGAACCGAGACGTGGAATAATCGGTTGCATGCTATCCCACCTGAGTTGTTAGATTATTTCCTCAAGGAGTGCAAACCCCGGGACGTGGAAATAATTAGTTGTAGTTAGTTAGACTAGCTTAGTTGTAGTTAGACTAGTTTAGTTAGTTGTAGGATCATCTCCTCGAGGGGTGTAGACCTCGGGACGTGGAATGATTGGTTGAATCTATCCCCCCCAGAGTTGTTGTTAGATCATTCTCCTCGAGGGGTGCATACCCCAGGATGTGGAAATGATAGGTTTTATCCCAATATCCCACTGGTTTGAGTTTGATTATCTCCTTGAGGGATGTAGACCCCGGGACGTGGAATAATAAAGATCCCATCCATCCTACCTAGTGGCTGTTGTTTGTTTACTTGAGGTCGAGCTACGTTTGGTCTGATTTCTGACAAAGGGATACATAGGCAGCCTATTTCGGTAGGTGCGACCATCCGAGCATTTAATTTGCATATCTGCTTAAAAACTACGATAACATGCTATAACCAACTAAATATGTTTAGGGTATGTGAGATTTGAGCTACTGCATTCTAAACTGTAGTATCTATAAACTGTCGCATATTTCATTCCTCCCCATTATAACTTTAAAGAAATTTGGGAGTCTATTTCTTATCAACGATGTTCGTTTACTTGGCAAGTTTCGGTTTACCCGTAAACTCCATCCTTGAGGGGCTCTGTAAACACCTCAATTTCGTACCCCTGGTATGTAACATGACATGAAGTATCAAGACCTGTTAAAAAGCTAATGAATTTCAAGTTACAAGGTCGAAAATGCAAAAAAACAAAAGCAGGATGCGTAAACAGTGAAATGCAGGGGGCTTAAGTGCCAAAAAGAAGAGGAAAAGGAGGCTGGGCGCCGCCCATATCCTATGCAGGCGCCGCCCCCACTTCCACTATGGGTGGCGCCCAATAGTGCCCACTTCCTTGTTGCAGTTTGCCTAAAATACAATTCTCTCAGCGCACGGTACAAGTCGATGAAGCACAGAAAGAGAAAATTTAACCACGAAGGAAAGCCTCTCCCAGCCTATAAATAAAAGGCCCCGGCTTGTTAAATCAACAGATAGTAAACATTCTTCACGCAGTGAGAATATGCAGTTAAGAAACAGTGCAGTGAGTTCTCCCGAGAACGTTGAGAGAATTTCTTCCTCTAGCCCCAAAGCTCCGCCAAATCTCCCCCAAACACTAAAACCAACTGGCCAAAGTAAAACCTAGTTGCCCTGCTAGGATTCCGCCCTATTCCACTGGTCCAAAAATCCCAAAAAGAGCAGTTGCCCTGCCCAAATCCAGACGCCAAATCAGCAAAAAACAAGCAGTTGCTCTGTCCGATTTCCGCTGTCAGCAAGCAAACAACAGCAAAAAAGCAAGCAGTTGTTCCGCCCAGATCCTGAGGCCGAAAAGCAATTTTTGGAAGCAGCCACTTTGCCCGAATCCCCACAAAAGCAAAGCAGCAAAAAAAACTCCCTCTCCCTAAAAGATAGAGCGAGCACACTCTAGAACCTGCCAGAAACTAGTTGGTACGAGATAAAACCCTCACGCTTCAAGAGGTAGGCTATTTTAAGTTTTTATATATAAAAGTACTATTTAGACTAGCCCGATGTAAGAAAAATAAGCAGTTATGTTGTCCAAATTTCTATAGGAAAATAGCACTAAAAAGTGCAATTATTATGACCAAAATTTTATAAATGTATTTGTAACTCCAGGAAGGAGGCTGTTGCAAGTTTGTAATTATTTATATATATATATATATATATATATATATATATATGCGCTTTATTTCATCTGTTAAATAAATATAAAAATCATATTTTAGCCAAAAACTATTTTAAGACCGAAAGGGCGAGTTGAGTGCCTAACACCTTCCCACCTCGTAACTTAGCATCCGAACCCTTTGCAAATCTGGTTACATTTGTTTTTTTTTTCGTTTTTCCTTAAAATAAATATGACGACTCTGTTTATCATATTTTGAGTCCACAATTGAGGCCAGACGTATTCCACGCACTTTAAAAGTTTTGAAGCCACCCGCTCTCACCGGCGGGGCCACAAGGTCGAAAAATGAGGCGCTCACAGTACCGTTTGAGATAAAGCATCACATCGCCGCCTGCTACATGATTTGATTGAAAATATTTGGAGACTTTTTGGTAATCAGTAAATTGGTGTTTGAATAATCATCACTTTTATTATTATTGTAGTTTCAAAATGTGGATGTGGTTATTTATCTGTCATTGTATTTCCATAATTTTCATTACCTTTGTTGTACTATTGTCAGATTTTCCCTTTGAATCGTTAATATTTTTATTTAATGTTCAAATTATTGTAATTATTTTTAATTTATCAATGAATATTAATAAAATTATTATTTGAATTATAATAAATAAATTATATTTCGAATTTTATATTATTATATTATAAAAAATATCGAACTATTGTAGTTATTTCAATTTTAATATTATTATAATTAATAATTTTGGATTAAAAAATATTATTATAATTATAAATAATAAATTATTTTAGATTTAATAATTTCTACATTATTACTATTAATTGTTAATATAAATTGAAATAAGATGTTAAATTAATGTAGAAAAATATGGTGGAGTATGTAAAGTGGTTGGAGATAAAGATAGTAGGGTATGAAAAAGTATTGGATTATATGCCACTCTTGGAATGGTTTTTTTGGTTTTGAAGCATATGAGTATCAAATTAATTATTTTATTGGTTTTTAATTGGTTGTTTTTGATTTGATGTTTGATTCGAATTGTTTTGATTTCATTGTTAACCATGCTCTAAGAAGGTAGATCATGATGACCCCCCTTCTTGGCTAATGATTGATTTTCTCCTAGCTAAGGATCCATTGAAATTCAAGTAAAGCAAGCCCACCAAGGCGGAAAGCATTCCAGAAACTAAGTAGGATGCATGTTATCGTATACCATGCCAGTAGCCACATATTCTTAATGGAGGAGCATCGTACCATGTCTTTCTCTCCTCATTTTGGGATTAATTTTGTACATCGGTATTTGCATTAATTGCGATGCCCAAATTTAGGCAAGGATTTTTGCATTGTGATGCTCAATATTTACATTGTAGTGTCCAAATAAATAAGAAAGGAAGTGAGTGAGAGAGAGAGAGAGAGAGAGAGAGAGAGAGAGAGAGAAAAGGAAAAGAGAGAGTGCATAAAGAGATGCTCAACGTCACTTTTTTCATTCCCAACGTCAAAAAGAGAAATACATAATGAGAGTGTGTGTGTGAGAGAGAAAGAGAAAGCCAAAAAAAACTTTCTTCATTCCCAACGTCACTTTTTTCCATCCCAAAGTATAATATTTACTCCGATGTCCAGATTTTTAATTGCGATGCCTAATTTTCGGTGGGAATTGTATGTATGTTTTTTCTTCATTAAGGAAAAAGTGTACTTAATCAGTTGAATAAAAAGAAAGTGAACTGGCAAGGTTATAATTTCTCCAAAAGGTACTGACCCGGTTATCTCCCATTTTAAAAAGGAATAATTGCGGGTTGGTACCATTTTATAGAATATTAACCGCTCAGCTACTTTTTCTTCAAACCGCAAAAGTTCACTTTCTATAGTTTTTTTCTTAAAATACTCGCGCACCAAACATCGTCCTCTTTCTCGATCAATCTGCTTTCTTTTTCTCTTTCCAATTCCAAACCCACACCACCATTTTAACTACAATTTTAATGATGAATCCAATTCGAAAGAGTAGAACTGCCATTGAAAGAAATAAGCACAACTTTCATAGGATATTCTATAATATGGATATATATTAATTTCAAGCCTTCCATCCAATCACGAGAACAATATTTTCTTCATTCCGAACAACCGTATTCTTAGCGCAAGTCAGAGATTCGTCGACTTATCAAGAGGTTTGGGTTGAAGTCAAGAGAGAGACTCAGAGATGCCAAAGAAATCACTTGAAGGCAAATCCAATTTGGGCATCGTTGCCTATGATGTGGGCGTCGTTGCCATGACATTTCTTAGAAAATCGATCAGAACCTGTAATATAGGAAATAAATCAACCATGTGAAATGTATTTCCACCTGCATACAGTCCTGGAGCGAACCCATCTGGCACTGCTTAGATATCTTTGCAAGTGTAACCAAATACAAACGACTCAAGCATGCATTGAGTTGCAAAATTTCTGGAAATTGATGATGTTTTTTAGAGAAATAACATACGTATAAAAGGGAAATGAATTTCAACTCCCATTTCTATTTCTGCTGGAACAATTGTTTTCATTTACAAAAGAGTACTGCCATTGAAAGGAATAAGCAAAGATTTCAGGCAAATTCAATTTGGGCATCGTTACCTATGATGTGGACGTCGTTGCCTCTGAGTTGCAAAAGTTATGAGTGAGATTGATGATTGTTTTTTAGAGAAATAACATATGTATAAAGGGAAAGGAATTCCAACTGCCATTTCTGATTCTCTTAGAACGATTGCTTTCATTCACAAAAGAGCACTGTACCGAGAAAAGAGAGGGGGAAGAATGAGGGGAAGAAAGAGAAAATAGTGGGGGAAGAAAGAGAAAAAAAGTTAAAATCACTCATCACCATCAATCATAGGGCATTTTATTTGGATCGATGCCCAATTTTTGCTTTGGAAGCATTGTGATTCCCAAATTTGAGATGAGATTTTTGTATTGTGATGCCCAAAATTTTGAGCGATACCTAATTTTTGAATTGTGATACCCAAATTTGGGCAGGGGCAATGTCCGCCCACCTTTCCTTCATTAAGTGTATCTTCATTATTTTCCCCTCAAAAGTATACTGTAGTGGTTTTAAAAAAATATATAGGACTTTTTCGATTATAATTTCACCACAGTGTACTAGGGGGTGAGCAATTTTTTTAAAAAACGGAACGGACCAAAGAATCAGACCGGACGAATGAAAATTGGACCGAACCAATTATTTGGTTTGGTCTTGGTCCTGAATTTTTGTAGAACCGAGTAATTGGTCAAGTCCCGGTTTTTAGTTTTATAATTCTGTTTTATATATATATACTGCTATTTTTTTTTGCTCCGTTGTGCACCATCCCCTCAATCTCAAGGACTCAAAGTTCATGACTTTCTTCAACACCAGTTATAAGTTACAAGCTTCGTTTCTAGCTAGCACCAGCAATACATTTTAGTTAACATTTAGTCTAGGTGTAGACACCCCAATTTCATACCCCTATGATATAATGTCCTATAAAAACTTCAATATATATTTTATGTAACAGTTGGGCAAACAAATGTTGCTTTCCGTTAGAGTTTCAGGTAATTGGACTTAACGAAGTTAAATAATATATAAAAAACTCATAAATATAACTTTCTTTTATACCCCTATAATATAATAGTGATAATATATATTTTATAAATATATTATAACTTTTAATAATGACTTTCCGTTAGTGTTTCAATTACCTGGACCTAACGGCGGTTAAATACACAAAAAAGTCAAAACAACGGAACAAACCTGAAAGGGACCTGAGTGAAACTTCACACTGCCCAGAAATAGGCTGATGGTGCCGCTCCAAGCCTGAGGGAGCCGCTCCCCTCCCTTGGTAGCCGCTCCATGACTTCTTTCCTCCAAAGCAGCCAAACGGTGTTGTTCCTATATAGCTGCCTCGTGTTATTTGTGTTGTTGCGTGCCCAGGATGACACCTGGCATGCCATGCAGCTAAAAGGCATTGCGATGCCATTTAATCCACCCCCTTTGCGCCTATAAATAAAGGTCTTTGGGCACTTTCATTTCTCACCACCCATCAACCGTCGATGCACGCATAAACCTCCGATCGACGATCCGCCAAAGCCCCAGCAGACAAGCTTCACCTATCATACCCGTAACACGCAACAGTAATATCCGTAGCAAAACCCGTAGTAGCAATA
Organism: Codonopsis lanceolata; assembly: GCA_013146195.2. NCBI lineage: Eukaryota > Viridiplantae > Streptophyta > Magnoliopsida > Asterales > Campanulaceae > Codonopsis > Codonopsis lanceolata. The sequence goes on along the minus strand of CM028378.1, from coordinate 9,936,879 downwards.
CCTGCAGCAGCAACCGCATTCCGCAGAAACCGCATCCCGCAGAAACCGCATCCCGCAGCAATCGTATTTAGCAGCACCGCAACAATATAAAAAAGACTTCCTCCCTCGCGAGGACATGGGAAACACAATCATAATTTTCAAGCGCCTAGTGGGCTAAAAATTAGGCGTATATACCGGGTCAGACTTACACGCTACAAGAGGTAAGTACCAATTTACCGTCTTTCCCGTAATATAAAATATCATGATATGCATGTTATATAAATAAATAATAATGTAGATTATTAAATATCATGCATGTTATGTAAATATTAACATTATTAGAATAAATAGTAATAAAATAATGATGCATGCTATATAATAATGTACATATATAAATTTAATAACTAGACACAAATATATATACCTTTTATTATGCCCAAATAACATTAAACAAATTAATGTTATTTTCAACATAACATATATAATAAATATTTCTTCTAGACTATACAATTTAAAAGCATGTTAAACTTATGTCAAAACCCTAAACTGAGACCAAAATGGCGAGTTGGGTGCCTAAGCCCTTACCAACTGTAACATAGCCTCTGAACCTATACATTTTCTGGAACAATTGGTTTTTCTCTGTTTAAACCTTAAAATAGAGGTGGCAACTCTGTATATACATATGTTAGTGTCCACAACGAGACCGGGTGTATTCCACGCGCTCAGATGTTTCTTGAGACACGTCGTTTTACAATGCAGACGACGGGGGTTTCGAAACGAGGTTCTCACACTAGGGCGAATTATCCAAATAGTCCCTGTACTATACCCTTTTTTTTTTTTCAAATTTGTCCTTGTAAAAAAATTCTAACATTAATGGTCCTTGTACAAAAAGTTTTGACAGAAATGATTCTTTCATATTTTTCGTTAGGTTTTTTTTCCGTTAAGTCAACGCATGTGTGTCTCACATGGTTATTGTCAGGGGTAAAATAGTCATTTTAGCCAAAAAAAAAAGTACAAGGACTAGTTGTGTACAAGTACAATGCTCTTCTCTCTCTGTTAATTACGGCAGAGAGGGGAGAGGAAAGTATAGCAGAGCCACCGTAGGTTACCAGACGGAAAAGCATAACTCGTCGGAAGTGTGAGTATTGGCGTGCTTGAGAGTGAAGAGGGTGAGGGTGGTATGAGTTTTAATCAAGATTTAGCTACAGTGACCACACGTGAAGAAGGTGAGGACCTTGACCACACGTCCTCCTTGAACTTGCCATCGACGACCTCAATTGCGGAGCACACACTATCCTACGCGTCCCTAATGATCTTCTCAAACCAAACTCGCATAGAACTAGTGGAATCCTGAGAGGTCTTACAGCCGATGGGGTCTCGGAGGAATGAGTCTAGACGGTGAGTCTTTGGCATCTCCTTCTCGATCATCCGCGATGCTCGGATTAAAATGAGAGTGGTATTGGATCTTTTACTGGTGGTGTTGCTGTTTGTGTTGTTATTCTGGTGCAGGGGAGGGAATGGAATTGGGGTAGGGAATTGGAATTGGAGGATGGGAATGGGAATGAGGAAGAGGAAATAGAAGGGTAAGCAAAGAGAATTTCCACCGTCGTCGTTGTCGGCATTTTCTTCCGACGGGGGAAAAGAGGATTTCGTTTCTGGTTTTTGATTCCTCCTCTTTTGGGGATTTTTAAACATTTGAAGATAAGGCAAATATGGGTTAGTTGCAACAAAAAAGTCTGACCTATTTTAGTTTTTTCGTTTTGAACATTGTGTCGTTTTGTTTTTTTTTTTTTTTTTTTGCATGAAAGACCTCAACCCAAAATATTTTTTTTCAAATAAAACCTTCGGTCCAAAACTTGTTGGTTTTGTGATGGGAAGGTGACTGGACGTCCGACGTGACTGCCTACACGGACTGGGTGCGAGTATTCACGTCCACGTTAGTTTCCCGTCAAAAAATAATTTTATTTTAAACTCTGTCTTATTTTGAAATTTCAAAACCACCCATTTTTTATCAGATTTTTTTCAAATTTGATTGCAATACAAATCTCGTACAATTTTTAAAACTTCATAATGAACCTTGATAGTTTGAAATATATATATATATATACACTAATTCATCCAATAATTGAAAATATGTTATAAGCATACTACTAGTACTTAAATATTTTTTTGTAATTATAATCAACTTTGGAGATATTAATATATCTCTTAAGAAATTAGACATTTTAAACCAGACTCTTTAGAACGGAGGAGTGGTATATTAACCAAAAATAGCATCTGTATAACAAGGCTTACAAATCAATACCAATATAAATAGGCACAATGAAATGCATTAAAATAAATCAATACCCAAAAAAATGACTCTGTAAACCCTTCATTAGACTTAGATAAGTATCATGTTGACAGGCCAAAACTATCAACTCCAATGTAATGACTGCAAAACAAATAAAATACATTAAATAATTCATATAACTATATACCAACAATAACAATAAGCAATAAATTAATAAAGTAGACTAACCAAAAATTGATTTTAGTCGTCAAGGTCAATTTGTTCTCCAGACTTGAATACAGACCTCCCAGGTGTTGAGAACGTTACATTCAGCAATCTGAAAGACTTCCTAGGAGTTGAGAATGGAGTAGGTGGTGGTGATGCAAAAACATTCCTCATAGAATTAGATTACATTAAGTTTATGATGGGTTTTTTCAACTCTCATTTTGTTTGCCAACATAATTGCGTGTACAAAAACCAGTTGTTTTTTACACCCAAAACTTGTAATATCCACACACACACACACACACACACACACACACACACACACATATATATATATATATATATATATATATATATATATATATATATATTCATGGTTGTGATTTGTTATGTGTATCTATTTGACAAGTGAGAGTGGACTTGTTCACAAATGCATTCCATATACCCAACTGAAATAAGTTGGAACTTGGGCATCTCCGTGTTACAAGAATGTGTATGGTCTGCATTTTGCATTTAATGTTTGGCATGCTTTTAGGAATCTTGACCGCTACAAAATGCGCTTCCAAATGTGTTAGGTTATTTTTGTCTAAAAAATGGTGGGGAGATGGGCCACATGGTTAACATCCGTCATCTTTTTTGATCAACTACTAAACTAAGTTACACCGAACAACACCCCTGTTAAATAAATGTCTCTAAACCCTTCGATTAATACAAAATTGGAATATTTGACTTTAAATTACTAAAATTAATATACCACTCCTTCGTTCTAAAGAGTCTGATTCAAAATGTTTAATAATTAAGAAATATATATTAATATCACCAAAGTTCATCATAATTACACAAAAAATATTTAAGCACAAGTAGTACGCTTATAACATATTTTCAATTGTTGGATAAATTAGTATATATATATATATATTCAAACTGTCAAAGGTTCATATATGAAGTTTTAAAAATTGCACGAGGTTTGTATTGCAATCAAATTTGAAAAAAAATCTGATAAAAAATGGGTGGTTTTGAAATTTCAAAATAGGACAGGGTTCAAAATAAAATTATTTTTTGACGAGAAATTAACGTGGATGTGAAGACTCCCACCCAATCCACGTAAGCGGCCACGTCAGATGTCCAGTCACCTTTTCGTTACAAAACTAACGAGTTTTGGACTGAAGGTTTTACTTGGGAAAAAAAACTTAGGTTGAGGTTTTTAATACAAAAACAATAACAACACATGATTCAAAACGAAAAAACTAAAATAGGTCATGTTTTGTTTTTCATTTAACCCAACAAATATTGACTATGATGACCGATCAAAGTATAACACATGGTTTTTGTTTTCCAATTTTTCTTTTGGTTTCCATTATTGTGGGTTGTTTTGACTTTTGTGTTTTATACTTTAGCCTTCTCACTTAAATGGATTGCTCATGAATAGCTTACCTAAATGGTCTGTGAACTTTATAATGAGAATTGCCGATTATAACTCTGGCCCAATATCATGTGAGACATAAGTGTGTTGACCTAACAGAAAAAAAAGAAAAAAAAATGATCAATTGCTTCACAAGCTTTAGTAAAGAGACGATTTTTAATAATTTGAGACGAATTTAGAAAAAAAAGGATAAAGTACAAGGATTATTTGCGTAATTCACCCTCGATAATTTTAATTAATAAAATTACTATTATTGAATGCTTTTTAATCTTTTTATGAAGTTTAAGATTTTATTATTTCTTTGTATTAAACAGTTAAAAACGATAGTATTGGTATGGTCCTAGTTCTCGTACATCTTCAATTGGTTCTGGACCAAACCAAAGTATTGGTTTCCATATATATTGAGTTGGTTCCGATTCTAAATTTTTGGGTAAAATTCTGGTCGGTCATTTTTTCAAAGTTTGTAACCTCAAAAATCCACAGTTCTTTTTTTCAACCTCAAAAGTCCTTTTTTTTAAAATATTGTTTCGAAAATGTCATCGTATCCTTCAACAGCTCCGTCACATATTAGATTCGAAAATCACTAACGTTGTGCAACGAAACGAAGATCGACCTGATGAATCGCGGTGCAAAAATAGACTAGTCAATTAAACTGACAAATCACGGTTTAAAACATTGATGTATCGCGGTGCAAAAATAGACTAGTAAATTAAACTTATGAATCGCAGTTCAAACATTGATGTATCGCGATGCAAAAATACACTAGACAATTAAACTAATGAATCACTGTGCAAAAATTAATTTAATAAGATTGATACATTGCGGTTCAATAGTCAATGTCATGCGATTCATTTCGTAGCGCGCCTCATTCTTATTAAGGGTATTGTGGTTTTTTTGTCCCCAAAAGTGTCATTTTCCGCTTTGAAAAAAAAAATGGGACTGGAGCGATTGACACTTTTGAAAAATGGACTGGCCTGTAATTTTTCTTAATTTTTTTGAGAACCGGACTTTTAGTGTGGTTTTGATTTTCTCTTTTTTTCCAAAAAAATTGGACCAAACCGAACCAACTCACCCCTACAGTGTACCGGCCGGAAAATCACATTTTTAAAAAGGGTGATAACTGGGCCGGTCACATGTGATGAAATTGTAACCGGAAAAGTCCCATATATTTGTTTTTTAACCGCTAAAGTACACTTTTTGAGGGAAAATGACGAAAATACCTTTAATGAAGGAAAGGCGCGCGGACAAAGCTATAGTCCAAATTTGGGCATCGCAAGGAAAAAAAATTGGGCGTCACTTAAAATTTTGGGTGTTGCAATGCAAAAGCCACTGCCCAAAATTTGGGCGTCGCATGGAAATTTTTTTTGGCATCGTTTGTCTGGTGTCTTTGCATCGTTTATCTTCCCTCAAGGAAAAAGATGGTATGGTCCAAATTTGGGCGTCGTAAGGAAAAAAATTGGTGTTACTCAAATTTTTTTTGCGTCCCAATGCAAAAGCCACTACCTAAAATTTGGACGTTACATGGAAAAAAAATTGGACATCGTTTGTCTGCTGCCTTTGCACTGTCTGTCTTCCCTCAAAGAAAAAGATGGTACATAAATAAACAAAAAGTCACCTCCCATCTCTTGTTCTCCACCCACGTTTGTTTGCAACTGTGACCTGTTGTAGGTTTTGCTTTAGATTTTGTGCTTGTAATCAGAAAAAAAAAAAAAGTCTATATTCCAAGATTTACAGTAGCATGGATGTCAAAATACCCCTATTTGCCCCATCAATGTAAGAATCGCAACAACCGACGCCAACATCGCAACAAACGACCCCAACATCACAACAACTGATCGCAACAACCGACACCCACATCGGAGGTAATGGTGCATACATCGAAGGCAACGATTCCCACTTTCAAGCCTTCTTGTATCGTATATCCTATTGTAAGAGACCGGTGTTGGTTTTTTCTAATCTGACATAACTATGTTTTCTTGTAAGGGTTTAGCTTAGAAGATGCACCACTTTACACTACTTGATGGGAAGATGATAATTGATATTATGCTTGACACAGGGAAACAAAAGAGACGATACATGATATATGATTTGATGGCAATTAATCAAGTCTCTATCATGGAGGTACAGAAAAGAAGTTTATTATTGCTACACGTCTCCCTGAACTTCTGCAAGCATGTGAGTTGCATCGAGCTTTCAAGGGCTACTAAAAAAAAGGATCAACTAAGGGCACATCCCATCATGGAATTGTGATGAAGGAAGGAAGGGAGGAGGAGGAGGGGTATTTTAGGTCGGAATTAACGAAAATGAATTTATGTGGTTGGAAAAAAATATGACATTATAACGGTTATATTTTCACAAAAAAGTACTGACCTGCAATTAATTCTTTTAAAAAAGGAACCGACATGAATTTACGCCAAAAAGTTTCCAATCTTCTGCGTGCAAGTACTATGGGCTGGTCAGCTACGTTTATAAAGAAGCATATATAGCGTGTGGCCCAAGAGCGATGCCTATATTGGGATCCTGGATTTAAAGCAAATGACTTGGCAGCCGAGATATTATGGGCCAAGATTAGGAAACCCCACATGGTCCCTAACTTATCTATCTTATCTGTTTGCCCTTATCTGTTTATACAGACTATGCTAATCAATCTGTTTCACCGATCTATATTATAAAAGAGCTCAGAGTTTAATTGGTGGTCTTGATTGAATTATGCTAAATTCAACTGACGATCCATATCGATTCGTAAGCATATGAATTACAAATGAACCTCTCAATTATGAGTTATATTTGAATTACCTCTCTATAATTACATATAAAACATTAAGTTGTGAGTTTTGTTTGAATTACCCCATCAATTATTGGTTTTGTTTATCCTGACTATTCATTAAAATGATCTCACACTAACACCATGCCTATAACACGGACACATATGCTAGTTATAATCATATTTGATGGTTTTCGTACTCCAACAACATTGACCATAAAATCAAGATCAATAGCACAAAATGGTTCTTTCAAATCTTGAATGTTTACAAATTACAATTTATTAATCCTAGTTGACTGAAAAGAAAATAAGCAAATTAAAGAGGTTTACATTGACCAATTTTTGGATTAATATTTAAGGATAATTTTTACAATATAAACACATGAATTTTATTCTCTTCGTCCTAAATTGAGAGTTCTTTCTTTTCTTTTTCTATAATTTTTTTTGTCCAAAACGATATTCCCTTTTTATATGAAATTACTTTTTTTTGAAACATTGATATGAAATTACTTAAATTTACAATTATTATCATTCATGTATGAAACATGTGCATTCATGTAATATCTACTATTTAAATGGCCTAAAAAATCAACTTACCTTTTATAAATTTTATAAATAACTAAAGGTGACAATATTTTTTTATGGAAAGACTACTGGTACTTTTATAGTAGTTTCAAAAGATTATTATTTATTTTCTCTAACTAAATAAAAACTATATTAAATATCTGTTCTCAAATATCCTTTTGATTAAAAATGTCAAAGTGCACTTTATAATAAATTATTCTACTTATGCATTTATCTTTTAGGAAAAATTGTACGACGGTTCCCTTTTTTAAATAACTCTTTTAGTCCTTTTTTTTTTTAATCAATCGCTAAAGTCTCTTTTTTGAAAAATTGTTCCTAAAATACCCAGATCATCTTCTTCCACGGCTCCGTTAAGTTCGAAAATCGCAATTGTGCGTAACGAAACTGAGATCGACCTGTAATGGATCTGTACTGGGTTGAAAGATTTTTCAGTAGAAACGAAGGCGGAGGAAGAGATGGAAGAAGAAGGTGGTGGACATGGTCTGGTTCATTACGTTTTGTATCACTGTGTAAAAATATCAGATTAAATTGATGAACCGCGGTGCAATTAGACTAGGAAATTAAACTATTGAACCGCGGTATAAAAATTAATACAATAAAATTGATGAATCGTTGTGCAATTTGACTAGGAAATTAAACTGTTGAGCCGTAGTGCAAATATTAATGCAATAAAACTAATGAATCGCAGTGCAATTAGACTATGAAATTAAACTTTTGAACCGTAGTGTAAATGTTAATGCAATAAAATTGATGAATCGTAGTACAATTAAACTAGGAAATTAAACTATTGAACCTCGGATCGTTGTCATTTTACGCCCAAAAGTGACTTTTTTCAGTTGAAAAAAACCGAGGCAAGAAGTTATAAATTTTAAAAAGTGAACCGACCCAAATTTCACCCTATCTTTTAATTAAAAAAAATGTACTGTATTTTGAAAAAATTACAAGCTGGTACTTCTTTTAAAACATATTTTCAAATGAATCAACTTATTTTTGCACATATCTTTTAGGTACAATTTTGGGGGCGAAAGTACATCTTTGCCCTTCTTTGTCGTATTTGATGAGCGGGAGGTGGATTATTAACAACTCCTACTATCATTCCATTCAAGACAACTTATTAATCACCTGCATCTCTTCAAATTTAGATTATTAACCACAACAAGCCGATAA